>CM071960.1:7557500-8112500 GCA_036784905.1 Acrossocheilus fasciatus
CAGTGCAAAAATGAGTCAGTTGAGCAGAAGAACTGGTTATGTAAGGAACTGTCCTCATGCCCATCTACACAGAATGAAGCCACTGGAAACATGACAACTTCCTTTTGCCAATCACTTTTTAGGTTTTCTCCTTCTCTCTGACACTCACGACCTCGATTTTATTTGAATAATGAGTTAATTAGCATGCCAGCGGCATTATTTATACTATTGTAGATGTACAGATTGTAATGTGTCTTGATGTTAGTGGTGTGTTGGTGTGTTGGTGTGTGTGGCTGACGATGCTGGCAGGTGTCTGTTGTAGCAGAACAGCCCGTCCACCCCTATCTTTCTCCGGGGATGGAAAACAGTCATTTTAAGGTAGCCTAGAATCATTTAATGACACCATGTGCTGGACTTGTTGCTGACCAAACCAGGGAAATAGATTCTCATATGGTCTTTTTATCTGTTATATACTCTGACAGTTCCAAACTGTTATTAGCCACTAAAATGTGGTCTTTTCTTTGCTTTCTTCCTTTACTTGACTATAAAGTGTGTAGATACTCCACAGAATCATAATGAGAAGCACTATCTAACTCTTATTCTTGCGGGTAAAAGTATAGTGATTGTGTTCCTGCAGCTCATCTGGTAAAGCATGGCGCTAACAGCTCCAGGGGTTTGATTCCCATTGAGCACACAAACTCATAAAAATATACCTTCATAAATATGTTTTTAAGGCACTTTAGATAAAAGCATCTGCCAAATGTATAAATGATTGTTCTTCGATACGCACGTACACACACACACTATATATGTGTATTCTTTATAGCAAGAGCTCTCATTCTAGAGGGCAGTGTTGGTGTTGCGTGTCAGGGTTGTGTCCAGGTGTTTTTGTTTAATGGAGAATCTGTCTGTCTGTGTGTGTGTGTGTGTGTGTGTGTGTGTGTGTGTGTGTGTGTGTGTGTGTGTGTGTGTGTGTGTGTGTGTGTGCATAAGTGGGAGAACATTTTAGGCAGGAGGGGGCTCTGGTCCACTATGCATATTGACTTCCTCACAGGTGTGGTTGTATTGTCAACAGAAAGCAGGGGAGGGGAACTGGTTCCTACTGCATGGGGCAAAGGGAAGAGAGGGGCTGAAATAAGAGTAAAGAACAGCATTGTGTTCTAGGAACTGCTTTAATGAAGCCGAAATATCATACCTGCCCTCACTCAGCACTTAATGAGCTGTTAAAAGAATATTAAACACAAGTTCAACTCTATTGTTGCCTTACTGTCGATTACCACAGAGAATAATTTAACAAAGCCATCTGAAAAGAACACTACTGGCAGTATAACACCAATAACCTTTTATTCCTTTTAAAACTAAATTTGATTACAGGGGGCATTATTAATTAAGACAAATTTTTGTGTGGTTCCTTGCACAATACTATGTTATGACCTCAAAAAATAATTGTGACATTTGCATCACATAACAAGCTCTATATGTTTGACTTTTTAGATGTAGTAAACTTACTCTGTAGCGCACCTGGTATAGCATTACATTGAGTGAAAAAATGAGAAGTGCTCAAAGACTCGGAAGCATATTAAACTGGCATATTTGCTTCAGCAAATGTCCTTTTATCTCACATTTGCTCTTGTTCACACTATTGAGTAGGTTTAGTGTAAATGGTGTGTTATATTCAAGCGCGACAGACCATTAAGTTGCTTTGAAACAACCTGTAGCCTATTGTATAAAGTGCTATATAACTAAAGGTGAATTGACATTAAACGTTTAAGGTCTCTCATTGGACATATAATTTCTAATCTGCTGCGATACGTACAACAACCAACATAATAAAACATTGTTAAATTTAAGTTTCTCGTATTCATGTTGCCAGATTCACTCACTGGACATTTCACTTTCAAGGTGTCGTGAAACGTGTAATATAATTTTGCTGAAATATTACCACAGGCATATTTTTCAAGTGAGCCTGAGTTGGACTAATTATGAGTCCATGCTTAAAACAAACAAACAAACAAACAAAACAGCAAATGAATGCCCCATAGAGTTCCACAAAGTTGAAAGTTTTTATTGAAATTGACAGCATAGAAGTTTCCAAAAGAACTGAATTTAACCCTGAATATTCTTTTAATGTGCTGAATTATGCATGTCAGCACCTAAAGCTCAAGTTGCATTCAGCTAAATGAATATACAAAGTATGCTTATTTTATATTTTCCCACTTTATATGAGGGAATCCACTATGTTGTAGTTGGTTTTAATTGTTTGCACTGCTATAATGTTTAAGCATACATGTTTAACATGACTGTGGATGTGCAAGTGTATCTTGAGGGAGGTTCAGGCAGTTAGTTGAACAAGAAAGTGCAGTGCGGTGTTTATTCAGGGTGGTTGCGGTTGTTAATCTGAACATTTGCACAGAAAGGCAAGATATGGGGGAGGAGGTGGCTGATGGTGCAGAGGGATAGAGGAACAGATAGAGAGGGGGTAGTTCAACTGGCCGTGTGTGTGTGTGTGTGTGTGTGTGTTCATGGAGAACGGGTGCTGATGTGGGGAGGCAGGGTATGGGGGTGCAAGCTGACACGACACACAGCTGAGTGTGTATATATGTGTGTGTGGGTGGAGTGTGTGGAAGATGGCTGCTCTCCCCGGGCTGTGGGCTGTGTTGTGTGGGTAACAGGTTAGAAAGCATGAACCTGCAACAACACTGGGGACCTGCTTCTCCCCCTCACTTTAAAGACCACACAAAGCCCGATATTCTATTTATCAGCTTGGAAACACACTGTACATTAAACATCTGTACAGTACGTGTCTCGTATGATGCCTCGCATCAATATTTAAAGCTAAACGCAAAGATAACTGTTCAACACACAATTGTTCCATTTAAATTTTTTATTTTATTTTTACACCCTCACACCAGATGTTCAATCAAACTCGTCCCTTACCAAAAAACTAGGAGTTCTTTTGTGTGAGCGGGGATGCATACAGGTGCGCTTCACTCCCTAGAGCTGTTTGGGGGCCTGTGCGTGAGTGCGTGTGTGTGTGTGTGTGTGTGTGTGTGTGTGTGTATGGAGTGACAGCTGTGCTCATCAGCCACTTAGATGTGTTCATCCCCCTAGATTAGGCGCTCGGTGTGTGGGTTAAACCGGAGCCGACCTCCCTGAAACCGCCCCACAAAGACCTGTGTCCTCAGGTGCCTTGTGAATATTTCAGTGGGGGCTCTCAGGCTGTGTGGAAAGCCCTGGGGGAGAAACCGAGTGAAAAAAAAAAAGCCCCTGGAAATGAGATAGCATACCCTGGGCAAGTGCTTAGCAGTGGGCTTTACACTCCTAGGCTGAAAAAGAGGATGTGGTTGTGAGGTTTTTGTGTCTGTTTTTTCCTCTTTTTTTCTCCTTGCGCTCTCTCAGATTGTCCATCTCGTATAATCATGCAATAATAATAATTATCTCTCTCTTTCTCTGTCTGCTGGTGAAATTCAGTCCGGCTTGGTGGTTCGTAAATCGTTGCTTATTCCTGCTTTTGGGTTTGCAAAGTAACAAACACGCGCACACACAAACTCGTTTACAACACCCCCGCCCCTGTCACACTCAGTCGTTTCTGGCTTACTTTCTGACCACACGTGGTCTTAAATACAGGATGTTTACACATGGGGAGGTATGCTAACCCTTACCAGTTAAAACCATACTTGTCTTCATCCTCTTCAGCCCCTTTAACGTGGTGATTATGGGTTTAGAGTAAGTAGACTTTATCTAATATACATCCCTGCTCAGCTTCAAATGCGAGTGTTAAATGTGTCACATATTGTCAATATGGCATGTGTTTGTGACGGTTACTAACTTTTCTCCGGCAGTAGTTTCACACATTTGTGTTTTGAGGACAGTGTGACGTCACACTCAAACCGAGAGATTCAAATCTGGTGACCCAGAGAGACACGCTCATTCGTATTTACACAAACTGCTATTCAAACTGCCTCTCAGAGCGCATGGCATCTTTATTTTATTTCACAGTAATCTAAATGATCACAAGTATGATCGGGGTTGCCAGATCTGCATTGATCAATCTAGTTTAAAAATAACCCAAATGACTAAACTAGCCCAAATTCTAAATTCTAATTTTCAACAATTTGAAAATAAAGTATTTACAGTTTTAAGAACTTGTTCTGATGCATTTCTTCTCCTTCTTGGTGCTTGTCATGTATTTCTGTACACAGGCTCCCTAACAGTCATCTAGCACAGTTTTACCAGTAGAAGAATATAAATTGGTAGATTAAATTCTTCAGTACAAGCTTTTGAGTATATAATTTATGCAATATGTCAAACCATTAACCCACAAAAAAAAAAAAAAAAATCAACCCACAGCAACAGATAAAAAACAGCCCAATTCCATTGGAAAACCTGTGGACCTGGCAACCCTGATTATGATACAAGTTTACAGTTTAAATAGCCACATAATGTCACAGTACAATATTCATTCATCCCAACGGATTATGCATTCTTTGCATGCATTCACACTTATTATTTTACACTTATTACACTATGTAATATTTTGGTTTACAACTGATTTGTTAGGCTAGGCTTTTAATTGCAGCTCACTCATAGTACACTCAAGTCCAATAGTTTGTGGTAAATGCTAATTTGGGCATCAAAATTGCTACAGTTGCCAATTAGATATTATCAAATTTAATTGACCCACTAAGCAACTGCATATGTATCCTACCTAGCAACACCCTGGTAACATGGTTTTTACACGGTGAAACAGCTTGAAATCTCAGCTTTTGAAATTGTCTTGAGGAGACATATGGAGATTACTGGAGTCTTTTCTCTGGAGAAACGCCTGAGGAGCAGCTGAAGTGTGTAATTTCTGCACCAACCAGAACTGCAAAAATAATTTTCAAATCATTTTCATACCCACTAATGTTCCATTGTTTGGACAAACAGATAGTCCCGCCCTACACTCATGCAATTGGTTGAATCACTGTTGCTGTGTCAGTCTGGTCAAGATGTTCAAACAAACAGAGCAGTCTTTTCAAAGCAACACAGAGACATACTGTTGTACTTTTCAAGGAAATCAACCTAAAAATGACTGACTTACAGCCGTCTCTGCATGCTAAGCTTGGATTAGGAAGTATTTTAACAAATTTTGTTAAAAAGCTCCTTGTGCTCTTCAATGAAAACCGTTTCTGTCAAGGAGTAGCAATTGAGATACGACAAAAATAATAGAGCAAACAAAGAAAACGGGTTTATTTTAGCACTCAGGTTTGGACAGGAAGACTATTACCATTTCAAACGTTCTCAGGTGAATCGGTGGACAGGCAGTTGTCCACTTTCCATAGCACTTTTGTCTGTCTCTTAAAAGCTCTGTTTATTTTTCAGAAGATGGTTTAGTCTGTCTCTATACTTTTCATCCCATCTTGTCTGCCAAGAGCTAACCATTAAGGGAGGGTGGAGACACTCCCAGCGCTAACACATTTACCCCACAATACCACAGAACGCTTTTCCTCCTCGCTGTGAATTTCAGAAAGCCAATGCAATCATTGTTAGAGCGAAGGTTTCCTTTCTTCAAGACCGCCTCGATCTGTGTCTAAATGCGAGCTTTGAAAATTCCCAAACCAAAAGTCAAAGTTGGTTTAAGTCCGTGGTGCACATGGCTCATGTTCCCAAATCCCCAACTGCAGTGTCACAGTCTATCAGATCCACACTGCCTCATTGCTTAGCAGGCAGTAGATATGTCATGGCCACTGGAAGGCCTCTGTTTTTCCAAATGTATTGTGTGATGTGCCGATCTGCATTAGTCCATTATCAAGGGTCGGTGTAATCCTGAGAGGAGTTCATCGCCAAGTGCTAAAGTGCTGTTAACAGGGCCTGTTTAACATTCAGCACTTCCCCCTCAACATACAATTATTCCTCTGCTCTTGCTATTAGCATGTAGCGTTTGTCTGCGTGCTTTTAATTGAACTGATTTAACGTATGCCAGATCAACTAGTTTTCGTTAATTAGTTCTGTCTTAAAAGTGCCATCAGAACATGAAATATTCATCACGGTGAAGAGGTACATTTGTGGCGGATGGATAAGTGTCTCGTATGGGAAACTCTCAAATGTGATGGAAGCGATTGCGCGGGCAGAAACCTGGGACTGCCGCTTTCGCTGTAATTTTCCTCTGTCTTGTCAGTTGTCAAAGTGCTTCAATAACAACTTGGATTTGTACGCTGTGACAATACACCAAAATTGCAGTCTGAATAATGTACAGCAAAACCCTTGTTGTCACTTTGATGGACGATGTCAGTCAGTTATGGACTGTGTCCTTCATGCTTGATTCCTTGATCGCCAGATCCGCTTTCCAGCCCTCCCCAATCCAGTGTGTACTTGATTGTTAGGCCTGGAAAAGGGGTGTTGGAAGTGGTACAGGTGTGCCCTTCATGGCCCCATTTCTCTTTTCTACCTAGATTAAATAAAAGCCCTGATCTCACTCTGGTTCCAGCTTCCACGCCCTGCTCTCCGAGACTGAACACCCCCACTGCCAGGTGAGCGTGCCGCAGTGCCAAGATGCATGGGAAAGTTTGTGCTGCAATTATGTTACAGAGGAATGGGTTAGCTATGAACACTGTGACACACTTTGTGTTTATTTTATTTTTTCTGAATTTTTCAGACCTCCTAGCACCCTCTAGCAGCTTTCGTCGACGTCATAATTTTGAAAAAAAAAAATGTTTGTTTATTTATTTATTTACTTGCTTATTTATCTACTTACTTATTTGTGGTTAAAAACACAAGGTGCCATCATATTATTTTTGTGACCCTTTTTATTTTTGTTAAATGTGACCCTGGACCACAAAACCAGTCTTAAGTGTCAATTTTTTCAAAATTGAGATTTATACATCATCCGAAAGCTGAATAAATAAGATTTCCATTGATGTATGGTTTGTTAGGATCGGACAATATTTGGCCGAGATACAGCTATTTGAAAATCTGGAATCAAAAAATCTAAATATTGAGAAAATCACCTTTAAAGTTGTCCAAATGAAGTTCTTAGCAATGCATATTACTTTTGATATATCTACGGTAAGAAATTTACAAAATATCTTCATGGAACATGATCTTTACTTAATATCCTAATGATTTTTGGCATAAAATAAAAATTGATAATTTTGACCCATACAATGTATTTTTGGCTATTGCTACAAATATACCCCAGCGACTTAAGACTGGTTTTGTGGTCCAGGGTCACAAATGACATGAGAAGGTTTAGGGTTAGTTAAGATACTACCATTCTTAATCAATATTTTTATCTTGTTTTACCTGAACATACCTAAAACAAGATCAGTTTACGTTAGATGAAATATTATGCAAGACTGAATTAAGGTTTTTAATTTTTAAGTTTATTTTCTAGTTTTAATTACAAATCTAATAATATTTAGTGAACTTTATTATTGGGAATTTTGTATTGAGCTTTATTCTATTCTATTCTATTCTGAATTTACCATACCTCATAGCAGCCCCCACCGACTTCTTCATTTGCAAAAAATGTGTGTGTGGGTGTGTTTTAATTCATGGTTTTTCTGGACATTTAAGTTATAAGGTTTAGGGTGAGTTAAGGTACTGCTCCTTCTTAATCAATATTTTTTCATCTTGTTTTTCAGTATAAATATCTGAACATACTAAAAACATTCAGTTTTAATCATACATCTAAGAGCTTTATTACTGGGAATTCTATAGTGAGCTTTATTCATCTTCATCATTTGCAAAAAAAATATAGTTTTTTTTTTTTATTATTATTATTCATGGTTAAAACACAAGGTGCCACCACAGTATTTTTTTGGGCCTTTTTATTTTTGTTAAATGAAATGATTAAGTTTAAGGTCAGTTTAAATATCTGAACATACCTAAAACAAGATCAGTTTACTTTAGAAGAAAAAATTAAGTAATGGCTGAATTAATTTTTAATTTATTATCTTCTAGATAATAAATTTAATTGTAAATCTGTTAATATTTAGTGAGATTTATTCATTTTATTTTTTATTTTATTTTATTAATTTTCATTATTTATTTATTTTTTCTGAACTCTTTAGACCTCCTCACCCTTTGGCAGCCCCCACCGACTTCATCATTTCCAAAAAGTTTTTTTTAAAAAATTCATTCATGGTTTAAAACACAATGTGCCACCACGGTATTTTATGGGCCTTCTTGCTTTCTTAAAACGAAATGCGAGGAAAGGAAAGCAATGAAGGTCCTCTCCCCCTCCCATCCCACCCAAGGGGTTGATCAGAGAAAGTGTTGGTTGGACACTCGATACCGCCACCTCACAACGTGGGAATGTGTGACTTTCTTTAAAATTAGGTTTGTGAGGTGGGCGGTGTCGCTGAATGATCGTGATCACCAGAGCAACACGCTAGCCCTGCTATTCCTACTCCATGCAGCATGCTGCAGCTTATACATCGCTCGCATATTTCGCCCGTCGTTAATCGAGCGACGTTAGCCTCTGCAGGTGACACCTGAGCTGTTCGTTGCGATTCAAAGCGCTGTGTGGCGAAATGTACAAAAGAAGGAAAAACAGACAGTATGGGACAGGAGCGAAGCGTCTGGTGACAGGGTTGACTCTTGGCCACACTCGTGGTTACCATGGCAACACAAGCCTGGGTAAAAACACTGGCTATTGTTAAGCTATACTTGATTATCAAATATGAAACAAAAGAAGCTCTTAGAGATAATGAATTATTTAGTAGGGTCATATCAGCCTTGAGGAAGTTGATACGTAATGTTTTATGGGTTAATATAAAATGCATTAAAATCTGTTATAAGACTTGTAAGACCGCTAATCTCCTGGACTCTCATTCTGTCTTTCCCTTCTCGCTCAGTCGCTCGCTTCTCTTTCTTTTCTCATGTTGTGATTACAAATTGTCAAACCGACTAAGTATAGCCACAGTTGTGTTTCTCTTCATATTCTCCCACCAGTCCTCCGCAGACAGAAGACAAAGGTGTGAAAATGCCCCTGTGTGACAGAAACACTGAACATAGGAGTCAATATAGGGCTCAGCAATAAAGATGAGTGAGAGAGTTTAGGGCCGGTTAACGGTACTGCCGCTCGCATCAATATTTTTACATTTTTTCAGCATAAATGTCTGAACATACCTCTGAAACAAGACCTGTTTGCTTTAAATGAAAAATTATGTAAGATTGAATTTTGATTGTATTTTCTAGTTTAAATCATAAATCGGATAACATTTAGTGAGCTTTATTTTTAATACAAGAAAAATAATTAGCTAGAGGTGTGATAAAATATGCTTGTTTAAGATTTGTTGTTTAAAATTGATCTTTAATTTATGTACATTTATTGTTTTATCCTTAGAAATTTTTGCTAGAAAAAATAATAAAAATACTGATTAAGAAAATGACTGTTTTACATCTTTCAACAATGTGAATGTGCTTGTATTGCTTGAAAACATAAACCTTTTGGTTTTGCAGTTTTTTAAACATCAAATTATACTCATTTAAATATGTAATCCTAAATTTAAATATGTCATCCTTTCTTCTTTCATACCAATTTTCTGTAAGTTCAAATGAAGAATGTAAATGTTTCCTAAATCCTGGCACATAAAACACGTTGAGCCCTACCAGTGGAAGTGCAGACCGATAAGTCAAGTTTAGCAGGTTAGCACCATATGTATACTGTATATGTGACCGCTCCAGGTATGTTCGACACAGGTCAGTGTGTCCTTACTTAGTTTTAAGGTGCCACAACATTGCACAGCCTCTGGATATAAAAACTGCCGTAATAAAAATTCCTAAAGACATTGTATATACTTTCACAGATATGAATGTGTTGAATGACTTTAGCAAAAAAGCTGAAGTCTATTACAGATATAGATATTCATACATGCATATAACTAGAGTTGCAGACATACAGGCAACTTGCTCTCGAGTGTTTACAGACCTGCATTGACCATTCCAATATGGAGGATAGCTTACATATAGCAGCCCATAGAAACAGACGCTAACAGGGCATCTACGTGTACAAATCTATAGTTAGTTCAACCTGTTAGTTCCTTACCAGCCAATGCAGCAACCATTCAGGTGAAGCAACAGTTTCTGCAAACACTTTATGAAGATTTCCCAGCATTTTTTCCTCTTCTCACAAAAGTTGCTACTGAAGGACTTGAGAAGTGTGTAATCTTCTGGATGTTGAAATAACTTTTCTTAATATGCAGAGTCAACTATAATTAAGGCATTTGTAAGTTGATTCCCCAGAAAAGCATAAACACTGTGGCTTTTAAGCTGCTTTTAAAACATTGCTGTTTGTTTGAGCATCTGACCAGCCCAACACAGCAACAGCGGCTTGACCAATGACATGAGTTGGAGGCGGGGCTATGTGTTTGTCCGACCAATAACAGATGGGTTTGAAATGTAATTACTTTCAAAGTTCTGTTTCATGATGTTAGTTGCAGAAAAGTCACACACCTACTGTATAAAGACAGAGAGAGATCAAAGATGCTACTTTTTCAATGTCATGAGCAGCGATTTGAAGAGGGGCATCAGTTCATTAATTATCTGTGAGGACATGCAGTTTTCCTCTCTGCAGTTTCTTTCTTTCGCCATCTATCTGTCTCTGTTCTGTGCCACCCCCTCCTGTTCTCTCCCCGTCAGTTTAGTATTTGGCGAGCTGTTAGTTAGGGGTTATCCAGTGCGGATGATTTTCAGAAGGATGCCAATGTTTTGTTGACAGCCCAGCAGTCACGCTACAGACACCCCCTCCTTTCTGTCCACCTGCACCTCTCTCTCTCTTTCTCTTTCTCTCTTTCTCTCTCTGAGTCATTGACAGGAGCCAGTGTTCCTGATTATGACAATTAGCTTCCTGACAGACACCTCATGCCAGGACATGTTTGTTTGTTTGTGTGTGTGTGTGTGTGTGTGTGTGTTAGTTTTAATCTGAAATTTTAAAAGCTTGTTAAATCACACTTTTAAAAAGTTCCTTAGAGAAAGAGAATTTGAGAGTTAGCACTATCTATCTATCTATCTATCTATCTATCTATCTATCTATCTATCTATCTATCTATCTATCTATCTATCTATCTATCTATCTATCTATCTATCTATATCTGTCTGTCATTTTGTTGTTCTATCTATCTATCTATCTATCTATCTATCTATCTATCTATCTATCTATCTATCTATCTATCTATCTATCTATCTATCTATCTATCTATCTATATCTGTCTGTCATTTTGTTGTTCTATCTATCTATCTATCTATCTATCTATCTATCTATCTATCTATCTATCTATCTATCTATCTTTCTGTTGTTCTATCTATCTGTCTGTCTGTCTGTCATTTTGTTGTTCTATCTATCTATCTATCTGTCTATCTATCTGTCTATCTATCTATCTATCTATCTATCTATCTATCTATCTATCTATCTATCTATCTATCTATCTATCTATCTATATCTGTCTGTCATTTTGTTGTTCTATCTATCTATCTATCTATCTATCTATCTATCTATCTATCTATCTATCTATCTATCTATCTATCTATCTATCTATCTATCTATCTATATCTGTCTGTCATTTTGTTGTTCTATCTATCTATCTATCTATCTATCTATCTATCTATCTATCTATCTATCTATCTATCTATCTATCTATCTATCTATCTATCTATCTATCTATCTTTCTGTTGTTCTATCTATCTGTCTGTCTGTCTGTCATTTTGTTGTTCTATCTATCTATCTATCTGTCTATCTATCTGTCTATCTATCTATCTATCTATCTATCTATCTATCTATCTATCTATCTATCTATCTATCTATCTATCTATCTATCTATCTATCTATCTATCTATCTGTTGTTCTGTTGTTCTATCTATCTGTCTTTCTGTCTGTCATTTTGTTGTTCTATCTATCTATCTATCTATCTATCTATCTATCTATCTATCTATCTATCTATCTATCTATCTATCTATCTATCTATCTATCTGTTGTTCTATCTATCTGTCTGTCTGTCATTTTGTTCTATCTATCTATCTATCTATCTATCTATCTATCTATCTATCTATCTATCTATCTATCTATCTATCTATCTATCTATCTATCTATCTATCTATCTATATATCTATCTATCTGTCTGTCTATCCATCTATCTATCTGTCTGTCTGTCTGTCCATCCATCTATCTATTATCTATCTATCTGTCTGTCTATCCATATATCCATCTATCTATCATCTATCTATCTATCTGTCTGTCTGTCTGTCTGTCTGTCATTTTATCTATCGTTCTATCATTCTATCTAGCATTCTGTCCTTCTGTCTGTCTTACTATCTGTCTATCATTCTGTGTATCATTTTATCTATTGAGTCTATCTATGAGTGTGTATGTGTGCCTGCTTAGTGGCTAAGGGTGGACAGTGGTGATGAAAACTAAATTAAAATGCACAAAATCTCTATAAGTGAACTTCAGAAAAAAAAGTACAACAGAATTTTTTTTTTTTATTAAGTTTAAAAATGAAAAGCAACATTTAGCGAATCATTCTGTGAAGTTTGCATTCGTGGACCTTATCTGGCGGTGATGAGCCTTCCTGTTGTGATAATGGCTTGTCACAGCATGGTGTGTGAGGTTGTGTGTTGGTGTGTGTGTGCGCACAGGAGTGTGTGCTTACAGGAACGCCGTGCCTCAGTGCAGCGTGACAACGCCGGTTTGTTGTGACACCTCTCACGGCGCGAGCTCCAGGAAGGTGTTAAAGATGAGTCGTCGATTCGTGAGTAGCGGCAGCCGAGCTTTAGGGAGTCATCGGCGCACCATTTGGTGGATTTGAAACGATGACTCTGTGTGTGCGTGTGTGTGTGTGTGTGTGTGTGTGTGTGTGTGTGTGTGGTAATGCGAGTGTACACTCATAAAAAAAAAGAAATAAGTGGGAGAAAGAAAGACAGCGAAAGAGAAGGAAGAGGTGGAGATCGTGCTGGAATTTGACTCCCACTCAGTAACGAGGCTTGTCATCAACCTCTCAACCCAGCGCTTAAGAGAGCCCGTCCCTCAGCGAGGATGGTCAGATGAAGATACACAGACTCATTCATTCAATTTAAACTATCCTTGCAGTTCTCGTATTTGCAGTATTACAACACACAGCACTATCGAAGCAGTTGTCTATGTCAAGACTACACTGCAAAAATGAGTTTTCTTGTAATCAGTATTTTGTCTTGTTTTCCAATATAAAGACACCCTTAAAACAAGATTTATTTACTTCAGAAGCAAAATAGTGTGGGATGTTAAGATGTTAATTATTTTGTTCCTTAATTAAAGGTATCTAATTGATTTTGTTTAAAACTAGAAGTTTCATTGCACTGAGAAACTAAATTGATATGCTTTGTTCGGGAGGTTTAAATATATCTTCTTTTAATATAGTAAGATATATTAAGATATTCTCTTTTCTATTAAGATAAAATTTTAATACCGTATGCAGTTTTGTTTCACAAGTTAATGCATCTTGTTTTAAAAATCTTTACTGGAAAATAGGGTGAAAATGTTAATTAAGAAAATGATTTTTCCAATTATTGACCACTGTAGTCACATTGATGTGGATCACACAAAAAACTGTCAAGAACATGTCTGGGTCAAATTTCACCCCAAAATAAAAAACAAACTAAAAAATTCTACTTTTGTAACTACATTTTACAACGAAAATGTAAGCCTATTTAGTTCCATTTTCTAACATTGTGGCATTATTTTAATTACAATTAAGCAATTTAAACCGAATTACCATGCAAAATAATTTTCATTACTGTAATGCAAAAATGATATATTGTCTTATCTGAAATAACTGATTATATTACTATTTCTTTTACTGCCTTTATCCTATTAAGTAATTTATAAGTAAAATATTTTATTTGTTCATAACAACATAATGGGAATCATCAATGAAAATAATGAGAAATAAAACAACACAAAAGTAAAACATCAAAAATGTTTTAATGACTATTTGTAGGGGATGTGCTTAATTGTCACTAAAGTAATGTGCAAATGCAGTGTAAACAATCTTAATGGCCCTAAAATCAGGATTCAGTGTTTTTATGGACAATAAGTGTTTTGTTTTTTGTTGTTTTGTTTTTCTTTTGATCATGGGGTGAAATGTGACCTGGACATGTGGACGTGTTCTTGGCAGGTGTGAATCACCCATCCATGGCCTTGTTGCTGGTAATGGGAGAAGATATGTGACAACCACGACCCCACACAGAGGTTTTCGGACCCCTTAGAGACTCTCCCACCCATATTCCCAAACTCATTCTTTGAACAGTGAATATACTGTATATAGTATTTTAAGTGTAACCCTGTATGGACAGTAAGTTCCCAGCTCTCTTGTGTGTGTCCTCATGCCACGACTGTAAGTCACCCTAGAACATTTCTCCAGGATCCACCCCTGTTTATTTTACTGGCAAATCCAATCTTGACTCCCTCCGTAACGCCAACTCTCATGAAACAAAAGCCACTCTGTCAGGTTATCTCCTGCTAACCTCCCCTCTCTCTCTCTTTCTCTCTCTCTCTCTCTCTATCTTCCCCCCTACCATTTTCTCTTTTCATTTTCCTACAGTGGTAATGAGATGTTTCATTATTTGCATTTCACAGCTTTTAATAGCGAGAGAATTTAGGCTAAGCCCCGGGTTGTCGGAGAGGGAGCCTCCACTGGAGACACGGCTGGCTTCAGGGCCTCTGAGGCAGTGAATAGCCCAGAAATACACTAGGACAGAGGGAAAGAGGGAGGGAAGGAGTGAGAGAAAGATGGAGGACAAAGGCCAGATAGCGTCACGCTGCAAGAAGTGCCTCTGCCAGGTACCGGTTTAAGGGTTAACAGGTTAACTACTTTTTGCCTGGCATTAACATTTTCCACAGCGTTTCCACTGGTTAGAGGAAAAAGAGGCTGGTTTTAAGGGGGAAAGGCATTATTTAAGGTGATGTGTTATGGGCTGTGATTCAGTGAAGAGTCCGGTCAAGTGTAGTGTTTCTGTAATGCACACGCAGGCAGTGGCTGCAAACTTTCTGGTGAGGGACTTTTTGTCGCAGTCCTTCGAGGTGCAGATGAATGGAAATGTTCACCAGGCGTTTGGGGAAAGTGTGCCAGAGCATTACTAAAGAGTAGAGATAAGGCATTTGTGTGCCTTTGAGTTTGCATGGGAGTACAGATGTCAAAAGTACCTTAACTTCAGTTGATACCAAAAGGAAATAATGTAACAATATCTCTCGAGTTTCTGTTTTGCCACGTTGACTTTGTAACCTTCCTGGAATGTCCAGTTACATCCAATCTTTAAATGAAGAGTGTGCGTAATTGTCATTGCCGATTTGCCAAATTTTCAAATTGTAATCATACCGGTTCTTCTGCTTTAAATGTACTGGAGCGAGTCATATGAATTATAGAAAAAATATTAATTATGTTATATCAGCTTTGCTCATGAATATTAATTATGTTGACACATGCAGACTTTCTTATTAAGGGTGTTTCTTGATGGCACTGATGAAGTTTTTCTGCTGTAAAGGAAGAGCACCTCAGTTCTGAAGGTTTGAGGGTTTGGTATGTACCTCGGTTAAATGTCACGATTCGGTGTGATTTCAGTACAGCAGGGGGAAAAAACTAATCAGAAATAGCTTTTTTTATTAAACTGTGGTTTACTGAACAAATAGCTCTTTCTTGAAATAAATTAAATTATAATTAAAATTTTCAGTTTAGAAAACAGAGCCCAAACTTAAATTTAACTCCAATTTATTTTTAAATCTAATAATCAATGCTCAACTTAAAAAAAAAAAAATGTATTTGAACACGTAAATTGCACATAATGCAGTTTGTAAATTTATTTCTAAGTTATAAAATTTCAATATTATAATATTAGTAAAGAGGAAGGGATGGAAATTTGCCAGTAAATGGCAACTTATTCTACTAACCCTAAACCTAACCTAACAGTCTACTCTGAGAGTTAGTAGACATGTAGTTGCAAAGTTACTTATAGTTAGTAGAATGTCTAAAGTGGACTATCGAAATAAAGCGTAACCAATTATTTTAAGGATATGACATATTAATGTTGTCTCACTGCCATTGTCTAACATTCAAATATATAATAAATATATTTTATATAAAGGATTTGATTAATGCTAATGCTGTTGAATTCATTACTGTAGCTCAAACAGTAAAGCATGGCACTAGCAACAAACACTAACTGCTCAGAAATGTTTGAATGCAAAGGCATTTTGGATAAAAGTGGCAGTTGTAAAAAGTTTCTATTATTACTGTTATTTTGAAATCATCAATGATTGTAGATGATGAAATGATGATGAAAAAGCTGTCGAGTCCCATGTGGACGTTGAGAAGACGCGAGGACAAGACTTGCCATTAGCGTGAGAGGGAATACCTGAAACTCTCCGCTAAGTTTTAGCAGGCGAGCTCAGGGCAAAGTCTCATTGAGAAGTCTGGGATAGGACCTTGGAGGACCTCAGTTTAGCAGAGAGCACGGCGGGACAAGGCCTTGATGTGAACCGGTAAACACTCCAGTCTCTCTGTCCCTGTTTCACACCACTCTCCCGACACTCTGACCTATCCAGCTTTTCGGCACGGACTCACCTTCACTGCTCCGGCTTAATGTTCGAGAGGAGGTAAAGGAGGACGTGGTGGTGGGGGGGAGAGGTGCTGAGCCGGGTGGAGCTGAGCGGAGGGGTTAAGACTCTCAAAGCCTTTTAGATCCGCTCTTGTCACATTCTCGGTGGTGTGACAGGCTCTTGTCACCTGGGCCAGCTGGAGTTTGGCCTAAAGACAGACACTGAGATAGTGCTGCTCAGTCTATGCAGAGATATAGGGTCAACTCGCAGAGAGAACAAATCCAACATTTTCTTCTTCTCCTTTTTTTATTCATGCATTTATTTTTCAAAACTGTTTTCTATTTTAATATACATCTTAAAATAATTTATTCCTGTGATGCAAAGCTGAATTTTCAGCATCATTACTTCATTACTACAGTCTTCAGTGTCACATGATCCTTCAGAAATCATTCTGATATACTGATTTGCTGCTCAAGAAACATTTCTGATTATTATCACTGTGCTGCTTAATATTTTTTTGTGGAAACCATTATTTAAAAAAATCAAGATTCTTTGATAAATAGAAATTTCACAGCATTTTCACAGCACAGCACTTTTATTTGACAGAAATCATTTGTAATATTATAAATTTCCTTAATGTCATTTTTGATCAATTTAATGGATCCCTGCTGAATGAAAGTTTTAAATTTCTTAAAAAAACAAACAAAAAATCTTTTAAATAGTAGTATATATAAAGACTTCTAAAGCCACTTTTACACGCCACAAAAACTTATTTTCTTTTAATTATCTTCATTTGGGAGCTTTTCTTAACAAATATTCATGTGTGCAAGTAACTGCAATAACGTTGATTAATTAATCAGCATATTATTGAATGTAATTACATTTTTAATTCACTGTTAGTCCTGATTAAAACTTTTAAATACTGAAAACACCAGCAAAATTGCAGCACATAAAGTATCTGAGATTTTAAGTCGCTCTTGCTGCAGTCAAATATATTTCACCGATGTCCCCCGTGCTATTTATCTATTAATCATACTGTACCTAGAACAGATTGTGCCAGAAAACATATCATAACTCTCTTCCATTTAGCTAGCTTTGAGAGTGAATGAATCAAACTTGGTACTTGCTTTTATCATTACATTTGCTATCGTGATTTAAAACTTTAATTAATATTAATAAATATTCTTGCATTAAACAGTATAATACTAATCAGGGGCTTCATAAGGAGGGGGTTTAGGATGATTCTAAGGGCCCAACGATGGGGCGGGGGCCCCCCGAGGGGGAAACATGATTTTCTGAGGGGAACACCAACACCCCGGAACGCAGGGGGGCCCGAGTGAAAATACTGTCCAGGGGGCCCAGAATCCATAGCGGCGCACATGATACTAATACAGTTTATGCATTTTATATATATTTATATTTTAACATGTATGAACACTTTATGCTGAGCTTTACATGTGCTGATATCTCATTAATGAATATTATAAATAGCTTTAATCATCTAGTATTTGTCGATGCAGTGTATCAAAGCCAAAACACCTTTTTTCCTCCTCATTTGCTAGAGTCTATTTATATTGCTACCCTAATAGTTATAAATAGTGAGACTAAATGCATCCACCTTTTATCCTCAGCTCATTTATCTTTGTATTTGTCGTAACACTTGCATTCTTTGTGAATTTCTTCTAGACGTTTAAAAAAAAAATACCCCAGCTTAGCGCCCGTAACCATATTTAGCTGTGCTTAATTCTCATTTTCTGTTTATTTTGTTTTATTTGGCTAATCTTTTAATACCAGTACTCCTCGTTTAACGAGTCATTTACTTATTTTTTGTCTCGGTCAGACCACATTTAAACAGCTGTTGGTTCAGTCAATTAATGATTTTACCACCAGCTGGAAAGCCAGTTTGAGGGTATGCTTGTAGCCTTTCCCTAATTAAATTTAGCTGTTTTATGACTTAAAATGCTGCGGCTGAGCTTCATGAAGCCATCATAAAACTTTCATGAACTCTGAAAGAAAGTTTCAAACTTGCCTTTCTATTTAATGTTTTTGTATGTTGGCTGCTGTTGTAGCATACATTTCTGCAATTTTTTTTAAAGGCCTGCACCCTTTTTGTTCCACTTTGCCTGTTGCCAGCTCTGTGAAATTGGGGATTAACCCCTCGGATAATGGCCCTGATGTCCAGTTGAGTGGTTTAAAATGACTGGCTGCCTGAGAAACACACTGACGCATACATGACTTACACCCTCTGAGCGCTCGCTGTCTCCTTCTTCCTCCCACCCTTCCTATTTCCGCCACCTCCTCGTATGTCACGACTGTCCTTCCCACCATCATGCACAGAAACGAAAAGAGAAAGAACGAAAGATGGCCTTGTTTCCCCCGTCCCCTCCAAGAATATCAGAACCACCTCTATGAAAATAAGGAAGAGCATGCATAGACGTATATGCATGGGTGTTTGTGTGCAAGTGTGTGTGTGTGTGTTTACTTGGCCGGAGGAACCCAGTCACTCCAGATCTGAGTGTTTGCGGGTGACAGGAACTGTAAGCGGTGGTGGCACTCTTTAACACTCTATCCTCGGAGACTTAGGCTGCTCTGGCCTCCATTCTTTGCACATTTCTTCCCTCCAATCCCATTACAGGCCTAACCCTAACCTTAACCTTACTACTACCACTTCTTACACCTTCTATTTTGGTGCGGATGAAAGCTGGGCTGCGGTTAGGCTGTTGACTGTGAACTCAGTCGCTGCGATGTAAGACAGGGTAGATAATATCATGATGTTGTGCTCCTGGTGCTGAAACATTGATGGATAGTGGTTATCAAGCCTTATTAAAGCAATTGCTTCCAATCATGTATAATCATCTGAACAACACTGTTAGGTGATGTAGTTTTACAGGGATTTTTTTGCTGACAATTTCACTGTAATTGAATGCAGTCCGAGAGCTTCATTTAAAGCCATCAGCCTACTTTTGGAGAGCGTGAAAATCCTTTTTTTAAAGTCAACATCAAAATTGACCCTATTAAGTTTCTGGTCATGTTGTGAATGACAAATCGGTGCACAGTATTTCATCATTCACATCCACTTTTCACTGTCCAAACAATTTCAGAAGTATAAAATCAAGATACGCCCTACACTTTAAATGTCCTGTTTCACTTGTCAAACAAAAGTATGTATTTGGTTGGTTATTCTAATGAACTTTAATGGCCATTTTAAATATTTAACATCTCAAAATATTGCTCTTGCATGAAGCCTTTCCCAAAAATATGAAATATTTCCACCTGCACTTGCGCTCTGTGTAGTTCACTAAGGTTATGTGAACCTGCTGTCTATTATGCGTTTCTCGTTTTACACTCTTCCTTTTTGTCTAACAAGCTTCAGATGCTTCTAGTTCCAGTGAAGCAGAAAATCTGATTAGTCCGACTGCATTCTGTCTCATTCAGTGTTTAGCCGTGTTACACGTCTGTCAATTGTGTTGTTTATGTTTATTGTTGCTTTGCACTTGATTGCCCAGATTGTCATGTAACTTGGTCAGCCAACAAAGAGATATTAATATTCATTGTTGGTTGCACAGTTGAAGTAGTTCTGAATAAGTCACATGAAAAGAACTGACTAATTTGGGGAGTCTGGGGTGCAAAGTGCTGTTATTTACTGAGCCGTTACTACTCATTGTCAGAGAAAAATAAATTGGTCTTAGGGGTTAAAAGGGAATATATTAAAAGATTCTCTGATGTTAAAGGAATAGTCCGTACAAAAATTCTGTCACCTTTACACCTTTAAAGGTACAAAAGCCACTAGGGTGGTACCTTTTCAAAAGGTGCTAAATTGCACCATTTAAGTGCTAAGAGATGTTACCATTTAGGTGCTAATATGTACCTTCGAGGTAGTAATATGCATCCTTTACAAGGTACAAAGATATGCAATTTGGAAAGGTTCCACTCTGTGACAGTTTTTGGACCTTTTTTCTGAGAGGGTATGTGTTTCAAAAAAGTTTGAATTTTCTTTCTTAAGTGGAACACAAATGGAAAGATTAAAAGACAGCACAAAAAGCACCATAAAATATCATAAATTGGTTTATATGACTCATATTCCAAGTCTTCTGAAGCCATACGATAGCTGTGTGTGTGTGTAAAAATGCATCACATTTTTAGGTGAACTATCCCTTTAAATCGCTAACATTATTCAGTTGTTGTTCTTTAGAATGAGTCGAACGACTGCATTATAGGCAATCAAATCAAAAAGCCTCAAGCGAAGCAGTTGGAGGCTAACTTAAAACTATTAAAAAGAAAAAAAGTCACTTGTCACTGTCATTCTCCTCTTCTTTCAGTCTTCCAAGTAAGGTGTATTTGTACAAGTGGACATGGGAGAGGCAGAGGATTGATTTGATCTTACAAGCCATCAGGTTGAGAGGAACTTTCCTAAACATGACCTGAAGTGTGCCGGCCCCGCAGCAAACGCTGCTGTCACTATAGTGAACGGGAGCTGTCACGCTGCGGTCGGGCCGATGCGAGCTGACAGCCTGAACGCTCACAAAACAAATCATGGCCCCATTTGGTAACACTCCACGTCCCTGTGATTTAGCCCCAACCAGGACGGCTTCTGTGCTGCTCATAGAGGATGCTAGTGGGGAAGTCTAGCCTATTGGGGATATCTGTGTGTGTGTGTGTGTGTGTGTGTGTGTGTGTGTGTGTGTGTGTGTGTGTGTGTGTGTGTGTGTGTGTGTGAGAGAATATGTAGGTGCATGTTCATGCATCTCTGTGAGTGTCAGTGAAATCATGGTTAGTGAGAGATGTTAGTCATGAATTGCTAGTCATCTACTCATGAATTGGTCTATGGGAGAATCTTACAAAAGACTAGATAATCTTTTATGTTAAAATCTAAAGAAAAGGCAAAACAAGAAATTACATTTTTGTAAAGAATTTTTAAAGTATTTTTATCATTAAAGAAATTGTTCACACAAAAATTCACAGTTCACGCTGCAGTGAATGGGTGCCGTCAGAATGAGAGTCCAAACAGCTGATAAAAACATTACAATAATCCACAAATAATCCACACCACTCCACTCCAAACATCTTGTGAAGTGAAAAGTTGCATGTTTGTAAGAAACAAATCCATCACTAAGGAGTTCTATTTGGACTCTCATTTTGATGGCACCCATTCCCTTACATCGATATGCCAGTAGGTCGCAACAAGTCTTTATGAGGGAGTCACTGAATCATTTACTCAACCAAATGAATCAAAACCACTGATTCATTCAGGAACAAAACAAGTGAGTCGTTGAATCATTCACTCAGCTGATTGTAAAGCAAAAACAAAGTAACATATAATATAGTGCCTAAAATGTAAGTTGCTCAATATTACATTTGTAATTGTATACATGCTATATTGTTACTTGCTCAAACAATCATTGCTAGTTTGAATATGAGATTTTTTTTAATTGGTAGCAGTGACTTAGACACATTGCAGGCTACAGCAATTATGCACTCTTGATTGTGTTGCTTTAATAACAAATATTTATAACAAAATAACTATGAGAATAATTGTAAAATAATCATTTTAAAAAAATGTTTGTTTTTTTTTCTCCTCCAATTTATTCCCAACCCCTTTAACCCCTTGAAATAGATTTGGTTAAATAGTAAAAAAAAAAAAAAAAAAAAAAATGGTTAAATGGAGCTGAGAGTATGATCAAATTGTCCCAAATATTTAATAAACAAAAAACACGATTCTGCGGAAACCTGCAGGCACAGATTGCACTTGGGCCTCGCAATCAGGAACTAGATGCTTAATTTTAAGGTTTTCAATTTTGTGTGCGAAACAACTTTAAAATATTTAAGTAGTGTGACTATTGACAGTCCCTGACATTGCTGGTAACCTCTTATGCATTTCGAAGAGTCTTAAGATTGATATTAAATCAAGTGAAGAATTGCATTTTCATGGAGCGCAGCATCAAAATCTAGAAATTCACACTCATCACGGAAAACCTAACTTCATAAAAGACGCCTACCAGCACAAAACCCGACAGAAGAAATTGACCATAGCTTTGAGTTGTTATTACTGAGGTCTTCTATCTCCGTAAAAAGTCATTTAAGCACTAAATGTCACTAAAATGCCATTCTGAAGCAGGTGACATGCATTGGCCAGCTCTGATGGCTTGAGGCTGATTGTCTGCTGGGCTACAGCCATCACCTTTCCTCGCTAAAAATGAATTATCTGTTTGGCAGCTCCATTTTCCACTTTATTATTCAACTAACTCACAAAATGGTAATTAAATGAAACAATTTAGTAACAAAAAAGAGAAAAGTGAGAAGAGGAGAGGCGATGATTGTGTTAAAGTGCTTTACACACTCACTGGGTGATTTTATTTGGCAGCTAATAAAGCGAACAGAGAAAAACATCATGATTAAAGGGTTGAACAGTGAACACCTGAGCATCTCTGCTATAATCATTAAGATAGAGAGATGGGGGAGGAGAGCTAGACGAGGCAATGCATTGTTCTTGAATGTGCACAGAGGAAAGAGAGAGAAACTATAAACACAAGATACACTCAGCTGGGAAGAGGGAGGAAGCATGGGGTAAATCTCACAAAAACGGTCAAATATTGACCAAATATTCAAATATTGTATTTTACCCCAAAATAAAAAAAGAACAATAAAAAGAAGCCCATTTTAGGACTGTAATTGCATCATGACATTATTTTCAACAGTTAAGCACATAAACTCACAATTCTCAGTAGCCTTCAGTAATGCAAATAAAGGAATCCCATTCTCATGATTGAAATGCAATAAAAACCCGATTAAAACTTTAAAGTATATTTGTGTGTATACATGGTAGTATTTGTTGCTTTAAGATGATTTTAATCATTGTGTCCAGACAGGATGATTTACTGTATTAATCTGAGCCTCCTGTTCAGTCGTTGGCTGTGTTCGGATTGGCATATAATTGTTATATTTCTACAGTATGTAGTTTGTAAACTGTGCATATGTGAATTGCCTATATTTACAGAATACCAGGATTGCAAAAATGTGCAGCAAACAAGAGAGCACACTGCGCACAATACTGTATTTCTAATGTGACAAATTGACTGGCAGTTATTTATCATCTTTTTTTTTTAATTGTCTTGTTATTTGATTGGATTAGCAAAAAATAAAGGAATATTCCAAGATCTATCAATACAAGCTCAATCAAAACAGAATTTGCTGTATAATGTTGATTACAGCAGAAAATAATTTAGATATTACCCTTTTTGCTTTAAGTCAGAATGATTGTCTCTGGTAATCAACATTATGCTGAAAATAATGTTCTGTTAAGCTTGCAAAATAACAGTTTTTATTGATAATAATAACTGGATGGCACTCACATGGAACTTAATGTGGTCATACTTAATGTATCACAACAATGTGGCATACTACTTCTTAAAGTGTTTATTGTTAAATAATGGCAACTGTTTCACAGTAGTCTACTATTGGTGTAAGCTAGTATTTCATTCCAGACATTGCTATTCTCTCTTTATGCAGAAACTTGAGGTCTGTTTCTTGCATCTACTGCAACTGTACTAACCAGGGTTTGTGTATTGTATGTTGTCCTCCTCCAGACTCTGTTCAGGAGAAGCAGCCACCCGTTAGTCCAATGAATAACCGGAAGGAAGACATGGAGATCACGTCGCACTACCGGCAGCTCCTGCGGGAGCTGAACGAGCAGCGGCAGCACGGCATCCTGTGCGACGTGTGTGTGATCGTGGAGGGCAAGATCTTCAAAGCACACAAGAATGTGTTGCTGGGCAGCAGCCGCTACTTCAAGACACTTTACTGCCAGGTGAAGAAGGGCTCAGAGCAGCAGGCCACCATCACGCACCTGGACATCGTCACAGCTCAAGGCTTCAAGACCATCCTCGACTTCATGTACTCCGCCCACTTGGCGCTCACAAGCAAGAATGTGATCGAGGTGATGTCGGCCGCCAGCTACCTGCAGATGACTGACATTGTGCAAGCTTGTCACGGCTTCATCAAGGCAGCGCTAGACATCAGCATTCGCTCTGAGCTTGCAGACGAACTTGCGGATATTGAGATGGGCAATGTGGTGAGCTCTATGGGAGGCGGGGCTGGGCCCGGTGTGGGCGGAGCCTCGGAAGCACTGGCGTCTATGATCTCAGCCCGCAGTTCCTCGCCATGGTTGGCCAGACGCACCAGCCCGGCGAACTCATCTGGAGACTCAGCCATCGCTAGCTGCCACGAAGGCGGGAGCAACTACGGCAAAGAAGACCAGGAACCCAAAAGCCATGAGAGCCAGGAGGATGCTTGTTTGCAGCCCTTGTGGCCTGCTGATTACCGTTCTGTCCAGGTGAAAGAGGAGCAGGTCTCCCCCTCCAATCTGCAAGATGGGGCTGGCCGAGGGGCACAAGGCATGCCTGGAGAGCAAGGTGGACGAGGAGAGGGGGGCTGGCAACCCCCTGGCTCGGGCCGCAGGAAGAACCGCAAGAACAAGGACACAGTCAGGCACATAACCCAACAGAATGAAGGGGACAGTCGGACGGCGTCTCCGCTGCCATCCATGCTCTCCAATCCTGGCTGGAGCTACGGCAACCAGGACATTCCAGGTAGGATTACTGTGTACTGGTTGCTTTATTGCTTCCTTTATTACTGTCATGATATCACATTGTGAAAACATCATTGAGCCGATTGTTGACCTTTCATCAAAGGATGTTTGGTCTTGCAGAAGAGACTGAATATGCCTGCTATATAGTACAGGAATGGGCAACTCCGGATATGGAGGGACACTGTCCAGCAGAGTTTAGCTCCATCCCTAATCAAGAACACTTAATTTTCTAGCAATCCTGAAGACTTTGGTTAGATATTTCAGCTATGTTCAATTTGGGATGGAGCTAACTCCCAGGACCGGAGTTGCCCATCTTTGATATAGTAGGTGCAAAGTGCATGAAACAAGTAGTATTTCTGTATCCTGGTATTCATGAAACAGTACACATCCAATGGACACTTTACTATCCCATGAGGCTTCAGGAGAGGAGTTGTGAATGGCAGTGAAGCGATACAGCTGACGTCATAGGTGTTGGATGTAGAGTGTCTGGATTACATTCGTACTCCACTCATTCATACTATGTGGACCATACTTTTTAACAGTCACAAAGTTTGTTTCTCATTGTTGCGAGCACTGCCTCATGGATCCCGTGAGAGTCAGGTCGTCTGTAATACTTTGCCACCGTGTTTGATTGTATAATTCGAACCCAGATAGAAATAGAACTCTGATGAAGTTGAAAATTATTGTTGTAGCACTAATAGTATAGCAGCATGACAAACTACAGATTGAGGTGGGGAATTTGGGGTTGAAAAAACTCATTTCCTCATTAACATCGGAAAGACACATGGGACGCGAGGCAGCCTCATCAACCTAAAAACAAAATCCGTGCTGAGGAACAGATCACGCCAGCAAGCGGGGATGAGGCCCTACCTGTCTCGGATACTGTTGCTTATAGGTATGTAGATCATTAAAAGTGTGGCAGCTCTAATCTCTGGTGAATTTGTGCAGGCCGACTGTGAAATGGGCACACACACACTTTAAGAAAACAGGATAATTGAATTGACCTTGGTGGCGGTATGAGGATTAAATTGTATGTGTGTGTGTGAGTGTGTTGGGACGGGGGGTGCCCCAAGGTCTTCTGAAGTGTGGAGAAGAAGGGATAAAGTGAAGGAGAGAGGGAGGGGAATACGCGGAGATCTGCATCAGCTTAGCGCGAGTTTACCTACTTAACTCTCGAGGCACTCTCTCATCCTCTCTGTTTGCCAGCCCTGCTACCTGCGGCTCCAACAGAAATAACTGCACTCGCTGACCCAACCCCACAGATCAAATATCAAGTGCAAGACTCCACACATCTAAGTACACACCGGCTCACTGTACTGCGTACACACGCATGCTCACAGAAGTCACACCCGTTCCTTTGTGTGCGACACAAATAGTTCACATTTATATTCCACACGTACTGACCCCTATAAGCCAAACTAATATGCTAGTCAAGCTTTTGAGGTCAATTTAATTACGTTCTAAATGGAATCGAAACATTTTCAAATCTAAAATCATCCCTCTTAACCGTGTGTAAATCTCAGTCCGCTAAGGAACCGAAGACTTGCAAAACGGCATATTGCTTTGGATGTCATTTGATAATACGGGCCGATGCTCAGTGAAGATGAGAATATTGCTTGGTACACAAAACAGGCTCAGGCTTGGACGAGTCGGATCAGGGTGAGAGAAAGACGGCATGTTGTGAAAGCCCTCATGCCCTGCTTTGGGTTTTGGACTCGGCTGTAATTTTCCTACTGAATTGGTGGATTCTTGAGGAGCTGAGGCAGGCAGGTTTGTCCAAAACCTATGCAAGTGGCTACTGTGGTCAGGAGGGTTTGCTTTGTTTAAATAAACAAGGATTATTTATTTTTGTGTATTTTATCACCCACCTGTTATATGCAACATGAACATGTTTAAATCTCATTAAGACAATATGACAGCTTTAGTAATTTGAGGGACTCTATAAATGCCCTCATAAGTGATTTCTGTTCGTGCTGAGGTCCAGTCAGCAGCTAGACTTTTCTCAGATTTGGTTAAAGGGCACAGGAAGTGTCTAGTTGCAGGAGTAATGGTTTGCACGGTTAAGGGTGCCGTTTGCTGACAGCAGTAAATGGGATCTCAGGATGCTGATGTCCAAGTTGCATTGTGTACAGACTAATGGTTTTAAGAAGCTTGTAATTGGTGGTTGGCATGTTTATAGAACTGTATATCTAAATTACCATGCTTCTGGTATGAAGTTCTGGCGAGCAGCAGGATATTTCTCAACCTGCACTTTGTGAAGTGTGTGTATGTATGTGTGCGTGTGTGTTTGTGTGTGTGAGAGAGAGGATATGGTTTTTAACATGATTAGGCAGCCAAGACCAAAAAGACAGTCAGGCTACTGTCTAAAGCTTCTAGCTGCTTCTATTGTCTGCTAAAATATTATCCTGATCATCTTATTGATATGCTTTTCTTCATGAATATTGTAAGATAAGACTCAGATCATGCTATAGGGACTGTTTGCATACCAGTTATTCTTTGCATATGTCCTTAAGTTTCACTGCACCCTTGTTCAGGCCCCTGTTGAATGGACATTCCCTTTCAGAGCGTCTCACTGACCACTGACAAGCATGAGGCATCAAGCCATCACAGTTCTAGAGAGGGGATGTGAGGTCACACTGGATGCTTAGCAGATGTTTGCAGGTGTTGAATCTGGTTGCAGAATATGCAGGCGTTATAATGGGCATGTGTTCTGGAATACATTGCCAAACTTTGGGGAAACATCACAAAATTACAGTCAGTATGATTTAAATGGTTTACATTTTTGTTTGTTGCATTCTGCTAAATTTAAAGTAGTTTTCTGGATTATATTTATTGTAATTTATTTTCAGTGCATTTTTTCGGACACTATTCCATATCGCGATTTGATTAAGTGTATGGCCCTACTATTGGTTTATTCATCCATATTTTGCCAAATTCCAAAACATTCCACGTTGTACTGAAAATTACATTTTTGTGACTGGATTCAGTGATTCCATTCACGTTTTTTGATATATATTATCATTAGAGTTACCCTCAGTTGTCTGTGGCATAAAAATCGATGTTTTGTTATTTATATAGCTAGCAAGTTAGTCTAGCTAGTACAACAGAAAAGTCTCTTCAGACATTTTGTCTGACAGTAGTTGATTTGAAAGATAAAGCTGACCATAGAAGAAGAGTTTACGCACATATCTGCTAATAATGCTCCCCTTGTGGCAACACTAAGAATGCAACATGCGTGTATTGTCTTATATTGCTTTGTGAATTAAGTGGACTGAAGTGGAACACAATTTATAACAAATTGGTGGCTGATTTGTATAAACTCGAATTAATGTGTACGTTTTCATATGATCTGCTTATGTCATAGGTTTCTGTACAAATCACATAGTATAATTCATACAAAATGTAAAATAGTCATTGAGACCAGGTTGTAAATGGAGCATGAAATTAAGCTTGAGTAGATAATTTTTTTCATATCTTTGTGTAAAGTAAAACAACCTGAGTCTACAGCAAAGTGTTTGTGAGAGAAGCAGCGCTGCTATCAACGATGCCTGTGGTTGTTTCTTTGTTGTCATATAGTGCTCATCTTTCTTCCCATCATCCTACACTTTTTTTGTTGTTTTAATAGTAGCTATATCAGTTTGTCCCCACCCATTTACATGTGCTATGATTTCATTACTCATCATCAGGAGTGTGTGTACACTCTGAAATTTGAATGTAGAAGCTCAGCGCTCTTGCAAAAGCCAGACCTCTTTTGAGTGAGCAGCCACACTCTTCACTTACAAACAAACCCACAATGTCTGTAATACAGACCTGAGTCACAGCTCCATGTTTCATAGACCCTTAAAGCAACACTAGTTATTTTATCAGTATTTTTTCTACAGCCTGTGTCTGATGCTAGAGGCCTCTACAGGTAGCATTAGCATTAGCATTAGCATGACACTCGTTTGTCAGGTCAGAAAATTACCACCAAAGAGTGACATTTCAAAAGGAAATGTACCTAGCGCGTCTCTGATGCGATGCCATAGTATCTGTGTGTGAAAGTGGCTTGTTAGTTTGAGTGTTGTTCGTGTTTCAGGTTTACTCCCTGTTGAAGAGGGGGGTTTCTGTGGTTGGCTGCGGCTGTGGCTGTGAACTTCACGCTGTCATCAGGGGGATTTTTAAACTGGTCAGGAAATGGTCACTGATATTTTATTTTAGATTATCTGTTCATGAGCACAGCTATCGCTTGATCAGAAAGAGACTAGGAAAATATCATTGTGGCATTCCCCTCTCCACAGCACAAGACATGACAAAAATCCCACATTTAGATCATTCACACAAGCATATTTGTTGTTGTGTTGTTGACGTTATTCTGTTTTTAAATTGCGAATCTTTATCAAAAGGGAAGTGTGTGCTTTCTTTGGTATCTGTATTTGGTATCTGTGTACAGATGCAGATATGTATATGTGGCGATAGAGTGCTTGCATGTGATTTCAGAGTGTGCATGTGAAGAAAACACACACATGCACACGGATGATAGTGAAGCACCTGGCGTGTATAAAGAGTGTTGAAATATTTAGCAAGTGTTGTGTGTTTAATAGAACAGTCTATGGCGTAACTTTGCACTTGTCTCAGTGAGTGGCTGACTTGTTCACAGCAGAGCTCATCTAATCTAATCCTGTTCATCAGACCAAACACACATACACATGAACTTCAGCTCAGCCTCAACACATCACATCTATTTACTCTCCTCTGAGAGTTTAACCTTTGGCCTCTCACCCACTACTCTACAAACACTCGCTCATTCATGCATTCATTCACTTATTCATGCCTTCACGGCTCAATCAGTCCTTTACTAACTCCTACTAATCCATTTATTCTCTCACTCACTAATTAATTTATTCACGCATTCATTCATTTATTCACTGACTGATTTATTCATTCACTTACTGACTCATTCATTTTGACCTGTTCATTGAGTCATTCACTCAGTCACTCACCAGTTTATTCATTCACAGACTCACTCATTCATTCTGACTCATTCATTCAGTTGTTTACTCACTCACAAATTAATTCGCTCACTAACTTTTTTTATTCACTCTCTGACTCATTCATTCATTCATTCATTCATTCACTGACTCACTCATTAATTTGCTCCCTTACTCTTTCATTCATTCACAAATGTATATATTCACTTATGCCTCCTTTATTTTGTTCACTTGCTGATTCATTTATTCATTCTTCCTGATTTGTTTATTCACTCACTCTCTGGCTTACTGATTAATTCACTGCATTATTTATTCATTCATCCTTTCTTCCCTCCTTCCTTCCTTCCTTTCTTCCTTCATTCATTTGTTAACTTAATGACACATTCATTCGGACCCATTCATTCAGTCATTCAATCACTCACTCACTCACTCACTCACTCACTCACTAATTTATTTATTCACTAACTCATTAATTACTGAATCACTCATTCATTCATTCTTTCTGATTCATTTATTCACTCGCTCTCTGCCTTACTCATTAATTCACTCTATTATTCATTCATTCATTCACTCATTCACTCACTCACTTGTTCATTCATTCATGCACCCTCCATTCATCATTCATTTACTCAATCTTTCTTTCATTCATTAATTCAATAATTTATTAATTCACTGACTGACTGACTCATTCACTCAGTCACACAGTATTTTGTTTATTCATTTATTATTAACGTAATGTCCTTACGATTGTGTCGTCATCCTTCTCTCAGCCCTGTGTCTTTCCTAGCTCATCAGCTCTATCTCTGTTTTTACACTCGCTCTCACTTCTCTCTCTCTGGGTCTCTATAGTCAAAAGGTGTGCGCTTGAAATAATGAGAGTGAGGCCCCTTTAACCCCCATCCTCTTACCACTCTCCCCATAGTATTTACACCTCATTAAACCTGAAATAGCTTTAATATTTAAAACATCGTGAACAGATCTCAACCCTCCCGCCCTGAACACCTCTGGATTTTTCCCCTCCCTCGTCGCTTTCTCCCAGTTTAATAATCTACTTTCATATTTCCTTCCTCTCCATTAAAACCAAAATAGATTTCATATTTCACAAGTTAAGTTTACTTTTTTCTTCTTGCGCTCCGTCCCTCATCTGTTCCTTTTTCCTCCCTCTCTGTCCCTCATCCGATGTGCCTCCCTATTTTCTTTTGATTGAGACTCACCATCCCACCAGATGACCTTCACAGTTCTCTTCTCTCTCTTTCTTTCTCTTGTTTCTCTGTTTCTTTCTCTCTCCCTCTGTCTCCCCCATGGCATTCTGGGTTGCCCCTCAATGTAGCTGAATGCTTGTTTGTTCTGGGGTAAGGCGTCATGTCGGACTATCAGACAGAGTTCTTGTGTTCCGCCTCGCTCTATGCCATTCTCTCGCCTCTCTCTTCAGTCTCCCTCTGTTCCTCCCTTACTACAACAAGTCTCTTCAACTACAATAAGGTGAACCGGGCCAGATAATTAGGTATTAATTGGTCAGTGTATAGAATCTTTAAAGGTTAGTTTAAGTACAGATAAAAGGAGTGAAAGGGTAACACTTTAGAATAAGGACCAATTCTCACTATTAAGTAGTTGCTTTTTAGCATGCCTATCATTAACATATTGGCTGTTTATTAGTATTTATAAAGCACATATTCTGTATGACCATATTCTACATCCACAATCCTACCCAATACCTAAACTTAACAACTACTTTACTAACTATTAATAAGCAGCAAATTAGGAGCTTATTGAGGCAAAAGTCCTAGTTAATGGTTTGTTAATAGCAAGAATCGGACCTTAAAATAAAGTGTGACCAATGAGCGAAATCACAATAATTAATATAGCATCTGTAGGAAATGAAGACTTGCCGTTCAGTTGCAAGATGACATCTTTGCTTGTATTTTGTGCATTAATTTGAAAATAATGTTTACCATCTTTACATGACCCTAAAAAATACATTTTTGTAGCCTGGTTTATACTAAAGAGACAACATTCATGACTGTTTTGTGGTCAGATTTTATTGATTTGACAAATGCCGTTTAAAAATAAGCTTGGCAAACAGTTTTGGAATCTTTCTTCTTTTGTGTAGTACTTGCAACAATTAGAAATAGCTGCCCCAGGGAGTTACCAAGATGGCCACCAAGTCAGCTGATTTGCCTGATTCTGAAAGGGAATATTCTGATATTCTGGGTTTTTTTAACACCTAATGTGAGTTTACTGTTTGTGTCAATTACCACAGTTTTTTTTTTTTTTTTTTTAAATTCAGGCAATAATCACATAAAGTGCTGGGAGTGTATAGCAGGAAACTCTCTTCCTTTATTTGGTGCTGTTGGTCAATTTATAATTTATCTAACCTTTATTTTTGTTGTTCAGGTTTCAGGTCCACTAACTGTTTTTAGGCTCTTCCCACTGTCCTTGTCTCTCTTTCACTCTCATTGCTTGGAAATGACATGTCTGTCACTCCTCCACGCCTCCCACCTGTGTGTCTCACTGTCTCTTTGAAAGTGAACACTCTTGACTTTATCATGGACAGAAAAATCCAGACTTCCTCATGGTGGAGTTCCCTCCTGCTTCAGTGCTCTGGTCTCTGAGTACACGACCCCTCCCAGAATCCTTTACACATGCACTATATATAGACACTTTGGCCTCTAAAACCAAGAGGTGCCTCAAGCCAGGACGCACCACGGTGTCTCGGCTTTGGCCAGTGAAGATGACGATGATAGCAATGCCATTTTCCAAAACGTAAGCACCCCCTGCCCTTGGAGCAGAATGCCTGAGCTACTCAGCAGAGATGGAGGGATGGTAGAAGGTTCCAGTTTTTATAGCAGATCATCCCCTTCCAACACCTGTGTTGTATCAGTAACAAAAATGGCCCACTGCCCATCTCTGCCATCTGGGCTTCTCTCCAGTCTCATGGGGCAACACTGAAAAGAAGCCCTGCCAGCAAAAATTTTCTTTGAAACAAAAGTTTACACATGACTTACATTTACTTTTCTGTGCTATTTTGGGAGACCATTTGATTGATATACAAAGTAGATTGGATCCAGTGGGAGCCATATCTTACAGTGCACAGTGCTTCAGGTGACCTGAGTACTGCAATCATGGTCATTTCCTGACCCCATCCCCTTTCTCCTCTTGCATTGCTTCCTATATTTCCTCTCAAAATAAAAAGTCCAAAAACATAAAAAAGTAGAAATGGATCAGGGCACAACATGGTAGCCTAAAACTCAGATTATCTGCATTATCACCAAATCTCAACGTGTCTGTGCACAGTTGGTACTGTAACCACTAAGCCATGGTTCTGTCATTTATTTTTTCATCGCTTGTTGGGAATTGGTCCAAAAACCAATCCTCGCCCATTGGGGTAAAGATTTCCTTACATTAACCTGTTTGAGGGAAGACCATGCTCAACTGGCTTATTGCAAAGTAATAGATGTCTTGAGAGGAACACAATGAGACAAGCCACTTAGTATTGTGGTGGGCTGTTTAATGGAGGATAATCCCATTAATCACAATGCATAGGGTGGGGGGAGTATGCTTCGCTCTCGTCACTCACCATCAGAATCAAAGCTGATCTCCGGATGCAGTGGATGTTACGGGGATTGTCCTGCTATTATTCAAAAGTTATGCTTGTGTTTCTTACCTTTTTAATGGAGAGGGCCTGTCTGCACTTGTGACAGACACTGAAGCATATTTAGAAAGCTTAAAGCATTGGACTGATAAGAATATATAAAGATCAGCTTTGAGTGTATGGAAAGAGCTGGATCAGTTTTAAATGCAGAAGGAATATGGTAATTTGGATTTTGGAAAGCACAACTATAGGGCCCTATGATTTCTGTGATGTGAAAACGCAGACAGAGTCGTGGAATACAGTCAAAAAAAATTGAATTTACTGTATAATACGGAATTTGCCAAATTTTGGATGGATAAATCAAAAGTAGGTCACTTCATGAGCATTTTGCCATTTCTTTTGAGAAAAACGATCATCATATTATATATAAACAGAAACTTAAAGGTCTTTCACAGCAACTCATCAAAATAAAAGTTCAGTTTAACTTGAATAAACTATGACAGAATTTTTTTGACAAAAATGTTTATAACATTGTAAATATAAGATAATTTGGATATTTATCTTACAAAAACGCATCGATCCGCTACAGGACGGCTTTATTCATTCAACCACCACAAAATAAAACGGATTCCATAGGGCCCTACAACTAGAACTGTTGGACCCCTGGACTTTTTAAAGTCACTGGTCATTTCATGTAATCCAATTGCGTTACGGCGTGTCCAATCCTAAATCTGGAGGGACACTTTCCTGCAGAGTTTAGCACCAGCACTAATTAAACACACCTGAACCAGCTAATAAAGGTCTTCAGGATCAGTAGAACCTTTCAGGCAGGTGTGATTGAGCTAAACTCTGCAGGAAACAGGATTGGATGCCTCTGTGTTACATAAACAGAACTTTTGATCAGATGATCTTTGCAGGTTTTTTCTCTAAGCCACGTTCCTGGAACCTCCCAATAATAGACATTTTGGAAGTTTTTCTTATCTGACCCAGCCATTTCAGTTCTTGGGTCTCTAATAACAAGTTGACGAGTCTCTTTTATTAAGGAAACATCCAAAATGTGTCCTATTGGGGAATCTCCAGGAACAGGGTTGGAAACCACTGTTTTGTGTCCTTGAGATGCACTTTCCCAATGATGTCCAATCCTGCTCCTGCAGGGCCAATTGAGGTCTTCAGGATTAGTAGAAAGTGTGTTGGGGCAGATTGGAGCTAAACTCTGTCTGCAGGACATCGTCCCTCCAAGAACAGGATTGTGCACCCCAATCAATAGATTTGCGGTGGTCTGTGATGACTCTAGTTGGTAGCCGCCAAAATCTATCACTGAGAGACAGGGAGAGAAAGAGGAGAGAGTTCTGGGACATGATTATAGGCCTGACAGGATATATCTCTGTTTGTCCCGTGTTTAGACACTCTGAGTAAGTCTTTGATTGTATACGGGTTCAGATCTCCTTACTGTTCGTCTTGTTGTGACTGTGCACTAGCACTAGCTCCAGGCAGACTGCTGTGGACGGAGAGGGTAATAGGTACATGTGTGTGTGTTTGAGAGTGTGTAAAGGGGTTAGAACACCACCAAACCGTCAAACTTCCCCATTCAGGCCAGGACAACGCCCTGCTGTTTGTTTTCTTCTGCTGTATTTTACTCCGCGGCTTTTTCTTCCTCTTCTGGTTTTACGGGGGGTTTCTGTTCTTTATAGACAAACCCCCACCCTCTTCTGCTCTCTACCCTCCAGTCAGACCGGTTTGAGCATAGAGTGAGAGAGAGAGAGAGAGAGAGAGAGAGAGAGAGAGAGAGAGAGAAAGGAGAGAAGAGGAAGAAGTGAGCTGTTTGGACAAACGGACGCCCCGGGCAGGATGTGGAGGTTCGCTGCCCTCTGGGTGTGTCGGATTGGCCCTGCTACACAGACACACACACACAACCGGCGTGGGAGGGCAAAATCTCCCTTCCTCACACACACACACACACACACACACTCATTCTTCAACCCCACACCCTCTCCAGCTCCTCTCGATCCTCCACCCATTGTCCTCCCCTCACCTCCTCCCTGTGGCTGCACCCTGCTTTCCCTCGTTCCTAAATAAGGAGAGGTTTAGGGGAGAGGGTGTTAAAGGTGGAAGGGGAAATTCCTATGTGTGCATGTGAAAGTGGGCAATGGCTGATACATAAACTGTAGCTACAGCACCATGACTGCATGTGTGCTAAAGATGATGATGTGTGTTGTAAGATGTGTTATATGTGTGTCATATATGCTGTAGAAACAGGTGTGATTATGCAGCAGTGGAGTATGTGTGTGGGAGGGGGGACAACTATATTTAGTCATACAAATTTGTCCCTACAACCTAAATAAAGGAATGTGCTTTAACTGTTAAATGGTTCATATACAGTATGTTTTTTTTAATTATTTTTATTATTCAATTATTATAATTTTTTTACTACTACTATTATGATTAAAATTTCAAAAAAGTGTCCTTTAGAAGGAGCTTTCTCTATTAAAGGGATAGTTCACCAAAAAATGAAAATTCTGTCATTAATTACTCACCCTCACGTCATTCCAAAACCGTGAGACCTTCATTCATCTTTGGAACACAAATTAAGATATTTTTGATGAAATTCAAGAGCTTTCTGACCTTGCATATACAACAACGCAATTTGAACTATGTTCAAGGCCCAGAAAGGTAGCAAGAACATTGTTAAAATAGTCCATGTGACATCAGTGGTTCAAACATAATTTTATGAAGCTTTTTTTGTGCACAAAGAAAACATTCTCGTAGCTTCATAAAATTATGGTTGAGCCACTGATGTCACATGGACTATTTTAATGATGTCCTTACTACCTTTTTTTTCAGTTACATTGCTGTCTATGGAGGGTTAGAAAGCTCTCGGATTTCATCAAAAATATCTTAATTTGTGTTCCGAAGATGAACGGGTTATGAAGGTTTTACGGGTTTGGAACGACATGAGAGTAATTAATGACAGAACTATCACTTTAATGGCTTTTCATAAATTTGCTTGAATAATTTTTAGGCAACATAAATATTTAATTATATTATAAGTTAGGAGTGAGTGGTATACTAGTTTAAAAAGAAAAAAAACATTACTAGTCACATGACATTTACAACTTAATTCTGAACTGAGAGAACTGAACCGAGGACCCATAAATGAAGATGGCAGATTTCAAATGATGTACTTCCTGCACCAGCCAAGCAATTGCTGCTGAGATTAATGGAAATGCTAACAGATCTGTAGTCATTACAGTTTGCTTTATGTAAACACAGGTGAAGTCTACAGTATGTCCTTGTGTAGATATCTAGGTAAATGCATGTGTGTGTGTGTGTGTGTGTGTTCTTGTTTATGCTACATTGAGGGGACCAAATGTCCCCACAAGGATAGTAAAACCAGTAAATGTTGACCTTATGGGGACATTTTTTAGGTCCCCATGAGGAAACAAGCTTAAAAATCATATAGAGTGAGTTTTTTTTGAGAAAGTAAAAATGCAGAAAGTGTCCTGTAAGGGGTAGGTTTAGGTGTAGGGTTGGTGTAGGACAATAGCACATACAGTAAGTACAGTATAAAAACCATTACGCCTATGGAAAGTCCCCACAAGGATAGCAAAACAAACCTGTGTGTGTGTGTGTGTGTGTGTGTGTGAAGAGGGTGTTAGTATTAATGCATGGAGGATACGAATCTCTTGCATGTCCCCAATTGTGCCCCATCAATTCAGCGTGTCACTTCTGTTTTCTTTCAAATAATGGACTGCAGCGACTGTGTGTGTGTGTGTGTGTGTGATGGAATGCCCTTGAAGAGATGCAGTATCTTTGGGCGTGAGCTTCACACCGTCAGAAGCATTCCCTGGCTTCTGTTTCATGCCCACCGAACACACACACACATTCAAACTCAGGCACACAGTAAAAGCAGCATTGTGGTTTTCTTTGTGAATACTCTTGTACCGAAGTGGATTTTTTGGACCAGCTCACTCAGTGACAGTGGTGTGAAGTTAAAGGCTCCCTTTTCGGAGAAAATGGCAGGAGGCCGGCAGATTGCCCCCCCACCTTTCTCTCTCAGAGGTATTGTGTGAGGTGAGAGAGAGAGTGAGAGAGGTGTCACCGTCCTTCCCCTGAGGCGATCAGTATGGAGGGTCTGGGCTCATCACCAGCTCGGCTCCAAACAATCAGGACCTCACGGCAGGAGCTGCACACACACAAACACACCCCTTTCCACCAAAACAGTGCTGGAGCCAGGCCGGGGGAGCTGAGGACCACTCTACAGCAGCTTATCTGTACAGTGACGTAACTGAGTATGTTACTCAATTGCAGTCTTTTTTTTAACAGCTTGTAGATCTAATGTTAAGAACATAGTTGAAAATATTTCTTCAACACTGCAAGATGTAAGATTTGACCCTCTAGGGGTTGAGTTGTAAAACAATGGTGCATACATTAACATTGTTACTGGTGGAGAAACAATGTTTTGGTAATTACGTGAGTTGATTTTTAGTGCAGATGAATAAGATTGTTTTAAGCTTAATGGTGTAACTGTGGTCACAGGTGATAGCGAATGTCGCTAATGACATAAAAACTAATTCAATATTAAAAATAAAAAGTTAAATATCCATAAATAATGCCTTTTGAGCCCGTAACTGTACATGGGCTGTAATAGCCAGACCTTCTCTTTTATTTACATACTGTACCAAAGATGAATGACATGAAACTGATCATTTAAAGTTAGTTAGTAAATAAAGTTAGGGTGTCTGTTGCATTGAGCACTTCCAATGAATAGATATGAATTACTTATTTGAGTTTAATTTTTTTTTTTACACATAATTAAATATGTAAGACGGAAGAGATAATAGATTGAACAAACTAGCACAACTATATAGGAAATCGGTTGCCTGTGTTAACAGTCAGTTATACAGTTTCATTATAAAATTGACAGTGCCATTCTACAACAACATGTAGAATCCCGTGACTGACCAATCAGAATTGAGTATTTCAGAGGGCCGTGGACTATAGAAACAGGATAAAGATAAGTCTGATGTCTCTCTTGATTCTGTGTTTGGCTTTGTAAAAGAATTCACCACAACCTTGAAGCAGTCTCACTTCAAGGTTTGTCCTCCTCTTGCCTCTAGCTCACTCTCATTCTTTTACCCCACATCCTCCTTGTTTTCTTTTTTTTTTCTGTTGGCACAATTATGGATAAAAAGGGCAGGAGGAGGAGGATGTGAAAAGAAAGAAGTGGGAAAAAAAGGGAGGAGGAAAGTAGGAGAGAAAGAGAGATAAAGTTGGGACACCCCGGCCCCTCTCTCTCTGATAACTGGCTCCAGAGTCTGTGGGGGTTAGGGATTCCTGTCTGCGCTATCGGGCAAACACACACACACACACACACACTCACACACACACACACACACTCAGATCCACCCGTCCTGCATTCCTGAGACCGCATGAGGAAGCGGCCGTTAGTGTCCTCCCAAACAGTCCATTTCTTTCCCCTCTCGCTCCACATCCATCCTCTCTATCCCTCTATTTTTCCACCACTTCCAGCCTCCATTCCTTCTCTTCTGAGGAATTACAACTATGAGGTCAATTATGTCTCTTTCCTTCATTTGCTATTTTCCTCATCTTAACCGCTTCTCTCCCTCATCTTCTTTCTAACCTCTAGTCCCCTGCACTCCCTCTGTGTCTTTCCATCTCCTTTATACTGTCTTTCTCTTTTTGTCCTATATTCATTACCAAAATCTAGTTAGCCTTCGTGTTTGGCCATTTTAAAGCATCAAAGGCACACACCCAAAACAAAGCCTGCTCCAGAAGTTAGTGACTGACATTAAATTGGGAGAAGGGGAAAAAACTCCAAAAATCCAAGATGGCAGATAAAGTTAACAGTAGAAATGACTATAAATATTTAAGCAAGTGGCTATTTTACACAGTATTTGTGTGTGCTGTTTGTCTTATGGTTATAGACTTATTTTATCATAGCAGCTTGCTAATATTAAAGTCTAGTGGTCATAATGGGTCATAGTTCAGGGTAGATGCCATACTTAATTGAACTTGAATGAAAATTAGGCTTTTAAAGGATAATTGACCCACAAATAAAAAAATTGTCATCATTTACTCACCCTCATGTCATACCAAACCTGTTTCTTTCTTATGTTGAACATAAAAGAAGATATTTTGAAGAATGCTAATAATCAAACAGTCGATGGTCCCCATTGACTTCCATAGTACTTCCAAGTCAATGGGGACCAACAACAGTTTGGTTCTTCAAAATATCTTCTTTTGTGTTCAACGTAAGAAAAAAACTCATACAGGTTTGGAATGACATGAGGGTAAATTATGTAAAAAATAAAACACCCAAAAATAATTAATTTTTGGGTGAATTATCCTTTAAAAGCCTCATTTTCATTCAAGTTCAATTAAGTATGTCATCTACCCTGAACTATGACCCATTAAATACATCTATATACATAATGTTTATCTAAATATATATTTTAAAAAAAAAGTTTATTTTACAGTAAATATTACAATAGTAATGTTGCTTATTTTGTTTGATACATTTGTTTTGTAATAATAATCATTAATATAATATAATATAATATAAGGGATAATGCAAGGCTTGCTGTGCATTAAACGATTTTAATGCATGATGTGAAGGCCAAGAACCATGGAGGCTAGCCGTGCATTATATCGCTTATACCATGGTCATTTGGTCATTTGCCAATATAAAATAATATAATATAATATAATATAATATAATATAATATAATATAATATAATATAATATAATATAATATAATATAATATTGATGTATAATCAGAAAATGTTTGTCCAAATTGTGCAGCCCTACAAACAAGCATTTTATTTTTATTTTTTTTCCCCACTATTTTTACTTTTTATTTTAAATTGGAATCAGTTATATTCCCCCCCCCAAAATCATGCAGCCCTAACAGTTGCCTGTGTAGATAGCTGACAGCACAGCAGCTCGGTAGATTGGAACAGAGCTATTGTCATACATTTTCACTCAACCCTTCTTTCTAGCTCAGTTCTCTCCGCTCATGCCCCAGTCGCGCTCTGTCATTAGCTCCGATGCGTTCTGATGAGGCTTCACAGAGAGAGTGTGTAAAACTGTGTGGCGTATTACCCACATGTCAACGGGGCCAGCTCAGTGGCCCCCACCACAAGTGGAAGAGGAAGTGACACGTCAGCTAGCTTAAATAAGACCCCGATTCTCTAACTCTCCGTCCGTCATACTCTAGAGGAGGGCATGATTCTGCTGATTTGATCACATGCAATTAATTTCAACGACCCAACTCTCCTCTGGCGAGAGGGAATAAGACACTTCCGTTTCACTTTCTTCCCCTCTCTTTTCTCTTTCCCACTCTTGCCCCTCCTGAAAACCTCCTTATTGTTCCATTTTAGATCGGTGCGTCAGTCACAGTAACCTTGTACCGAGTTATATTAAGATTCCAGCAGATCACACACTATCCTGCGTCTCTCATTGTACTAATGAACTCTTCAGCTTACGGAAGAACTGTCTTAATATGTAGAACATCTACATGAGATGTTGTTGCCATGGAGCTCCAGTGACTATGCGTGGCAGATGCGCACATTTTGCGCGAGGTTGTATGACGTGTTTTGACAGTGGCAGGATTACCTGTTCTCTAAGGTCCCCTTATATTCTTATAAAGATTTTTGCATCATAAATTCATAATTTAGAAGTAATAGGCTATTTTCTCTCCTGTTTTTAACTTCCCTCATAAGTATGCTCTGTTTGAATAGGCGTGGAGGATTGTAGACTCGGAAGTAAACGCCCACTGCTATGATTGCCTAACACATGTGTATGTTTGACAACATATCAAATGATCTGTAAGAAGAGACAAAGCAATAGTGACCACACTGTAAAAAAATAAAAATAAAAAATCTGTAAAATATACAGTACAAAACCGGCAGCTGTGGTTGCCAGAATTTTACTGTAAAAATACAATAGCAACATTTTAGGTTTTACGGTTATAACTTTAATTTACAGTTAGATACCATAATTTCATTAACTGATATAATGTTAATATACCAACCTATTGAAGTACCGAAATCTGTTTTGTACCTTTGTAATACACTGATAACCACCAAAAGCAGGTGGTGATGAGAAAGTCTCATGATGAACCAAAGCCTATCACAAGCAGCTTTTAAATATTAACATACATATAGAAGGTACACAGTCATTCACACAAACACTAAACACCATCATAGAAACAGAAACGCAAGAAACGGTCACACTTTATATTAGGTGGCCTTAACTACTATGTACTTGCATCAAAAAATAAGTACAATGTACAGATTTGGTGATATGGGTAAATTTAAGGGTGGGTTAAGGTGTAAGGGATGGGTCGACAGTGTAATTATAAATGTAATTACAGAAATTAATTACAGATGTAATTACATATAGGTATTTTTAGAAATATAAGTACAATGTAAAAACATGTATGTACACAATAAATGCATTGTACCAAATGATTAATTTAAATGTAAGTACATAGTAGTTAAGGCCACCTAATATAAAGTGCGACCCAATAAACATTAATTTAACAACATTAGGTGTAACATACAACCCTAATGTACAAAACTGATAAGAAAAAACTAAGAAGAAACAAAAAAAAAATTCAACTAAATATTGTAATGCAGGGAATTCTGGGAATGTCAATTTACGGTTATTCACTGTAAATTATATGTTCTTTTTCACTTCCAAAAATGGTATACTACCATAAAATTACATGTAATGTCCAAAACAGTTTTTCACCATATAATGAAAACAGTTAGGCTACTCACACTTGTGTTGCGACATTACTTTCAGATCAAATATAGTTGGCACAGCATCATCTTGTAGTTTTAATCTTTCTGAAAATCCTGTATTGAATTGTGCCTTGTTTATAAATGAATCCGCAGTAAAATGAAGTGAACAAAGGACCGAGTTCTTACTGACGCAGTCTGGATCTTCATTAAAAATAAAGTTCATTCACTCTTTCCTAACGTTGGGATCAGAAGGAAGGTAATGCAAAGACTGTTTTTCCACAACTTGGCACTTGTATTCGGAGCATCTTTATTGTTTAGTTTCTTCGTAGACCTGCGTTTGGCTCTTGTTATTTACACTACATGCGTAAATTGGTGGGCGGGGCTAAACAGGCAGCGATGTAGAAGCAGGCGTTGATCTTCTTTTGCTGAGGTGGTGTTTAGTCACACTATTATATCATAGAGTGGTACATTCCACACTCTGTCGTTTTGGCAGACTGGCTTCAATATAAGCTGTTTTAGACTAAAAAGAAAGATTTGAGTTATGAAACTTACAGGATGTTTTTATAGTGCAATGACCTCTTATTTGTCAAAAGATCAAGGAAATTTTGGTTTCTCAGTTCATGACCCCTTTAAGATTTCGAGATCACGTGTAGTCCCATCATCTCTCATTATAAATTGTTGGCTCTCACATTCACTTCCACTGTGTCGAGTTGAAATGTAGAACCCTCTACATGAGATCCTGTTGCCATGGAGCTCCATTGACCATGTGGAGCCACAGACTGCATGTCGGTCACATGGAGTTAAAGTTATATGGCGTGTTTTGACAGCTGCAGAATTACCTGAGAAACCGTGAATTTGTGCATGAATGATCATTCAATACAATAATTTCTAATGGTTTCATTAAAACATTGAGTGGCTTTTGACCCGGTTGACACTGCTGATGATGAAGTTTGAGTTTTTTTTTGTTTGGAATCGTATCGTGTGTCAGATAATCTGACATTAAGTACTCTATCTGATTGTCTTATCCACCTGAAGACCTGGCGTCTCTCTCCTGCTCATTTCTCCTCAGGCTTTCCATTTGGCCTCATACCTGGAGTCTGTCTACACTCTTATGGCAGACCTTTATGTCTGTACTGACCACTTTAAGTCTTAATTCTCACTCAGTCGCTCTCTGAGCTTATTCATCTGGCTCCTGTGTTCTTCTTCGCCCAAGACAGAAGTTACCAAGGATACGGCCATACAGCCATGCTTGATACAGTTCATGATGAGTCAGAAATACAGTAAACGTGGGATGGGACACATACACATGTAGGCCCAGTTTACACATATTATTAAAGTCAAACGTTGTCATTTGCAATCTGTTTTACTTGTGTAATTTTACATGTTTCAGAGTTAGGATATTGAATGAGAAAAAAATGTAGGGCATGACCAGAATCCGTTAACATTTCGCCCAGAACAGATGTTAAGACCAGGTATAAACAGGTTCAGTCAGCTTCATTGCTTTTATGATCACATCCTATTTTTTTATTTATGGGTTCTTTGCCACTTTTTTTTTTTTTGTCAAGGACAGATGAGATAATGGGAAACTACTTGGGGAAAAAATGGGGTTGGGAAATGACTAAATCCACAATCAAGCTTGGGAATTGCCTGGACAGAAATGCACCGCTAGGCCGTGTCTCCATTACTGTCAAATTTACAGTAATTTGACCTCATTCAAAGTGTCTGTCAGCAGACATTCCTCAAAGGTACAACACACTCCAGTGTCTATCAGCTGTGTGGAAACTTACTGTATGAAAAATGTTTGTAATGTGTATGTTCAAGGTCCAAAATTAACAGTTGCTAAGTGCCAAATGAGAGTAAAATTACCTTTGGCGAGTAAATAAATTGGAGTAACTCCATTTGGCTGGCAACTTTATAAGGATTTGCAACATAATACGTGGCTTAAATTGAACTGTAAAAAAGATAGTCTGACTTTTCACTGATGTAAGAGACTTAGCGACGTAGGCCTATCAAAGAAGACTTTTAATAACATTTTTCCTCAGTAAAAATTTATCAGGTTTATCCAGTGCGGTGACACATTCTGTTTGTGCAACATTCCTCCCATTAAGCCATGAATATATTAGGGGACAAAATCATGATGCATCTTCATGTTTTATGCAGTTTCAGAGAGACTGAGACTCATCTCATATATGATGCTGTGAATGACCTGTGTTGTTTGTCACAAATATACAAGGGAGAAAAAAGCTTTACACCATGTCTACCCCGGACACGAGCGGTGCGACACGACAAATCCCCGACAGTAAACTCCTGCCGCGTTCTATTCATGACGCATTGACACAAATTTCAAATGATTTTCAATGGTCGCTTTGTCGCGTCCAGTGTAGACAGACTTTAGCTGTTGCGGCGCAACACAACAACTGTCGCGTCTGGTGTAGACTCGGTGTTAATATTCCATTATACAACAGTTAGTTCCGTTCCTTGAATCTGAGTTGAGCAGTATTCCCAAAGTGGTGATATAACAGTCCAACAACACCGAGGCTTTTTAGTGTTTGCATGTTTCAGACTGTCAGCGTGTTTATTAATGAATTTTTCAGTGACCGTTTCTGCAGGTTGCAATGTTACAACAACGGGAGGTCTCTTTATGAGTGAGTCAATCATTCATTAAACTGATTTGTGCAAAAACACTGTTTTATTTGGGAACAAAACAAGTGACTTTCTTTAAAATTGAGTCATTGAATCATTCACTTAACAAATTCGCTTAAAAACATTGATCTGAATATTCCTACTTCACTACTATATAGTAGGTGAAAAACAGTATGTGAAATGAGTAGCATGCCCAATTTCATAGTATTCATAAAACAGTAGGCAAAAAGTAGCTGGATGACTTAGTAATTCTGACAAGATTCTGAAGTGTGCATCTGATGAACACTTTATGATCACATGAGGCCACAGAAAAGTTGAGAATGGCAGTGAAGTGACACAACTGATGGTAGTAGGCCGCATGACAGTTACAACTTTAAGAATGTAGTATGTCCTGAGTACACTCTTACCATACACATTCCTACATATATAGAACATATGAAGAGTTTATTTTAAAAAATTAAAAAAAACAGATAACTCCATTTTTAACTATTTTTTAAAAATCATGTTTTTCCATTGTGCATTCCAGTTAATCTCAATCAAACTGCTGTTGGGCTATTTTGATTAGGTTATAAATAACAACAACAACAACAACAAAAAACAATATGGCTAACTAACACAATAAAACACAATAAAAAATGATTTTTGAAAATTAAAAAAAAAAAAAAAAACGGAGTAATCTGTGTTTGCAAATAAACTCTTAATATACAGAACATACTTTTAGTGATTGTGGGGCAGTTATTAAATTAAAATATGTATCTACTCAGACAGTATGCGATTTTGGATAAGCGAGTCATTCACTGAACCGATTCATTCAAAAACACTGATTCATGAGTGAACCATTGATGAGTGAATCATTGAGTCATTTACTGAACTGATTTGATCAATGACTGTGTTGCTCAAAGATGCAAAGGTTAATTCTGTGGTGGTTTTGCTTGGTACTTTTTCATTGGCGGAGTAAAAATAAACAAAGTAACTCTCAATATTGACTCTAAAATGAAGTTACTAAATATTCTATTCTTATTTAACTGTAGTATTAAAAAGCGTGGCTGTGATTGTGCTGATATTCAGACCAACAGCACTCTTGCTCATGTGATTTAACGTGATTCACTGTCTTTACAAGTCAATCATTGAATCATTCACACAACCATTTTGTTCAAAAACACTGTCTACATCTGAATAAGCCTGATTAAGCCTGATACAGTGAGCCAAAAGTACCTGGATGAACTACTGCTTAGGTAGAGATTCTTAAGTGTGCATTCAGTGGATACTATCCCATAAGGCTGTGGGAGAGGATTTGTGAATGGCAGTGAATTGACACAGCTGACACTAGTAGGTCACATAACAATGACAACATGCAGTGATACATTTCTAATAAAGCAATCGTTAAGAACTATTCACCACAAGGTTCATTTTAGACCTTGTGTACGTGTGTTTGGACATCTAAAAAGGGCCAGTCCTGTTGCCTGCTCTTTAAACCCTGATTTCTGGCCTGTGCTCTGGATTTAGCGTCGGTCGCACCCTCCCCAGAGTCGTGCTTTTAGCACAAAGCCCTGCGTGTTTGCTTCCCCTCTCCACCCAGCATTCCATTTTCCCCAAGATCTCCTCTCTCCCACTCTCTCCGGCCCTCCCTTTCTCTCTCCGTCTGTCTTTCTCTGTCTCTTACGCCCTCTCTCTTTCTGCCGCTCGCACTGTCTGCCACTTTGTGCTCCCTCTCTCTCTCTGCTTTGCTAAGCTGCATTAACTCCCCAGATTACCTTGAGCCCTGCAATCCTCCACTCCCCCTCTCCACCTCCACCCCTGCTCACGCTCACCCTCTCGTCCTCTCCGTCGCCCACTCAACTCCCCCCTCCATCATTACCCACACTTCTCCTCTCGTCTTTCTCCCTCCTTTCTAGCCTTCAGGGTTTGTTTGATTTATTCTTCCTCTATCTATCTATCTCTCTCTCTCCTCGGAGATTGTGGCCCGACTAGTCCCTAAAAAACAACAGCAAGAGAAAGAGAGAGAGAGAGAGAGAGAAAAATAACAACCTCTCTTTTACTTTCCATCATGCCTCCTCTTTCTTCGTTTTTTTTTTTTCCCTCTCATCCCCCTCTCCCACACTGCTTTTAAATTGCCTCTGAATTCTTCGGCTTTTTTAGTGCCTCCCTCCCTCCATTCCTTGGAAATTACTTTTTACCCTTTCAAACTCCAACCACGCTGAGGAAGCAGGCCTGACCTTCCCCTCCCTACTCATAAGCCCGCCGGACACATGAGTGGCATGTGTATGTTTACATACATGTGCGTTCGCTGTCCCGAGGGGCTGTTTATCGTGGCTAATGAGTGTGTCTGATGTGACGATGTAGTAGATAAGAGTTAAACACGACAGCTTAAACAGTGTGTCTTATCACCGAACAGAAACAAACTCCACGCTGTGTGTGCGCAAACCTGATCTCTGTGCGAGATGGGAGAGCGTCCAGGGACACCTCGAAACCGGCTGAAACAAAAGACAGTGTTGAGTTTCAGCCGGGGAGGGTCGTAATCGCCACAGCAGCTGGAACAGAGGGTCACGGGGTCAAACCCCGTCAGCTGACCCTTTTCTCTCGGCCTTTCTGTGTTGTTCTCTCATTTATTGTGCTTTAATAGACATTCGCCCAACCCCATCCCCTCCAATAACCATTAACACGCACAGATCACACACTCTCCACGCTCACAAAAAGCTCTTTCAGAGACGAAGCCCGCATTCAATGTCGCACCACAAGGTCTTACATTAGCCACTACGCGTGTGCTCGTCCATGTTCCTGAATGCATATTTTCTCATGCCGAGAGTTTACGTTCTAGCGCACAATAAACAGATACGTTCGAACCAGCGGACGCCCACGCGCAGACGCACACACAATCACGCGCGGACACAAAGCCAACACCGTGGGTCCGCCTATTTGTGTCTACTCTTAAAAGGGTGTTTTATTTAGCATAAATGTTGAAGCCAAGAGTGCCTGGCTGCCATGGCAACCACATTAAACTGAGATCCCCTTTGCAAGAAAGAATCAAACTGATTCAGCCGTTCTCTTATGAGGGAAACAGGGGACAATACGCGGCATTATTCCCACTGTAATCTCACTCGGTGTGACACAACACTTCAATCAGTGCCCATTAAAGCTTTCGGATTACACACGTGAACAAAGATTCCACGAGCGTTCCTCATTCACTTAAGCTGCTATCTAAAACAAAGCCATAACAATGCCTCCTGTATCCCGACGCACGTCTCGAGTTGGACGTAATAACGGCAATGTTAGGAAATGCATTTCGAATGATGTGCATTGAATGAAATAGTATTTCAAATGTCGGCATTCATTGATAGTATGTTATGCTGCATAGTATATAGTGAATAGCTAGTGCCATCAGTGAATACCTGAAGGCTCTCTTAAGGCTCTTTGCAAAGATTTTTGCACCGATTTGCCGTCTAGAAGAGTCGATGCTAGTTGCTGAAAGTCAGTCTGCAAGATTGGGCAGTCGAAGTTGACAGATTTCACAGAAATCATGTAGTGTATAATAGGCACAGATTTTTTACCTTCAGAATTTCAGTCCATCCAGTCGGAGGATGTCAAACATGATTTTAGAATACATGTTATTTTTATTTGTCATCGTATTCTAGAGTTTGTTGTTTTGGAACAACTTGAAAGTCTGGTAGTGTGTGATCCTCAGTCGTTTATTTGTATGATGTCCAGTTTTTCTCTCTGATCATTTACAAAGTCGGCAAGAGTATGAAATTCTGGAAAGGCTGGAATTCTGGAAACTGAACAGATTTTAAAACACAATAGGAAATTGTGTTTTAAAATCTGTTCAGTTTCCAGAATTCCAGCCTTTACAGGCTTTTTATACAGTGACTGAGTGTCTGTAAACCTATTAGTTTTTCTGTTTTCTGTTTAGAATAAGTGTTTAGGCTAAATGAGTCACTCTTTTGGGGTGTTTCTTTTCCATGAATTGGCCAAACGGGTTAGTAAAAATCAGTTCAGGTTTCTCTCATGCACTGAATCACTTGAAACGGATTCTCAAGCAGTAAAACTTCAGAATATTGAGAAGGAAAAGGGTTGTGATGAAGTGGAGTATTTATCTTCAATACATGCAAAAGCCCAGTGTCTATTACCAGCCACTTGTATTCAGAGCGATTGTCCTTAACTACAGTAGGTAAAGTCATTTTCAGACTAAAGTGTAAAAACACTTAAGAAAGAATGAAAGAAGCAAACAAAATACTGAAGACTACAGTAATGGTTGCTGAAAATTCAGCTTTGATATCAGGGGAATGAATTCTATTTAAAATATTAAAACAGAAAGCACATTTTAATCAAATAAATCTAGCTTTGGTGAGCATAGGACCAATTAATAAAAAAAACCCAAAAAACTTTTGAATGGTAGTTTATCTAAGTATTATAATATTTCCATGTGACACCCATATTGCATTTAGATGTATACATTTGAAGAGAAATATATTAAATCGAATTTTAGGGGGTTTCACTGATCCCCTTGATCCCTCTTGCACCCCCCTGGAGGTCCCCGGGCCCTTTTTAAACCCACTGCTTTGGAGATCCTTTTATTTATTTATTTTTTTATAAGTACACCTTAGTACTTGTTTGGCAATTTGTGCATTTTACACATGCTAAGCTGGTACTTTTTAAAAAAATGTTTATTTCTGTTATGCATGTTTATGACCCTGCATATCTTCCCAGCTTTGGCTAATGATACCAGATGAATCAGATCTGGCTCTGCTCATGCTGCATGTGCTCCTGCTGGAACAGCAAGACTCTCCTATAGGTTTCTATATGTGTTTGTAAACCTTCTGTGCCCGAATTGCCTGTTGATGCCTGTATATGAGACTGTATCATCTTGAAAACTCGTACTCAGACCCCTGCGTTGTCTGTAGGCTGTTTCAGTTTCCTCACGCATTAGTGTAGAGTGTGTTTGTACATTTAGATGTGTATCACAGCGGGCTCATAACGGCTCTGGGAACGATCCCTCCTGGATCTCGTGTTGAGTGGGACGTAATGAACGGTGAGATATTATAGAGCGTGACGGAGTGGAATATGCGGTGTTTAAAATAACGGAATGCATCAGTATTGTGTTGGCTGTAATGTGTTTGTGTTGGGCGAGAGGTCGGGGCAGGTGTGTAGGGGGAGAAATCGGGGTCAAAGGGGCGATTTGCTCCTCTCTTCATTGTGGGCGTCAGGTCTTGGGGCATTTGGGAGCAGCGGATCCATTTTATTGATTGACTCCTGTGGCCCCGGCCCACAGATGAAGGGTGAACTTATCTAATGAATTCCCGCTTCCCATCTCCCCACTCCCCCAACTTAATTAACTCTGTGTGTGTGTGTGTGTGTGTGTGTGTGTGTGTGTGTGTGTGTGTGACCTGTCCACTCTGCTCATTTCTTTCTCCTGCTTGTACTTTTTTCACTTTTCTGCTCACTTGTCAACAATATTTCTTTCCCATCTACAACTAGACTATTATTATTGCAATTTAACCCATGCATATCTTGCAGTTTCTAATAAAGTTACCCAGTCAAACTTCATTTTATTACTTGCTAAGTGTATATAGCACTCAGTAAGTGTTAATTTTTTAAACCTGACTGCAAGATAGGCATCGTTTGAGTAGACTGTTTCGACATTTGACCATTCAAACCCACATTTCCCACCTGAGCACCAAGGCTCAATGTGTCCAGACCATGCATGTTAACCACTAAGCCACAGGTCCAAAATTATGCGTTTGATTTATTGTTTTTTTTTTTTGTTTTTTTTTTAAATGTTATCACATTTACACACTCAAACTCTTGCACCCCCCCCCCCCCACACACACACACACTATTTGGCTGATTTTGTGATTGTTTCTAAAGCTCTGGGACGGTGAGGGTCAGTTGTGTATGGTGGCTGCAGCCATTTACACACTTCTCCTCTCAGAGGCTTACACACACCTCTCTGAATTGCGTTTAATCTGCTGGTTTTAGTGAAATATTCCCCTGTGGCAATTGAGCTACACACAGGCAGACAGATATTCATAAACACACATTCAACATTTCTTAAAGAAAGAATTACAGCTACACAGAATCCATGAATGAAAAACATTTACATAAATTATGCATTACACAAATTCAAATTTAGAAATTATGAATTCATGTTGAAATCATCTTGTTTTTACTGGCGGACATCTCTTTTTCTCTCTCTATCTGTTTCTCTCTCACCTCCACATTTCTACTTCCTCTCTCATTTCTACATCTTTCACATCCTCCCTCTTATTCTGTTGCACAATTACTTCTTTCGGCACCCCGAACAGTGAGAATAAGATATTTTCTCTCTCTATGGACTTGCAGCATAGTGGTATTCTGAAATGACTGCCACATTGCCAGGTCCAATCTGATTGGCTGGCTGCTATGTAACTTCTGTGAGTCAGAGAGCACCAGTCCACTATGAGACAAAGTCATGTTTGCAAGTAACAAAGTTTTCCAGGTTATTGGTTTCATATGGTTGAGCTAGATATCCAAGTTTTTGCATAGTGGCAAGTTAAATAGATATTCCATAAAGTCGGTTGTGGACCAACACTTGTGCAATTATTTCAAGACTCTTTTCCTCTCCAATTTAGTTTTTTCTATCAGCTTGGGATGGTAACAATGATATGTTAGAGAAACTCACCCCTAAATAACATTTAAAACAAAACAAATTGTGGTTGGTTGCCTTACATGTTGGTCAGACCAGACCAGTTCCTGTCTAAATGGGCGGTTCTTGGCCAGAATAAACTCTAAAGTGGATCAGGCTGTTAGGTTTTATGATTAACATGCATTTAATTTTAATTTTTAATTTTAAAATAATTTAGAATCGAAAATGTCAGGGTGATTTAACTGATATCATAATGGGAAAAAAAACTCATTAAAGGAATAAAATGAAAACGTGAAGTAATTTGCCATTTATTATTATTTCTTAAAATATATTAAGAAACTGCTTCACTGCTTATTAATATTTGAAAAAAAAAAAAAGACAGAGGGACCTTGTGGAGACCCTCAAGATTGGTGTCAATAAGTCCTTTTTGAACTTCTTATAACATGACAAGATACGTTTAGGATGTAAATGTCATTACGGTTCAAACCCCATCACAAACTTTGTATATTTATAAATTCATTACATTCATAAAATATATTTTTTACCTACTCACATATATTCAAGGTGTGAGGAAAATGTTATTTCTGTTTACTTGATGGATACACATGACAGTTATTCCACTTGAATAAAAACCGTTGTTGAAAATAGTATATACAAATACAAACAGTACATTTCTAAGAACTCAGCACCATTTTATTTCAAATCGTTTTTTTTATTTTATTTCATTTTCATTTTTTATTCTTTCTTTTATTTATCTTGAACACTCTATTGAACACATTTTATTTATCATCGACCTTCATGCTAACAAAAGTCTAGCTTGGCAAGACCGCTAAGGTAAATATTGGAAACTACAGTATCTACTTAAACAGCACTTATTTTCCAACAATAAAATATTAAAACCAGCTTTGCTCGTTAATGCAAATGTTACAGTAACCAGAGTAGGTTTGAATGATGGAGGCTCGGTTCTTCATGAGTGACCTTCTTGTGAACTCCAGGCTGTGGACACCAGAAGAGAAGATAAGATCTTTATGGGGTCAGTGCTTCATGAACGTCTCTCTCTCTCTCTCTCACACACACACACACACCGTCTCTCTCTCTCTCTGGAAATGAGCCGTATCCTCCTCTAAAACTCAAAGTTGATGAAGTTGCCGTGCTTGTCATTGGAAGGCCCTCAGATGAAGTTACAGCGTGTGTGTGTTCAGGGAGGGGGTTTATAACACTCATTATGTTTCATCCCCTCACACTGTCTCCATTTCTCTGTCTGTTCATCCAGACCCCAGAGAATACTGTGTAAACACAATACATGCTTCAGAGCGTAGTTCTGTGTGTGTGCGCAAGAGAGTGTAAATGTGTATTTTCTGCAAGCATGCTGTCCTAATGTAAGGTGTAATTAAGTGGTGTGAAGTATGGCAGGTTGTGGGCGTGTCTTGCGGTGCCATGACTATAGCAGTTTGCCGGCTGGGCTGTCGTTCATGCCGCTTTGAGGCTTCCAGTGATCTGAGCTTCACTGACAGCTGTTTTGAGAAGCTCTTCTCCTTTAGGCTGTCAGTTTAGTCTAAACAAGCCTCTCTGGCTCTCTCCTGGTAAATCTTTTTTTTTGTTGTTGTTTTTGTTTTGTGTCTTGCCACTTTTTTTTTACTGTTGTTCTTACAGTTTGGACTTCTTACATCCAAGAAGTCGTCCTTGTCTTTGACAGGAGAAGTGTGTATGTGTGTGTTTTGGCAGCCTCCTCTATTTTGCATGATTTGACAGTAGTAATGAATTGGGAAGTAAAGATTCACTTTGCTTTTTTACCCTATGTTTAAAAAGTTTGAACAGCAGGGATGAAATAGTTTTCTTTGTTTGATGGTTTATTTATTAGTTGTGTTTTTTATTCAGGCTGGAATTCAATTTAGTTCTGTTTTGCAATTTGAATCCTATTTTGATTCAGTTTTATTCTGATTCATTTGGGGATATTTCAAGTTTAACATTGCAATGTATTTAGAGGAGGGACAGATAGTAGCTTCAATGTAGCAATAAAAATCAGAGTGAATCTGGTTATCGAATTTTAAAAAAAAGTGCGCCGAACTTAGTTCTATGCATTGGTTCTTGATTGTGAGGCTGCAGACAATTGTAAGAATGGCGCTAGAGAAGTCTGGCACGCAACACCAGAAACAAGAGTCTTCCACCAGAAGATCGATTTGTTTTTTTAAAGGCATGGATGACTCGTTCACAAAAAGATAAATAACATGCATTTAGAAAATAAATGAATTCCCATTTCATGCTGACTTTAATGTCCATTTTTGCTTGCATAAAGAACATGCAGTAGTTTTTTTTTTTTTTTCCTGGAAATGTTGAAAATTATACAGAGCAGTGATTCAGACTTATTCAAAAATGGTATTTCATTAGTAATCTTTCATCTTCATTTAGTCAAGTCACATGATCTTTTTTGTGATTTTCTGAAGAATTACCAGATTGTTCAAATAAAGGTCCAAATTGTTTGTAAAATATTGATATTTTTACCATACTTAAACATGCATTAATCATTCACAAAAAGACGAATAACAAGCATTTAGAAAATTTCATGTTTGACTTTAATGTCCATATTTTTTTCTGCTAATATTATTTAAATTAGAGAGGGCAGTATTTCAGAATGACTCAAAATGGTAATTGATCTCTTTGAACTATTCATTAAAATAACCTGGTCATGAGGTTCATTTAGTCAAGTCACAAGATCACATATTGACATATCGGCCGTGAGGTTATTTAATGATCCCGTTGCGTATTTTAATTATCATTAAACCCGTATTTGATTATCGCGATTTGAAAAACTCACAGTAAATACAGTTCAGCTTTAATCAAAGTTATTAAGAGTCTCACGCAGGCGCAACACGTAGAGTAGTTTCGTTTTGTATGAAAACATGACTGAAGACAGACTGCTGAGGGAAATTATATGAAAGAATATATGATTTCATTATTTGTGTGAATGCATAAGAAACCGACTGTCTTCAGAAAAATTTAATGGCATTTGCTTTCCATCTTCCCTCCGTATAATGCGTAATAAAGCAGTGTTTAGAAGTGCAGTGCAGCTTTGTTTACAGAGGTTACCGTGGAAACAGCTCTGCTCTGCTGTTCATAGGCGCCCTCTGCCGTCAAACTGTGGATTTACAAATTCATTCAGTCTGTCTGCCATATTTTTGTTCAGACCAATGCAAAAATCAGACCAAATTTTTGTTGTAAATCTTAGCTGGTCGATGGAACCAAAAAGTGTTGAGATTTTTAGAATGCACATTAGCTTATGTAGAACTGTTTATGGAGCAGATAAAATTTAACTTAACATTCTGACTAAAAAAAGATTTAAAGGCTGATATGTTATAATTTTATTTAAAAAAAAATGGTCAAAACTTTATTTGAACATGTAGTGTACATGTCAGCAGATAACATGTTATGAATATTTTTTGTTAGTTTAAAATGTAGCCATGATTTTTTAAATGTTTTATTTCACTGTTTATGCAAACAAAAAGTGCATAGTGCTGCTAATTTTATTTGTTGGCTTTTGTCATTAAACTTATTATTTAAAATTATTTCAGTGTGTGTATATCAGTACTTTTTAAATATTCCCAGCACATTTTAACAACGGCGTGAATAACAGTTTGAATTGATACATTATTTAAGAGATTTAAGTACTGTATAACATTGGTAGCTTTAATTTTTAAAAAGTAGCTCCCGAATGAAATAAGGTTGGAGACTCCTGCTCAACAGCGATCTGTCACGACACAAAGAGCCACAAAACTGAATTTCTTTAAAGAAATGACAAAATTTGAAAGTTGAGACATGGTTTCATATGTAATGTAACCTGCTCTGTCTTGTCTGTCAGCGCGCTGTCAAGTTTCCTCTTTGCTCCGCGATGTATTTTTCACCGATGTGTTGTGTGAGAGCACCATGGTTTGTCGGACATACCAACAGTAACAAAGAGGGGCGGGTTTTTGCGAAGGGTCAAATAATTGGAAAATATAAATATTTTTACACTGCACTCATGCTTAACATTTTAGTCATAAAATAAGTAAATTTGTAGACATAAAACACACATGCAAAGGCTCTGCTCTGGGCCTGAACCTGTTCTCATGAGTTAACTAACAAATTCCCATCTTCTAATGCAGGTGTGTGTATTTGTGTCTTTGAGAATTCATTATCATTGCTCTCTTTCCTCAAAGGTGCAGAGGTGACGGAACCCAACATCTCCGACAGCCGCGGCGAGCGCATGGACCTCCTGGTAAAGCAGGAGGAGGCCGCAGCGGGGGACGGCGGGTTTCTGTCTGGGGAGCGGGATGAGGCCGTGGCCCAGGAGAGAGGGGGCTCGGTGGCCAACCTGCGAGCCGCCCTCATGAGCAAGAACAGCTTGTTGTCTCTGGGGGCGGAGATGCTCGGAGAGGAGAACCAGCTTCTGTTCGACTACCTGCCCAAGGGAGGACACTCGCTCTCCCGTAAGTCACACTGTGGTCCACTGCTCTCGCTCATGGAGTTTCCAATAGAGCCCAATAGGGAATCTTAGGTTCTGATAGAATCCCACTGGGATGTAGATGTGCTCCTACCTGAATGATATATGCTGTGTGTTACATGCTGTCACTGGGTGCATAAAGACTGTCCTATAGTCTCTATAAACCATAGGGTCCTGTAGGGACTTTTAGGTACTTGTACACTGGGCTGTATGTTCTGTTGAGTTTTTGTAGGTCTCCTACATAAACGATGTTTCGAGAAGATCTATATGAACTTGTATGTGGTCCTGCTAGAATGATAAAGGCTGTGCTGTTACCACAAACCTTGGAGTTTCCTAAATAGGGACTCTTAGGCTTTGGGATCTTTTGCTACCATTGCATGCTTGAAACCTCTCCTATAGGTTTCTGTATGTCTTTTGTAAACCTCTGTGCCCCTGTGAAGTCTTTATGAGTAACGTAGCATCCTGCTGACTTACACAAACCCCTGTGTCGTCTATAGGCTCTGATGGAATCCTATTAGTTGACAGTGTCTTAGAGACTACGTTGGTGTGGATGACTGTGTTTGAGTGAGGAATGCATTTTCTGCATTAAGGTTATAGGTTAAAATGTGTATGGATCCTGTAATTGGTTGCCATTTCTTTAACGTTTTTCATCACTTTTAATCAAGGTCATGATTTCATTTCAGTGGTTTAAAGCAGCTATAGATGTATTTTAGACTGTTTAAAATCAACAGCCATTTCATACTGTAGCTTTCATGTTCCATTCAGTAATTGTGCTCTAAAATTGTCCATCTGAAAATCAGTTTTGCAGATATTTTAAAATGTATTAATGATGGAAAGGAAAACTTTGAAACTAAGGAAATAACGCTTTTTTTTTCCTCCATATTTTGTCTTTTTTTTAAACAATGCAATGCCTACAATGCAAGATGATTTTATATTTAATATTAACAAATTAATTATTTTGTGTTATTACTAATGAAATATTATGTGTTATCATTAACTAATTATTAAGTATTTTGATTATGTGTTATTCAACACTGGGAACACACAAGAAATATATTTACAAAATTGCATGATGGCATATTTAGGACATTGATAATACTCACTCATACACGTGAAATTCCAGATGCGTGTGTGTGTGTGTGTGTGAATATCTTTTTTTTTATGATGGAACAGTGATGTGAAGACTGCAGCCGTGTTACTTCAGTTTGCTCTTAACGACTCTAGATAGACGTAAAATAGTGTGTTGAATGGCTGCAGAGAGAAGGCAGTGCTGAATCTGAATGTACTCAGCCGAGAAAGAACTAGTTTCTAGACTGTAGTTTGTCATATTTAGATGCGTCCATACATATTTATGCCCTCAACAAGTTCTTTTGTTGAAGTGTGTGCGAGTAGTAACATTTTTGTGGTAGAATACATCCTCCAAAAACACCAGAGCTTTTATGAATGGCACTGAATTTCATAAAAGCTTTGGGATCGCCAAACCCAATTTTTGCCCACACTCAATCACTTTGTCAAAGTATTGAATGTGTGTGGCTCTGTGAGTGTGTTATGTTATTTTTGGCTTATTCCTTTGTGAGTTTATGTCTCCTTCTCTCCCTTTCTTTGCCTCTCTCTCTCCCTCTGTCCTGGGTTGGTAATTGTCTCTTTTGTCTGTTTAAGTTCAGTCTTCTGAATAGGAGAGGGAGGACAACTCTGAACCACTCCTGCTCTTAAAACCCTTAGGGCAGGCTCAAGAGTGTGTGTTTGCTGAACTACATTAAGTCTTAATGGCCACTCTTGAGGATGAAACACAGTGGCTGTCACTCACGCCACAGGAGCTTTTGTCTCCCAAACTCCAGCTAAAAGACGACGTAGAGGAGCATTAATCTGATCATCTTGCTAATGTACGAATCTTGCCTTCCACCAGCACTGCCAGGATGTTCCTGTGATCTTTACTTCCGGCTTAAAGTCAACATGAAACATCATTCGCAACCCATTTTACCCATTGTGACATGACATATTTCAGAGGATTTTATCCTTTGCGAATTGATTGGATTGTAAAAAGTGGACTTTAAATGGGAGGCTTTGTCAGGTAAAAATTAAAGTTGTTTCAGAGGAAAGTTTACAGAGGAAAGTCTATGTTTCTTTGGAATAACTTTGATAAATGACTTTGATGAAATAGTGAATATGTCATAATTTACTAACCATCCAAACCTGAGAGACTTTCTTTCTTCAGTAAATGGAAGAAAAAAGGTAAACCAAACCAACATTATTCAGAGCACAATAAAAATGGTTCATATGAACCACATTGCGTGTTTGTATATATTCCAAGTCTTCTGAAGTCATTTGGTAGCGTTGTGTGAGAAACAGACTGAATTTTTTTGTAGTGTTCACTAAACATCTTGACATCTGTTTTAGCTAATCTTGGTGCATTCATGAGAAAAGTAGCAATGCTTGATTCACGAACAAGTAATTTTTTGAGTCAGATCTCTCAGAATCTGTTAGTGGTTAGTTCACCCAAATATGAAAATTCTGTCATTAATTACTCACCCTCACATCGTTCCAAACCCGTAAGATCTTCGTTCATCTTCAGAACACAAATTAATATATTATTTATAAAAATCCGAGAGCTTTCTGACTCTGCATAGACAGCAACGCAACTGACAGGTTCAAGGCCCAGAAACATAGTAAGGACATCATTAAAATAGTCCATGTGACATCAGTGGTTCGACCATAATTTTATGAAGCTATGAGAATAAAGAAAAAAACAAAAACTACTTTCATTTTCATTTTTGGGTGAACTATCCCTTTAATCCAGTTAAATAATTGGTCTAAATGAAATCAGAGTTTTGAGTTCAAAACCAAATTTGGTCACTCCGAGCTAGCTTAAAGTTTCAGATTTGAAAGTTGTACGAATCAATTTTATGGTGCTTTACATCCCTTATGAAGCTTGGAAGAAAACTCCATTGGTTTGAAACTACATTAAGGAATGTAAATAATGAGACATTTTCAATTTTGGGTGAAGTGTCCCTGCAAGACCAGTATATTAAAAATGTAAACCGATTTATTTCATGTTGATTTTATTTATTGAAAATCCATTTTTAACATCTCAAACGTGAAAAGACTTGTATTGAAGTCAGCACGCACACACACACCACACAGGCTCTCGTTAATATGTAACCGATCAACTGATGATAGTTTGGGGTTCTGCGCCCCTCTAAAACAAACAGCGCTCGTTGAACCGCACCATGCTGCTCTGACGGATCACTAGTCGCCCTCCTCTCCCAAACTTCAAAGTAGATTTGTTGAAGTCTCTGGGAAAGGAATTGATTTGATCGAGCCGAGCGGGTCACGGCGGGTCCCCTTGCGTCCTGCAGGCTGCTGTGATTAACCCAGATAGTGTGTTATTGGCTGATCCTGGGTCAGGTTTGGTGGTGTGATTTGCTTTAGGTGTGTGTCTGTCTTCTCTACTGATCTATACACACTGACAGCAGGCTGACAACCTGTCCTCTTCAACGCCACTGCCGGAGTCTCAGGGGAAGTTAGTGTGTGTGTGTGTGTGTGTGTGTGTGTGTGTGTGTGGTTTCATGTGTACAGATATACAAATTTGCACTTACTAGGAATCAGTGAGTTGTTCCAAAGAAAGAACCATCTTGATGTATATTCCAAACCACAGTGTGAATATCAAATGATACACAGTTAATACAACAATAATGCAATCAAAACACTGTAATACAATACAATACAGAACTTGTACAATACTGCACATGGGCTGGTATGCATATAATATATAGAGAACAAAATACATTTATATTTATGAATATACATATACAGTAAGAATACTGTATTCTGTAACACTGAATTTGACCTTACTCGTATTTGTAGATGCAAGATCACAAGATACAAGTTAAATTAAAAGTTTGGACATACTTGTCTGATTTTGCCTTACAAATATGCTTAGGGTCAGATTTACTAAACAGCGCAAATTAGTGCAACAGCGCAATTCCGAAACAGCACTGATGTGTGTGGAAATTTTTGCGGGTGATTTACTGACAACGTGCAAATTAAAGAACGCAGACGCAACATCTCATTTACAAATCGACCAAATTAGCATAATTGCAAATAAGCAGAGCCGATGCTCATCAGGTGCGGATGATCTACTTATGACACAGGTGCAAAATTCTGGGGTGTTAAATAATGACGCAAAGACCAGTAATTTGTCAAGCGCAAATGTTAGTAAATCACGTTGCGTGATTCATTTAAATACTCTCCCATAAATTTTGCATATGAAAGGGAAACTCCTACAAATGCATATTCAACATGGTCAGGCACAAAAATAACTCTGTTCACTCCTTTTTTTAGTGCTAATTCATCACTGCGTGTCTTTAGTAAATCCTGACAGTACTATTTTAATGCCAAAAGATGGCTTGCGCTGGTGCACGCTGCTCTGGCAACTCACCTCTTTTTTTTCTAGATATTTGCCTGTGCCAAAAATAAATAAAATTACAAATAAATGAACAAATTAAATGTATGCATGATAAGAAATGTATGTAAACACATTCGGTCCTGTATTAAGAGATTGTAAAGCGATGCCACAAAACATTACTTGACTAAATACCATCACTTTTAATTTATTAATTAATCAATCTATTATTTTTTTATTATTATTATTCATTTTAAACAGTACTTCCACAGCACTACAATTCTTTAAAAAAAAATGATATTGGATAAACACAAACTCAGCCCAAGCTTAGATTAGCATTCTTGATTGTAAAACATTTCTGACGTATTGACATGAACCAGAGCAAATTCAGTTTAAATTACTGTAGATGGGACATGCTGGAGTGCAATTTGGATGTTAGTTAGAACCAAGTAAATTCAATTGCTTTCTTAAGTGGAATTCAAATGAATGTACTCATAATTGTGCATCTGTTGGCAATCTGTCAGCAAAAGTGTGCTGAATTTTTGGTTATTTTTGGGATGAAATTTCATTAAATTGGACCTGAGCATGTGCCTTCCTGGTTGGGTGTAAATGCTTCACTAATGAAGGTAAAACTGTCCTGCAGTTCGAGCTATTTGTCTGCTTCCTTTTTTTTGCAGAATTCATAGGTCATTACACTTCTGGGTTCTAGACAGTTTCGTTAATGCTCTGCCCATGCTACAACATGGGCTGTATACAAATATGAATATTTCCCTTCTATATAAGCTGAAAAACAATTTTATTAGAATTCCCAGTATTCATAAAATAGTCCACAAAAAGTACCCAGATGACCTACTATTTCGACAACATTCTGAAGTACGATACTTTACTATCACATGAGAGGATTTGTATGGAAGATGCATGTAGGTCACATGACAATGACAACATAGTGAATGTAGTCCATCCAGATTAAATTCATACTACACACATTCATACTACACAGAACAGAGTTATTACTTCTTCAAAAGAACTACCTACTTAGAGAGCATGTGATTTCGTAAGCAGTTCACACAACAAATTGGTCTAAGAAGAATGTGTCTTCCAAACCACACAAAAATATTGTTAGCTGTCAGGTATCATCATGGGAATGTAACGTACGAAGGTTTGTACCGTTTCCCATAGAAAAGACACCCTATGACACAGCAGCTGGTGGTTAACCTCAGTTGGCCAGATACCATGTTGTAGTTTCTCGATTCTGGTGTATCATGAGCTATAATAGCATAACATGATTTCCTGTATCCTCCCAGCTACTCATTGTTTCTACATTCAGATGAGCATTTTCTCCCTGTAGATTCCATTAGATTGGGAAACCAACCGTAGGACATGTTACTTTATTTAGATAATTAATAGGAGAGATGTGAAAGTTAGTTCAAGTCTGAGACGAAGCTTTTCAGGCTTGATCTCAAACCCTGACCTGTGATCAGTCTTAAAATTTCTATTGTAATGGACCACGGTTGGTGGTCATTAGGTCAAATGCCCGTCCCAGATCCTATCAAACCTGCACTACATTGTTTTCACTTACCCCCGAAGAATTTCCTGAAAAGTTTTGCAAGCGCCATCAAAAAACCTAAGTGCACTTTAGTTGGGAATTTTAGAAATGAGAGAATGACAGTGGAATGATGGTTTGATGTGAACCATACATTCAGTTTCAATTACTGTTAATTGATGTAGGGGAGTTTGCAGCACGGCTACATTTAAACATTGCAGACAAAAGGAAGGAGAAATGAGAGGGTGATGTGTGCTAGATGAGAGTGGACGTGTAGGAGAGGAGAATTCCAGGAATCTGTTCGTGGTTGGGCATTACTGTAGCATGTGCATCTGTCCACTTAGTGCTTAACCAGCAACTCCAGCATATTCCCAACAGCAGGAGTCCACAAACATTCTTGTCCAAAAAAGAAAAAATGTACATTCAGAAACACAGTGGCTTGAAAGAAGCTCAGTCAGATGACCTTGAATATAGTAGAGGTCTAGCATACCTCTGAAAAATGACATATGTTTGTTATTAAATTGCAAACGTTAAATGTAAAAGAAGATATTGTGGCAGACAAATGAATCATTGAATAAAAATAGCAAACAGTGAATTTAGAAGTCTAAAGATGCAGTCACATACACTGTTGTTCGGGAATTTTTGGAGGTGAAATCCAGTCATGCTTTCAGGAATTTTGCGTGAAGACGAAAGATTTCCAAAAAAAACGTTCCAATTAGGTTCAGTTGGTCATGTCGGTTTGCTGAGTTGAGACACAGAAAACTGCTTGTTTTCACGGTGACTACTGTCTGAATTGTGATTCATACAGTGCTACACTATTGACAGTTTTTTTTTTCCCAGCAAAATGTCACTAATTTTACTGTGCCTTAATGCAAGACCAACATCTGCATCTATTGCGTCATGTCTTGCGGCATGAGCACCATTTCTTAGAATGCAGTGTCAAGATAAGTAGTTTGAAAAGCATTGAAAATGCATCTTGAGGTGCAACTTGTTAAGAAAAAATTCCTTACTGCAGAATTACATAGAGGTCATAAGGCATGATTAATTTTTTTCTAAATAATCACATTGAAATAACACATTAAATTGACAGTTTATGATTTTTATACATCAAAGCTATGTGTTTCTAAACAGTAAAGACAAATCATTTCTCAAAATGTCACATTTGTCCCTCTACGTTCTATAATTGGTGTAAATATTTCACCTTTGTCTGAACCTTTGCCTCTGCTACTCTTGGTTTCTGTCATGTAGCATGGTTACGGTCTATTTTGTGTATATCCTGTTTGAACTTTTGCACAGATTCTGGCAAGTAGCCTTACATGGTTTTTTTTTAAAATAAAGAGAATGTCCGCCATCATTTAAAAGCCTCTTCTTTCCTATTTCTTTATCTCTCACTTACACACACACACACATGCGGCTATCCCTTGCGTGTGCACGTGGGTGGATGGAGAGGACCAAAAAAAAACCGAGCGAGAGAGGCCAAGCCCTAACCCCACTCCGGTCTCTTCATCTCTTCCCTCCTCTCCCTCTCTGGTTCTAAATGAAGGCTATGTGTGCCCCTTGCCCCCTTCCCCTCCTCCTCTTCCTCCTCCTCCTCCTATCTCTCTGCTGCTGTGTGGAAGATGGCCGCTGGTCTGAGAGTAGGTGGGTGAGACTCATTTCCTGTGCTCCTCAGGGCCTCGTTGCTCCAATGGCAGCAGCAGCTCCCACCATCCAGGGGCCCTGTTTGGTAGCAAACACGGGGCATCTACATCTTCTCCTCCATCTACTCTTCCTCCTCTTCCTCTTCTACTGCCGCCTCCGCCATCTGTGCCACGGCCCCCAGGGGCCCTCTGTATGCCACAGTCTGGGGGCCCCCCAGACAAGCTCTATGCGGAACGGGCCCTGAAGGCCTCACCAACTGAGGTAAGTCCAACAAACACCCAATAGGCCACTTATCCTTCTGCTTTGTGTGTCTCTTGATATATAGCTCCTTTTTAAGAATCTGTCGGATTGTTGTGGATGATTTGTTGCTTTTTTGCATTGCCTGCTCTGTTCCTGCATGTTCTCTTTTTCTGTTAATTCATGTTTCTGCTTTTTCTTCCTTTCTGTGAGAAAAATAAAGGCCTGTGTGCAGGGATTTCCGCATATTCCAAAGATTTCCACATATTTGGATCACTTGATAGTCACAAAATTCACAGCTGACCAGAAACAATCAAATCATCCATAACATGTTTTACCATATTCCACAGAATTCTGCCAATTTTCCCCCAAAATTAGTGTAAAAATTTTTAGGACGTCTATCGTCCTCTGTGCACCCTGTGCATTTGTCATTCTGATGAATATAATGCCGACTTCCGCAGCTGAGGATCTTCTGATAAGAGGGGGATCCAGGTGGCGGTAGAAATCAATAGTGATGGACAATGCAGAGGGGCAGGGTCGGTTTTTGTTTTCTTGAGTGAGAGCAGGAAATTGCATTCTCCCCGTGTGTGCTGAGGTGGCATTTGGTTTCGCAGGACCTCCCCCCCAAGAAGTTGTACCATCTCTGTGGACAAGCCATCTGTTTGCTTAAACCATAATGTGTCACTCTTACGCAAGAGAGGGCGGACCGAGAACGAGGGGGATGGGGCGCACCTATACATGTACAAGCTGCATGCATCTCAGAGCACAGGGGGAAAAAAAACACAATCGGATCTGCAACCCTCCACCTCCCAAACAAATATACGGACAATACTTAATATCCTCTTGTGTCCCAAGAGTCTTCTCTTTGTCTCCACCTGTTGGATATGTTGTTCAGAAACCCAAGCTGAATGAATAGACAATAATAGACAAACCAATAAAACTTTACGCAAATATGTAAACGTCAGTAAAATAAGATTTATTGACTTTGCTAGACTTTTTAAGAGACTATATCTTAGATTAAAGTTTTCTCACCCTACTGGTTATATATATATTACAAAAATGATCAATTTACTCTATAGATATGAATATATACACAAAAGCAAAACTGCTCAAGAGTAAGAGAATTTAGATTTTTCTTACCTTACTAGCAAAGACTTACACTATTTAGAGGTTACATTTTAGAATTATAATATATATGTATAATTAAAAATAGAAAGTACATTATTATGAATATGTTTTACCATTAATTAGCAAAAAACACTAATTAAAGACTTTAAAAAATTTGATATATTATTTATATGTTTAAATTCTATTTATTTATTTTTTGCAATAAAGACCGTCAACTTTTTTGCATGCTATCTTTTGCGTCTCAGGTTTTGTTGCTTCAACTGTTTTGCAGCCAACTGTTTCTTTGCTTTTCTTTTTTCTTCAAGGGTCCCATCTATCTCTTCTGTTTCTAGTGTGTATGTTTGTGTGTTTTACCTTATGAACTTGCATGCCTCAGGAGTACACACCTCAATACAGACCTGTGCTCAGAAGTACACAAGTGTTGATGTGCATGTGTGTGTATTCTTACAGGAGGAAATGCAAGAAGAAGACAATAGTCCAAATAACAATGCAGGTACGCGTGGCGTCTGTGACGCCGATGGCCCGCCACATGACTGCCTGTTATTTTTCACATACATAAGCCGATATCCTGGCGTTAGTTCTCACCTCTCTCTCCCTCCCTCCCTCTCCCTCTCAGGGCTGGAGCGTGTCCAGGTTCCTGTAGAGGAAGATCAGATGGTGGAGGAGAAGCATGGAGTGTGTGTGGCGGAGGTGCAGGGCGGAGGGCCGGGCTGGCGGCAGGAGCTCGCCTGCTCTCTGTGTAAGCAACTGTTTAGCAGCCTGCTTCAACTGAGACAGCACGAATACAGCCACACGCTCTCGCTCATGGCCCTCTCGCTGGACTGCCTCGACCACCATCGCCCCCTAGTGGCCTCGTCTCCGCTCAACCCTCCGCCAGCGCGCTACCATTGCTCACAGTGTCCCGCCAGCTTCACCCTCAAGTCTAACGCCGACCGCCACGAGAAGACCATCCACCTCAAACGGAAGCTGATGCAGTGCATGTACTGCCTCAAGCACTTCCGCGACCGAACGGACCTGAACCGCCACCTGTCGTCCGTGCATTCCAGCGAGCGCATCTACACGTGTCCCGCTTGCTCCCGAACCTTCAGCACGCAGAAAAACCTGGCTACCCACGGCAAGGTCTGCTGTCAGTCAGGAATCTCGCCCACAGAGCAGCTGTGGAACCTGCACGGCTTAAAGGAAGATGACCATATCCGTATAGACGACTGATTCTCCAAACCAGCAACATTTATTACTTGATTACAAAGGGAATGTGATTCAAACTTCAGGTCATCCCAAATCAGGCCTTCCCCAACTTTTGGCCACAGCACTGTTGACATTTATACACTTTTTTTACTGTACATCAGATTTGTATGTTCTTCAAATACCTAAATCGTCAGGTTTTTTTATGACTACTGCATATGGCTGCTGAGGCACAAATGCTATGCAAAATAAAGACGTTTTATGTCATTTCTCTTGTCACATATAGAGCTTTCTGCTTTGTGTACCACGCAGGATTATTCAAGGTTTTACTGAAGACTGGAGAACATAGAGATCTCGGTGCATTGGATGCCAATGCTTTTTCATTCTGGGTGGCTTCGCACCCCTCTCTTTACCAGCGAACTAATCTTATTATGCTTAGATGGACTCAGGCGCAGGGGTCTCTGTAACTCACCGAGTAGTGAATTCAGCTGTTAAACCTGTGCACAATGCTGCCCTCTGCAGGAAAATCTCTCTGTTGTATTCTGCACTTGAGTGTGACAAGATGATTAGGGATGAGGAAGATTAGAGAATGTCCTAAATCTTTCAGCAAGCTATGTTGTCTTCAAATGTATGTGTGTGTGTGTGTGTGTGTGTGTGTGTGTGTGAGAGAGTGCATTGAATCATGTCAGAAATTAGCTCTTCTCGGCTCTCACCCATGCTGACCCTAAATCGCACTGATAAAGGAGATGTGAGAGGAAAAGACATAAGTCCTTTAAAGTTGTGACCGGTTGTGACCTCGCACTAGCCTCCAAACCTGACCGTTACAGCCAGTAGAAATGTAAGAGGATTGAAGATGTTTCTGGACCCCTGATGGATCCCTGTGTTTTTATATGTCTAATGTTAAATCTCATAGAGCACCTATTTTTGGGTGATTGTTGAAGATGGAAGTGTCAAAAGTGAATTAAGATCTTTTCTTTTAATCTTGAAAGTTAGCTGTGTCATTGAGTGGTCAGACCACAAATGTATCAAGTAGAGTTCTGGGAAATCTTCGAGGCAGTCTACACTTGTAGTAATACCTGGAGGAGAAGTTGTTACGTTAATTGCGATTTTCACACAACATATGTCATACAGTTATGACAAGTTCATTAGTGTATCAGTGGGCGCTTACACACTAGAGGAAGCTCTGATGGAGCGTTCGGCGGATAAGGGATGTGTTAGATCCATTTTGAGAGTGTGGAAGAGGTTGAAATGGAGTGAAAATACAGCGAATGGATTACTGAAACTCAACTCACCTCTCTAAAAATCTCTGCGATTGGTCAACAAATGCCTGTCGGTGCGCACTGCACCAGAAGTAGTCAGCGTTTTCACAACTTTCGAGTGTCATTCATTTTTCCTCTTTGAAATCAATGGATTTTCAGTGTTGCAGTAAATCAGTTGTGGCAGAAACTGTGAATGTTTCGGCATTCTTACTGACACCGCAGTGAAAAAGAAAAGTGGATTGTCACACTAGAACCATCTAAAATTACCCACAAGTCTTATACCCAAGTATGCAAAAGGCCTCTTTTTTTTTTTTTTCTCAGAAAATAAGATGTTTGTCTGGTGTCTTTGTAAAGATTTTGAAGGCCTCAAAGACTTTTCACATAGACTATCCAATCTGTGTATCATATGTAAAGCTTTGTTGTGTCAAACAAAATATCTGCTTGGTCTACTTGGAACAATTTCGAAGTTACAGAATGAAAGCATGACAGTTATCTTTCAAACTGTTAAGTGTGTTGCTGCACTGAATGTGGGGTGAATTGTGAAAGGAATCAATGTTTATCGCCTATGCAAAGAGAGAGAGAGAGATTTGCACTGAAGTTTTCAAGGTCTTAGCACATTCTCCTCAGGAAACGAAAGGACTGATGCATTCTGATATTGTCAAAAGAGGTTTGAATGGTGGGTGTAAAAATGCATCAGAAATCTCAGTCACAACTGTTTTCAATTGCACTATTTTTTATTACCGAAATTTAAAAAAAAAAAAATCCTTTAGACTAAAACCACAGATTTCTGTAAATTATGTATTTTGTAACAGTACTATTGTGTAACTGGTTGGATGTAATTTTTTAGACAATAAATTTTAACGTAAAGCATCATGAAAACTGTGGTCATTTTATTTTACAAATAATAAAAATAAATTGAGAACCTGTAATGAAAAACATCACCAGCTAAAGATTTGTAGTACTACAGTTTTGTTTGGATGGTTACAAGGGGTTTATTTGCTGCCTTAAAATTAAGCTTGTTGTCATAGATCAGATCTGAGCATCAGGTTTTTAAAAAGTGTAGATTGTCAGTTCCATGGCAGCTGTTCAGATTCTGAAGTAGTAAATGTGAAACATGTTGGTTTGGCCATTTCAGCTGCACATGCTCATCAGGTCTTTCGTATGTATGGATTATTAGGTAAACCTGGGCTTCAGGTTTGTTCTTGCCTAAATGGTGCTCATCCGCTTATTAGCTGAGCCAGTCTAGACCAATGCCTAATGAGATTACAGTCATCACAGTATGAATAACACAAAGCACATGCCTCTGTCTGAATCTTTTACTAACAGAAGATGGAAAAATTAGAACAAGAATAAGAAGTAGTGGAATTGCTGTTTGGTTTTGAGAGTTTGGGTTGATAATTTGTGCAGCAATTGTTCAGCAAACAATAGGAAGCTATGCTATTCTGCGTTGTGGGTTTTTCATCTTTCTTTGTTGAATTTGAGCAGTAAAATCTGTTTCGGTGCTGTGGTTGCTAGGGAAACTGTCTTTTGGGGCTGCTTTTGGTAGCTAAGGGCAGGTGAGTTAGGGAGAGTATCCCTCTTGCAGTTTGTCAGTGCTTTGGCTATCTTCAGTATCTGCCACTAGATGACACAGTGAAAGGATAGGAGGAATTGGACAGGAAATACAGTAACTGATGTGAAAGTAGCATTTATAATAATATGATAAACAGTGACAATTTAGAGGTGACTTTTTCCCTTGATTAAAAAGGGAAAATACAAATATTTAGATTTAATTATATGCTCATTAATAATGTCTCAATGTTTCCATTATTCTCAAATGGTGATATTCATTGCAATTTTTGTACTCTTGTGAAGAGTGAAGAGTACTGTAATACAATATAATATCACATAAAGCATACACATTACCATACTGGTAAAGCTACCATAATACTTGACAATATATATAGATACTTTTTATTTGCATTACAATAATACATTTTTGGTACTTTATGATATGTTTCAGTTTTTTAACATTATTTAATGAAACAGCTGACAAGAAATAGCACTAAATAATACTTTTAAACCATTAATTAAAGTTAGTTTCAATTTTTTACATTTAAATTAACATTAATGTATTATAGATGAGGTCCGTGTATCATCCGATCATCCAATTATTCCATTCAATCTGGCAAACAAAAAACAGTATCATCAGAATCATAATTAGTGCTATATATATATATATATATATATATATATATATATATATATATATATATATATATATATATACACATACACACACATATATATATATATATATACAATTACATATATTAATGTAGTACAGAAGATGCGGCTCTTTGACCAATCAAATGTAAGGGGCTTTTCAGCACCGCCCACATGTGTGAATGAAATATTGAAGCCATAAACTGATTTGTAAACCACGAACAAAATAAGAGATGTCAAGCCAAAATCTAAATTTGCTTAACAAACCCCCCCACCCCCCCAAAAAACCTTCCATTTCTCAACTGTATTCCTCCACGGAACGCCAACTTTAAATTTTTGGTTTATACAGAAAAAACAGAAAAAATATTGGCCATTTTTTGTTTGCCAGATTGATTGGAATAATTGAATGATCAGATGATACATGGACAAGGTGAACATGAACTGATTAACAATAGAATATTTATAAACTGATATTTGCCTAGATTGTTGCTCATCGTTAGTTTAAATTGCCTAATGCATTGGTCAATATTTTACCAAATTACCAAACAGGGTTGCCAGGTCTGTGAAACCAAAACCAGTCCATTTGTTAATCAAAACTAGCCTAACATGAGCCCAATCATGTTCTTTGCCTCAGTTTTCCCCTTTGTCAGGGGAGTCCCTCCATCAAAATCACGTTCCAGTGAAATCACTTGAAAGCCCCTGACTTCAAAAACAACCTGCAACCTGTTGTCGCAACAGTGTAAAAGTCACCCTATTCCGCAGTAAAACTGCAGACTTCGCAACCCTGTTACCAAATTTGTTTGCGCATCAGTAGTGTGAAATTTGGGGCGGATGAATGCTTAGCTGTCGAGAAAGTACTGTCACAATGTACTTAAAAAAATGGTACTTGTAATGGGCGTTTTTTTTCATTAAAGCTGCAGTCCGTAACTTTTTTTGGTTAAAAATGATCAGAAATCAATATTTGAGCAAGTACATAACCAGCCAGTGTTCAAAACTATCGCCTTACTTTAGCCAGATTCACAATGGTTAGCTTATAATAATGTTTTCTAATTTGAGTGGTACGGGTAGGTTTTCGCGGGAAATTCGAGCATGGCACTGTATCATTACGCCACGTCTGTAAACATAAAAAAGTTGTCCTAGCTACTAGGCTATCGCATGTGAGGATCCTGCAGGTGACGGATCATTTAGCCTTTTCTCACAGCAGCTAGAATAATTAAATGTATCATTTTGATGGCGGATTGTAATCCAGAAAGTATTATGTGTTTATGAAACGTGAATGAAATTAAATTATATTCCAGTTTTAAATGTGCTTCTGATTACAGATAGCCTTATTACACAAGATTTGTATTTTAAAGAAAACCAGTTCGAAGGGAGCATAGTTTGCTTTTTGGGTTAAAAGAATTTCTTAATATGAAATTCGAATGGCATGAAATTTAGATTAGACTGTACAGAAATTGAAATCTACATGCTAATACACACTATACTCATAGTGATGCAATGCTGATATTGTTAATTTGAGAATAAAGTATAACAATTATAATAATTTGCACAGTTTGATGTGATATGAGCTAATCAATGGTTAGATTAAATCACCAATGGTAGTGCGATTTATGGTAATGCTTTTTTCCTCAGTTGGTCAGAACAAACGTGGCAGACTTGTTACTTACTTGTTCAGATGACAATATCCGGTGAAAATTCTTATTTGGGTCATATATTTCAAGACGTAGAATCTGTGATTGCAAAGTACAGTTAACATGCACAACGGTGCAGTGACTGACAGCTACATACTCCTCAAAACATTAGATTCATCCGCACTGGAGCCGTGCCGACTCACAATCCCACGCAAGCGAGATAATTCCGCAAGTAACTGCTATTCCAGGTTTTCAAACAGAGATGGCGACAAAGAGGCATCACTTACGGACTGCAGCTTTAAAGGAAAACGCCACCGTTTTTCCATATTCCAATATGTTCTTCCCCCAACTTATCAACTCGTCTAAGTTGAGGGAAGAACATATTGGAATATGGAAAAACGGTGGCGTTTTCCTTTAAGCAAATTCAGCTTCTTATTTCTTACTTTTCAATTTGAGGTAATATTTGACCTGGACATGTTCTTCCTGTTGGCTAATTTTGGTGTAGAGTAACGTCCTCATTTGGGTCATCCCTTACGGCTTTACAGAATGCTCCTAAAATAAAAATAGCCCTGACTCCACCCATGAAAATAATTAGGGTTAACATGAATGAGCCCGTTATGTTAATGCAGCAATAGTGGCTGTTAATTAAAGTCAATCTATCCAATAGAGAGAGAGAGAGAGAGAGAGAGAGAGAGAGAGAGAGAGAGAGATTAACCCAGTGCTTTGGTAAGTAGGTTTGGCATTAATGCTATGTGCAGGGCTTTAACACTTCTCACATATTAACTCTCATATTTCCAGTGGCTTAACCTGCATGTGTTCAGACTCTGATCAGCTCTCACATCTCTTCATCTCTATCCACAGTTAATGACTTCACAGTGATCAGGAAGAAGTTTAAGTGCCCATACTGCAGTTTTTCCGCCATGCACCAGTGCATCTTGAAGAGGCACATGCGTTCACATACGGGCGAGAGGCCGTATCCCTGTGAGATCTGCGGGAAAAAGTTCACCCGGAGGGAGCACATGAAACGCCACACGCTGGTGAGTGCAGCATCAACAGGGGGCGGCAGTGAGTGCCAGGAATAGTTCCCCCAAAAATGACATTTAAAGCATAGTTTACTCACCCTGAAGTTGATCGAAAGACGATATTTTGAAAAATGTGGTTAACCAAACAGTTTCCTGTTACCATTGACTTGGCTACTGGCAACTGTTTGGTTAACCACATTCTTAAAAATATCATCTTTAGTGTTCAAAAGAAGGAAACTCATACAGGTTTGGAACAACTTGATAATGCCATAATTTTCATTTTGGAGTGAACTATCCCTTTAAGAGTGACTACCATAACGATGTCGATTATTACATCTGGATTTTTATAATAAGATCAAATGTAATTACAAATATTTAATATAAATATCTTGTGAAAATGTTTGAATTTCAAAGCCAATAGTTTGAAATTTCCTTTCAGGTTTTATTAAGGACTATACAGCATATGTGCTTTTCATAAAGATGTTTGTGTGGGAGACATTCGAGTCTCTAGTGGGCCCCAATTAAATAAGCATTCTGCCATATCCCATAAACCCCTCTTATCTCAGTTTTTCTGCCCTTATTGCCAGCAGTTTTTAACACCTCCTCTTCTTTTTTCTTTCTTAAAGCCTGTATTTACTGTATCTTCTCAGGGGAAGCACACATAAACAAGCTTTGGCGCATGTTCTTGGTCTCTGTGTGGCTAAGAGACGTGCCACAGAAATTAGCTCTGGTTTTGAGCATATCAAAGGGCCTGTAATAGTGTGACATGATAACAGACAGCGCTGCTTCTGCTTAGCGCTGAAACGTTTAACACCTAAACATTGCTTAATTCATGATCCACACCATGATGGATCGCACCCGATATGCTACACCGCCACATGTTGTCACCGCTTCGTTATAATGTAGTGAAAAATTCAAAGGTCTGCACAAGAGACTGTAATTGGCTGAATGCTTCTCTTCCCTTGTGAATCCAGCAGCGACTGTAGATACATATTTCTGTTTGAGATGCTTTTACAGTTTATACTGTATGTACATGTAATGCTAATAAAATGTACCACACTAGAGCATGGCATTATAGCAATCACGAGGTCTTGGGTTAGATTCCCAAAGGAATTCCTTATGACGATAAAATGCATACTTTTAATCCAATGTACGCTTTGGATAAAAGTGTATTTCAAATGCATAAAAGTAAATTTCAAAGACATTATAAAGTGCAGATAAATTGCAGATTCTGCATTAATGTGGCAAGTTGCTATGTTGCTAGGCAACTGTAAATAGCCTAATGAATTACTGTATATCAGTGATTCCCAACAAGTAACCTGTATTATTTGGCAAAAATAATTATTGTTAATGAATCAAACTATTTATTGAACATTAGGGTCTTTTATCATATTGCTGTTGCTGCAGCATATGCTGAGCAAAAATCTCAGTATAAGTACCTGTTTTAACTGAGTGCATGCTTTACTGTATGTTTTCCAGGACGCGTTAGGATTGATCATTTCATACAATGTAAATCTGATGTGGTTGCATGCATTTGCAAATATAATTTGAGTGTTTTCTGACCTCAAAATAGCCCGGTGGACCCTGTTTACACGTTTTTATCATTCTTCGCTTGATTTTTTGGTGCAAAAACACAAACACTATGTTTAGATGGTTTAAGAAACTAGCAGTTAGCTAAGTCTGATTCAAATGAAACTAATGTACCTTATATGTAACTGACTGACTAGCTTTCGCACCACATAGTTCTAGGAACTTAGTTCTAGGATCTAGCCAGCATGGTGGTTCCTAGAGAACCAAATTTCTCCCTTGGGCCATTTTCCTGATTGCATTCGCACTGGCAGCAGGAACTCTGAAGCTGCTGACAGCAACATCTTTATTCGCAGTAGGGATGCACCGAATGTTTGGCAACCGAAATTGTATAAGCAATTGTATATTGAATAAGCGAAAAGACAGAATAAATTGTACCGAACAATAACGTGACGCGATCAAATAGAGGCGCGCACTAATGCAGCAAACACGTCTGCAGTGTGGAAGTATTTAAAACTATCAGAGAAAGACACAAAAATCATCACTGACATTTAGAAGCGCGAGTAACATCTGCGCTAAAACACTGTTAATCGTCATTTGCATTTTAACATTAACATTTTTTTTTTTAAAGACACGATGTGATAAGTGCGACAAACATCTTCCCAAATTCGTAATGAAAATCATTTAAATATCTGCATGCTGTTGTCAACAAAAAGAAGCACTAAGATCTTTCTGCCAAAATAAACTCCGTCAACATTCATAAATGTTAGTATTGTAATTTTACTGTTCTGTAAAATAAAATAAAAAAATAAGACAATAATAATGATAATAATAATTACCCTACAACAGCTCTATACATTTATTATAACATTCACAATAGTGTTCAAACTGGGATCTGTAATATGTTTTAAAAGAATTCTCTTCTGCTCAGCAAGACTGCATTTATTGGCTGCATTTATTTGTACAGTAAAAAATACATGCCTGATTCAAGAAGGGGGTCTCAAAAATGTCCAAAAAATATTATTTTATTAACTTATTAATTTTAAGTTAAATTGTGCTTTGTTGGTATAATGTCTGATAGAATGTTAAAAAATGTTCAGTGTTAAGTAAATATTTTTAAATTGTTGTTTTGTAATTGATTATTGTTTTATTTGAAAAGCAGGACAAAACAGTAAAAAGCACATTTTGGCTATTTAATTTATGCAGTGGTGAAAACAAAAGGAAAAATTGGCCTACATGGGAAAAACAATGCGAAAAACCATATTTGGTATTCGGCCTTCGGCCCAGTGTTTCATTTAGTTCGGCTTTGGCTTCAGCTTCGGCCAAGAATTTTCATTTCGGTGCATCCCTAATTTGTGAGTTTAGTGATAACGGAGATGGAATATAAACGCAAAATTTATGCGATTGAAAGAGCATGAAAATCTGACTAAATTTCCTATGAGAACTTGCAGCGTTACATGTCAGCGAGGCTGAGAAAAAGAACACACACGGCAACCAACAGGTAAATGCCGTTATCACAGTTTTCCATATACGCGAAGTAAATATTTTTATATGGCTTTTTAAAAATACCGGGTAGCCGGTGTTTTGTATGTGTTTGGCCAATCAGCGCACATTTACGTCACTGATATTTCCTATGGACAGGGCCGTTTCTAGCCATTTTGACACCCTAGGCAAAAACCCTATTAGACTCCCCCCCCCCCCCATCCATCTATCCATCCATCCATCCATCCATCCAACTCCCACACCCAAACAAGCTAATTAAAATTACATACAAAATAACATAAAACTGATGTAAAGTGATGTAAACACTCAAATCTTAAATAACAACATTGATACATTTACAAATATTTGTAGGCTATATAGGTTATTTATATATCATTTCTTTTCTTGTCACATTCAAATTGGTTGTCATAGTAACGACACTAATTTGTGGAAATTCAGCACATTGTGAGTTCCACAAATCTGAACGCATTAGGCCTATTTGTAAATTTACTGTTAAGATAAAATATTTTGCACAGTTTATTATCTGTAATGCCATTATAGCCACTGGATGCCTGAATATCTCTATGTAACAATTCCTAGTTGCTAAGAAATTAATTTATCACACATAAATTAATTTTATTACATTTGTATTTGGATACATGTTTAGATATTATCAATGGCTACTTTTTGACTTTATCTGTTTTTTTTTGTCCAATTGTTTTGTTGTTGTGTCAGTTATTGCACTATTATTTCAGTCAAACCTATAAAACCCTTTCTTACCCCAAACTACACAGGACTATAAAGGCCTGATCAGTGACATAAAAGTAATCAGAATGCAGCTACTTGTTCTTTTATTACTCATTGACGTGTGAACTTCCTCTTTAAATAACGCGACGCTCTGCCCTCTATATGTATGACACTGCTCCCTTTAAGCGCTGTTGGAAGCTAATTAATTAATTCAAGCATGGTTTAATGAAAATAATTTAATTGTCGGTGCAGAAGCTATTCCGTTTAATTTATCCATGGCACATGATTTTTTTATTATTATTTTTTATTTTTTTACATGTAATGTTAAGTAATGTTGTCCAGTGACTTGTTTGCATTATTTAAGCATTGTTTTATTTATTTGTAAGGCTACTTTATGTTTGATTTATTTTGAAGTGTTTAATGGATTTTAATGGTGAGACTTTTTGTAATCAGGCTCTCAAAAATTATATTAAAAAAAATTGGATTTAGGTTTATTGGCCAACATATCGGTTATCGGCTTTAATGTATAAAGAATTATCGGTTATCGGTATCGGCCCAAATTTTTAAAATCCAGCATCCCTAGCAGACAGGCATTGTCAGAATGACAGTACTCTAGCCCAATGATGTTGGGGGATCCAGTGGGGGCGGCAATCATATTTCAGGGTGTCCGTGCCACTCTTAATCACAACCCTTTTAAAATGTAGTGGCAGTACGTGTGCTCATTGGCGCCCCCTCCTGCTGGTGGTGCTCTAGGCGACCGCCTAGCTTGCTTATGCCTAGAAACGGTACTGCCTATAGAAATGTTTTAGACCCTACTCTGAAGTAGGGCTGTCAGAATGGCTGAAAAACTGAATTAGAATTTTGTACTTAAATATTATCAATATTGGAATTATATTGGAATTTAAATGGAATAATTTCAGTTAAGGGGAAAAAGCTTTTGGCTTCTCTCCTGAGGCCACAAGAGGGCGCATTGAGCAAAATATTACTAATGCACGTTTATTCAAAGCAATAAAAAAACATGACTATCTTTGAAAAAAAGTGTATGTTTAAAATAATGTTTATGAACCAAATATAATTAATTAAGTTACTTAATTAGAAATAAAACAGCATCACGTATGTATGTATGTATGTATGTATAGTTTAATACAAAGGACTGAAAACCAATCACAAAGAGAACTTTTTTAATTTAAAAACATGAGATGCAGTGGGATTGGGGGGGAGGGCACCATAAAGTCTTGAGACATGTTTTTTAAAAGTTAAACTAATTTTACAAGGCTTTCTAAACATGCAGCTCTCTTGTGTGAGACGCGAGTGCAGCAGTGATAGATGTCCCTATAGAAAATATGATAAATATACATTCTGTGTGAACAGCTTGATTTCAGTTTGCCATAAACGAGATCTTCTCTGCATTGATGTTCTCTTTTTCTGCAATATTTTGAATAAATAAGCTCATCATCGTATCTTGTGTGCCATTGATATGGCTGCCTGACGCACGTCTAAAATTTGAATGCAATATTTTTGCATTTTTGGATTTTTATTTTAAATTTGACAAATATTCGAAATTCAAATTTTTATTCGACAGCCCAACTCCGAAGAAGAAGCTAATTTAGTTTCCCCAATCATAGTTCCTAAGAACTAAAACTTTTCCTAGTTCCTGAGGTGCGAACATGCCAAAAGAGGGTACTTCCGCCAATAAGAATAAATGAGATGACTAACTTGCATGCAACCAGCCACAGATTGAGTCTTAATTCCAGGAGTAAACAGGGTCACTCTAAGCCTCACTCTAATGAACATTGTACCACGATATTATGATGGTACTGCCACAGAACATTTTTGAAAAGAAATGAAGTGCTGTCTCTTAACAAGGTATTGTCCCTCTTTCTCAGGTGCACAGCAAGGACAAGAAGTACGTGTGTAAAGTATGCAGTCGTGTCTTCATGTCGGCTGCCAGCGTGGGCATCAAGCATGGCTCTCGGCGTCACGGTGTCTGCGCAGACTGCTCGGGTCGAGGCATGGCTGCCCTGTTGGACCAGAATGGCGAAGACGGCTCGCCAGAAGAGGAACTCTTGTATCCCGGTGACCACCGTTTCCCCGATGACACTGCCGATGGCGACGGGGAAGAGGAGATGATGGTGGAAGCAGAGCTTATGGGAGAAGGTGAAGGAGAAGAGGAGAACGGGAAATGGCGGGCTGGCTCAGGGATGTCGCAGCGAGAAGACAGAGCAATAGACGATGGCAAAGAGGAAAGCGACTCAGCTCTGGAAGGAGAAGCCAGGACGGGAAGCGAGAAAGACTTCAGTTGGATCTCCTAGTCCAATGCCTGGATCCTTGTCCAAGGTTGACCACCTGTTCCTATAAGGAGATATGCTTTAGGCGGGGCAATCGGATCTCAGCATGTGGAAGGAGCCAGATACAGAGAGATCCTTGAGATGCCCACAGGGCTGCCAAAGGAGAGACAGTGGAGAGTCCTCTCGCCCCGACTCCATGTGCTTCTGACCCAGGCTTCAGTTTGTCTCCTTTCTTCCTTGAGGACCAAACGGGTTTCTGTGTATGTGTTTGCTATTTCTTCAGACAAAAGAGATTGTGTTGTCTCGGGAGATTGTCCAAATCTGTACCACGCTTTGATGGGTCAGACAAAGAAAGTGTACGAAAGATGTGCTCTTGCCATATGGTCAGCTGCCACCAGGGGGCGCTGGCTTGTCTATTGCGCAGCAGTTCATGTCAGAAGACTTGCACCAGTTTTTTTTGGCACATTGTTGTTTTCTGCGAAGAGAAACTGCAACAGACTTGCACTTTAAACGTTGACTAGATTCCTATCAATTCCCTGTTTCTGTGGTTTACATTTTTATTCCAATTTACATAGATGAATATGGTGACCGCACCTACCTTTAAGGATACACAGTATGTCCTTATGACTGTTATATATGAACATTTGTGCTAGGTTTGCTAATTATAATGTATGCCTTGTAATGTTTTATTTCGTTGCAATTTTCATTCCTGAACATTTATATCAAGGGGAAAAATCATGTATATAGATACATATAAGTGAGATGTTGATTTTGTGTTCTCGACAAAGAACGGTAAAGGGGAAGAGGGGTGAACACTATGCAGAAACGAATCTTTCTAGTTCTCAACAATCTTTATTCTCTCTATTATGGGAGAGAAAACTAGTCTTCAGCAATGGCAAAGCAGAGAGACTGGAGGAGAGAGAGTATACGAGTAGATTTATGGAAATATTACTTGTGTTCCACTGTAATATTTCCTCATTATTTGCATTCCATAGTGGACACAGTCAGGGATGGGTATGGTTTTATACAGAGGGTTTCCAGTGTGGTGCATTTCTATTTAAAAAACAAAACAAAAAACAAAACAAAACCTGTATGCAAATGTGTGTATTTTGTAGGTTTGGTGTGTGGGGGGTGTTTAACTCAAGCTAACGTCATTCAAAAGCCTTTACCGAAGCGGTTTCAGACTCTCTCCTCTCGTCCCTCTTTTTACGTTTGACGTATTTCGCGTTTCCTCACAGCCTTGCCATTGTACTGTACTGAGTCTGCCTCTGAAATCTTAAAGCCGTGTGATGTGACAGGGAGATATCATGCCTTCCCACTAAATATTTATTGCTCTAACTTCTGGAATATTCAGATATATGCATCAATTTCTTAATCAGTAAACCACAGCTTTCTTTTGTTGTCAGTCCATTTAAGATGACGAAACACAAAAACACTTTGTAATGAGACCATGGGGACTGATGTGTGCTGTAAAGTGAAATTGCTGTTCATCTATTGGGTTCAAATGGTTATTTATTTAGTTTGTGTATGTTTGAGGGAGAGATTTTACACATCCTTACCATTCTGTTTGACTCTCTGTGTGTGTGCGTGTGTGTGCGTGTGTGTGTGTGTGTGTGTGTGTGTGTGAAGGACCGGGTTCATGAATGTCTTTTTACTCATTGTTTTAACAATCTGTGCCAGAATCTTTGACCATGGGAATAAAACGCTTTATTATGCTTTACTTATGATTAACACATTTTAATTATTATGGTTACTGTTGATATTGTTGTAATTCTTATTGTTATTATGATTATAATTATTGTTATTGTTATTATTATTAAGTGCTGGAGGCTAAGCTTTATTATCTGTTTCATTTTTATATTTCCTTTCTTGAAAAACAGTGTAAAACTTTCCAATCTTGCCTTTCTATGGACAGCAAGCCATGTGGCTTTCAGAAGTAATTATATTGTGCCAGTTCCATGCATTTCTGAGTGATATTTGAGAACATATTTTTTCCTTATTATTCTATTTTGTTTTCGAAGGATGAACCTTCTGAGAGCTTAACTTACTAAGTGTTGACAGAAAGGTATATACAGCACACGCTTCTATATTACTAACGTACACTAAGTAATGAATATTATACCAAAAAATAATAATCTGGTATACTTTGTATACATTTAGTGCTTTTGTTTTTCGATTTGGTGTACAGGTGCAAAGCTTTGATCAAACAGTTAATTGCTTGGTTGATTTAATTTTTTTCCCTCTACTTTGAAAAAGCACAGATTATGGTGTTATGCTATGAAGGGCCACGTGAAAGTACATTTTAAAGAAGAATCGCAGCTTTAATTCTGTGTCCCTTGGAATCTCAAGTTTTGGATGTGCTCTACTGTATACCATCACTCTGCATCTGAATTAAGAAGGCTGGCCATTGTCATGTGGAATTATGGGAAATGTATGCTTTGCAATGAGAAATTGTACAAGCTTTAGACCTCAAATGTCATTGGCCCAAGTGCCAGGCACAATTGCTATCCAAATCCCTCCAAATGATTGGACATTTAGCTTTTTTCCTGTTTGTTTGTTTAATTTATTGTGTTCTTTACCTTTAATTGAAATAAAAATCTGTTGGAATTTAAAAACAAACTGGATGGCATAATTTGAATCCAATTCGTTTATGCAAGCAAATAGCCCCTTTCACACAGTAATACCAGTAAATTGCCATAAAATGACCAGAATGACTTTACCAGTAAATTCAAAAATACACTGTTCACACAGGCAACGGCGTTCCGTCTTTTTTCCAGTAAAGCACAATTCACACATCCATTTCAAAATACAGGCAAATTCTGTGACATTATTAATCATAAATTAATCACATGTTGTGTTTGTAAACATGAAGGGGTATACACGGGCAGTGTTTTTTGTTGATGTTCATCATAGTAGACGACTTCAAACCAAACTACACAGCGCAGAATAAATGCACCATCTGCGTCAGAAAGTTACGATTAACCCAGAGGCGCTGAATTTTTAATTTCAACAGCTCTGGATTGGCCCAGAGTAGACGTCTTACATCACTGCGTTCTGAACTTGAACATGCTCATACCGGTAATCTCGTTCTGCGTTCACACAGAGCAGAATTCCAGCAATTTACTAATGTTACAACTTCCCTTACTGGTAAATTGCAGGAACGAATCTACCGGTATTTTTAAAAAGGGCTTGTTCACACATGATCGCTTTACAGAAAATTACCGGTAATTTACCAGTAAAGTCTGCATGTCTGAAAGGGGCTAATATGGGCTAGATTTCATGATTGGTCTATTTTTAAATGCACTTGTTGATACATCTCAGTCATTTCAATCAGGTAATTTCTACAGATAAATATTAAAATATATTTGCCTCTATGTACTTGACCTACAAGTTTACTATAAGTGTCCCAGTGTGTGTGTTTGTGAGTGCATGCACATGTAGGTTTTGCCCATGCATGCCATTTTATATTTTAAGACGCCAGAGATGTACATTCTGCCAATTATGGTGCACGATATATTTCTTGCTTTTTTTATTCCAATTTTGTTCAGCTGTCTTTATCTGTTAAACCAAAGCTATTTGCTGCAACCTACCAATAAGCCTCTTCTCACCACTTTTCAACACACAAATGAAACAATACGGACCAGTGCAGATACTACTTTCATACACATAAACATCTTTATAAACCAGAAAATTATTTAATTTAATTATTCAATTTAGTTCTGAAGAGACTGAAAAATTATGCCATTAGGTTTTTTTTTGTTTTTTCGTGAGATTACTCCTGATTTTGTGATTAATGTTTGTAAAAATAACAATGAAGATATGTCATCTTATAATGATATTTGTGGGCAGAAATAAATAATTTCAGCTAATCTGTTTCCTTTAGTATTATTACAGCTAATCAAATGTAAATATAGTTCCTTACTTAAAGATTTGAATTCTCAAATTTGACTTAAGACAAAGTAGAAAATAACCTAACGTTATGGGATTGATGATCCCATTTTGTGAAATATATTCTTTGATGTCTTAATGAATCAGTATGATGACTTAATATGCATAGATATAGCCTTTTAATAATTTAAGCAAATATCTCACCATTTCATCTGCAATATGGTTTAGTTGCATTAAATAAGAAAACATCCCTGAATTTTAGAAATTATTGATCTAACATACATTAATGCTACAGAGGGCTATTTTTGTATTTTTTTGAAAACATGCTTTGTTTTTGTAGTTCCTCTAGATGACACAAGTAGCGCACAAACTGCAATTTAACTGATTACATTTTTGATTACTTTTCTAAATTTCAAGCAAATGTTTTCAACTGTTAATCAGTCAATTAACTCTGAGACAAGTTGTAGCCTAATGCTTTCAGCAGCAATGTGGATTGATGTAATTTGTAGAAGTAGTGTGCTGTAAATTTAAACAAAACAACCAATCAAAAGCATCAGAATAGGCCTTTAAATGGCAGGAGCCATAGCGCACATCTAAAACAGTCAAAGCAACAAATTAATATTACTCAGCCGATAACATTTTCATAAGTAACCGCAATTTACATATTTTTTAGTAACTGTAACGGATTACAGTTACATTTATTTTGTAAATTACGTTAACACCATTACATGTAACTAGTTACTCCCCAACAGTGTGAAGGGATCACCAAGATTACAATAATATGTATCACTATAAAGTGATTTATGCTGCTGGTTTAATATTACAAAATTAGTGGATACTGTGATAATGCAATGTTTCTATCTTGAGGTGATTGACAACTCGCAGTTATTTTTATAACTCAATATGTCAATATGAAAGACATTTTAGCCTTCCAAACATTTCAGACAAACTACACTTGCTTAAGAATTTTCCACCAACACTAAACAGCACTAATGTTTGTGGAGTCTTTCCATCCTACATCAGCCTGCTTTTCCTGACTGCCCAGCTTCCCCGCCTGTTGTGTTCAACATCAGACAGATTTTATTTCTGTCCTCATAGAACTGTGGAGGATTAGGGGTCAGAGCGGTTTCAAATCGCTATATATTTCTAGCACTGACGGCACATAGCTATTAAACACGTGGAACAGGTCTGGTTTTACTGGCCATGGAACCACCCAGTTGGGGTTCTCTTTTCTTATGGTCATCTTGTAATTCCAGAGAGATAAAATATTAGTAGGCGAAGTTGTTGGGGTCTGAGCCACTGGGGCCAATTGACTGGCATGTCCACCTGCTGCTGTTTTTCTCCACCAAGCTCTCTCTCTCTCTCGCTCTCTCTGTCAAGCCTGTCATGTTTAAATGCAGGGGACGGACCAGCTGACTCAAGCTGCTGAAAAAAGTCTATGTCCGTATCTCCCCACTTGTTCCATAAATACCACCCCCTCCGTTGAATGGAGGTTATTTTAGATCGTACATGTGGGATAAGGCCTTGAGTTCTGCCGCCCGCCCGGAGCTGAGTGACACACACAGCACTTTGAAACCAGTGGCTGTAGTTGAGTTCTTGAAAACACAAAAGTGGACATGTCTAAGCACACTGATCAGGAGTTGTATGCAGAGGAGATCGATGAGGATGAGATTCTGGCAGGCCTCTCGGCAGAGGAGCTCAAACAGCTCCAGAGTGAGATGGACGACATCGCTCCTGACGAGAGAGTGCCGGTGGGAATGAGACAGAGAGACGCTTCCCAAAAGACGACAGTCCAAGGTATTGTATTCTCTCACCTTGGTTGTTAATATATTAGACTGTTTGTTGCCATTAATCCTGAGAACATAGGGAATCTTTGTAAAAAGCTCTGAGGTGCTGGAAAAAAATGAGTTTAACACTCAGCCTACTCCATCTCTAACTAGCTCCCAGTAGACCGTTGCTAAAACTGGTGGTCGTATCATACTGTAGTTTTAAGCGATGAAACAGTTAAATATATTTAAGAAATATCATGCTCGCATTCATGTCGTTGTACTGAACATATCAGCTTTCCTGACCTTCAGTACAACATAATTTCTAACATAATGCTTATAGGGATAGACAGTTTTCAGACAAAATTTGTCAGTTTGTGCATTTTTTATTCCCTTGTTTGTCTAAATAATATCAGGCAGGGGGTGTTCAGGAAACATGTTTTGGTGATACCAGTGGGACAGAAATGACTCAGCTATTTAACAGCATACATAAGAAGCTATTTGTGCCTGATATCCGACTTTCATTGGTTTAACGCAATGTAGTCACATAATAATAAATAGTTTACCTATGAAAAAATATGATTATATACTTTTTTAAAAATTATTTTAACAATTTTTTTTTTATTTCAGATTGCAGCGAGCCCCAGTCAGAAGAGGAGATCGATGAGGATGAGATTCTGGCAGGCCTCTCAACAGACGAGCTCAAGCAGCTCCAGAGTGAGATGGAAGAAATCGCTCCTGACGAGAGAGTGCCAGTGGGAATGAGACAGAAAGACCAAACTGACAAACCACCCACTGGATCATTTGATCACAGATCGCTGGTGGAATATCTGTACTGGGAGAAAGAGTCCAAACGTATGCTGGAGGAGGAGAGAGTTCCCACAACTCTATTACCCAGTCAGGTAACTGTAGTTATCCTCTGCATTATTTACATTCAGTGTATTACATGTCTCATAAACTGTTTTGCTAAAGTGCTTGGAGCTCTGATTATTAATCATCAATTTTGACTATTTATAACTGCTGCAACTAGGAGGCCAATAACACTACAACAACAAATGCCTTGAAACAGCAACTGCGCTGTCATGCAGTGTTTAAAAACGGGGCATTCTATTTTTAGGCTTTGAGCAAGTTGGTTGAAGATTAAATGTTTCGTAATTCGTAGACTTTAAAAGTTGTTCAACACACACAGACTTGACCCTTCTGTCCATTTGTCATCATCAGAAGAAAGCCCAAGAGGAGCTTGAAGCAAAAAAAGAAGATAAAGTTGAAGAGGTGGAATATGTCTATGAGGAGATCGTAGAGGAGGTTGAAGGAGGAGAGGGAGATGTTGTTGTTGATGAAGTAATTGAAGAAGTGATAATGGAGGTTGAGGAAGACCAGCCTGTCAAGATAGAACCTGATGCCTCTGGCCCTGTAGTGACCTCAGAAGATGGTTTACAGCCACCTCCAGAGTTTGCAGATCCAAAAGTTGAAGCAAAGACTGAACAATCAGAACTTAATGAGACAGAATCTAAAGTGAATGAGGAGACGGAAGCAGATTCCACCCAGTCTGAACCTGCTCCCTCATCATATGAGAACTGGGTTCCCGAGAAAGAGGAAAGGGTCATATCCAAGCTGAAGATACCAAAACTTGCACTAGGTGGAAGTGCTTTAGTTAAAAAGACTGCAAGACCTTCTGGGAATGAAACCAATTTGGAGACCACTTTGGTTAAGATCCGCAACAACAACCCTTCTGTCACAGATGTCAATCTCAACAACATTGAAAACATTCCCAAAGAAATGCTCCTTGATTATGTCAACGTGCTCAAGAAGAACAGACACGTTAAGACCTTTAGCATCGCAAACACTGGTGCAGATGAAAATGTGGCATTCGCTCTGGCTAACATGCTCAGAGAGAACAGAAGCATTACCACACTAAATATTGAATCCAATTTCATCACAGGAAAAGGGATTGTTGCAATAATACGTTGCCTACAGTTCAATGAGTCACTCACTGAGCTCCGCTTCCATAACCAAAGGCACATGCTAGGACACCATGCAGAAATGGAAGTGTCTCGTCTCCTCAAGGCTAACAACACACTTCTGAAGATGGGCTACCACTTTGAACTCCCAGGGCCTAGGATGGTCGTCACCAATCTCCTCACCAGGAACTTGGACCGTCAGCGGCAGCAGAGAATGGAGGAGCAGAAGTTCCAGCAGATGAAAGACCAGAGGAAGGTCATGGAGATGTACGAGGACTCTCTGAACTTGCCCCCTGGCATGCTGGAAATGCTAGGAGGATACATACCATTGTCCCTATTACAGAGTTCTCATAATGGAGATGTGGAGACTCCTGAAGGTTCTCCTGAACCTTCACCACAACCAAGTCCTCCTCATCAGCTTCGCAAGACTCAAAATCTTGCCCCACAACAGCATCCTCCTAGTTCAGACAAAGGAAACCTCTTAGAAGAAGTACATCTGAAAAAGACTCCGAAACGAAGGGATCCGCTTCTGGAATTAAACTTAAGGGATGAGAGAAAAGAGGGAAGAGCTAATGTTCAGCTAAGGAGTGTTCCTAAACAAAGAGGCACAGCAAGAGAAGGACCTGAAGATGAGAGAGCCAACCTGAAAGATATGATAAAGACTCTAAAGCCGGTTCCTCGAAGGCGACAACCACCTAAAGTGGAGCTAACACCTCGGGATCATCTGCTCAGTGAGATTCGACAGAGCAACGTGGCCTATCTCAAAGCGGTATGTAATATTGAAGTTTCTCAAATTAGCAATTAATTAGCTTAATTAGCAATTAATATAGTGTGCATGATCACAGAGGTGAAAAGTAACTAATTACTTTTACTTGCGTTACTGTAATTGAGTAGCTTTGTGTACTTCTACTTTTTAAAGTAATTTTCTTCTGTAATTTTACTTTTACTTAAGTATATTTTGTTTGAAGTATTGTACTTCACTACATTTGACAACACATTAATTACTGAGTAAAAAATAAATAAAAAAAATCGCTCCCTGGAAACTACTGCAGTAAATAATGGGCTGGAGAACAAGCTGGTGCTAAAATCAGAAGAAAGATGCAGACGGACAAGACAGGCGTTAATGGTGCAACCAAACCCCGTCGTATTCTACTGAAGTTGAACTCAAAGGAAATGAAGTGAACCCCTGGCCATATTTCTGCTCTATTATGCAGTGTAAACTGTGTTTTCCTAGGGAGACCAAGCTAGCAGTTTATAAAACCTCGACATCAACCCTTCGCAAGCATGTAGAGGAAAGGTAAATACTTGCATCATTGCATTGGTGGTTAAAATGAAGCTTTGACAGTTTAGCAAAAGGTTTTGCACAAATTAGCCAAAAAGACTGTGGTGCAGGGTGTGTGCGATATATATCACCTGCGATGATATCGTAATTGTTGTTTTAACGATGTGCAATTTGACATTATCAGTACCAAAAACCAAACAAAACAGAGTGCTGTGAAGTCTAGGAGATCAGACTAGATCATTTAGAGTGTGCTCTTTCACTGCATGATTCAGTCTGTTAAAATGCATTTAAAATGGTCACAAAATTGAAAATACAGGGGCAGAAAATGTATATTTATATCATTTCATATAGTGAATCAATATCACACGAAGAGTGCCGTTTTTCTCCAAAAATCAGCATGATTACATATAGATTTTTTTTTTTTTTTTTTTTACAACAGTTCAATAAACAAGAAGTTAATTAAGAGACTTGCGTTTTAGACACCATATTGCCTGTTTTTGCTCTATTTCGACAACAAAAATAATCCCAAACGGTGTTTTGTTCCTGAATGAATCAACTGTTTAAATGATTCGGTACAGTCTCAATGACTCACTTATTAACAGTGACTTGCTGACACCTACTGGCGTTTCATATTTCACATTTAAAGTATCTTGATTTTTTTAAATATAATTTCAAATGAGTATTCAATATTTTATGTCTTATATATCAAAACATTATTTCTGCATTTGTAGAGAACATTTGTAACCGCAGGCTAAATGTATTCATGTCCTGCATTAAACAGTGTGTAAATACATCTAAATGCCACTTCAGATAAAGCTTCTGTGATTCCTCTGCATTGCAAAGATGAATTTTGTTGATACTGATTTAATTTGCCTGGTAACCGCCCAAATGTCTTATTATTCTAAATAATTGATTCCTTTAATAAAAACAACTAGTTTGAGATTTATAGGCCTATCCCAGGGGTGTCAAACTCAGTTCCTGGAGAGCCGCAGACCTGCAGAGTTTAGTTCCAACTAGGGCTGCAACTAACGATTATTTTAATAATCGATTAATCTGTCGATTATTTTTTCGATTAATCGATGAATCGGATAAAACAAACAAACAAACAAAAAAACAAGAAAAGCATTCATTTCCGACCCTTTATTCAAAAACAGAACTAAAGTCTTTAGAAAGTGCACAAACATGTTGCTCCTTGAACATCCCTGAGCTGTTATAATAATAATAAAATAAAATAAAAATGGACTAACACAAAAAACATACACATGCATGCTTTACATCTGCCAAATATATAGACTTTCTTTTTTTTAAAATAAAGTGCCACCTGAGCTGCCAGAACAATAAATAATTTATAAAAAATAAAGAACAATACAAATCAGAAAATTTAACAGGAATGTCAGAACTTGTTCTCTACACTACACTGCAGATGCACACACTCGCAGACGCACACACTCACAAACTCTCACACTGACACACACACTGTTAAACTCTCTCTCAAGTTCACTTGAAGCTTATTCATTAAATTATTACCATCATTGTAGTAAGTGCAAGGTTCATTTATACACCACATTTAAACACAGCTTAAGATGACCAAGTGCTATAAAAGAACTTTAAAATTAAATTAAAAAGTACAACACACACAAATATATTTGTCAATAATAACCTATATGGGACAAAGCACAGAATATACACTGCAAAAAATGCTTTTCTGACTTACTATTTTTGTCCTGTTTTCAGTCCAAATATCTGAAAAATCTTAAAATCAAGATACATTTACTAGACACATGAAATAGCATAAATAGCATTATGTCTTGTTTTCTGAAAAAACACCTCAAAATTAAGTGATTGTTTGCTTAAAACAAGCAAAATGATCTGCCAATGGGGTAAGAAAAATAATCTTAATGAGATATAATCTCAAACAGAAGTTTTAAGCATCACTTAATTTTCTCATGCCATTTTTCTTGTCTAGTAATCTTGATTTAAGATTTTTTAGATATTTGGACTGGAAACGAGACAAAATTACTAAGTAAGAAAAGCTTTTATTACGGTGTAGCTATACATGACAACAGATTGAAAAAATGAATGGTCCAAAAAAGGCGAGTGAATAAAAAGGTGTCTTTAGTCTTGCAATGCAATTGCGTTGCGAAAAAGCGGCTGTGCGCGGCGCGTCCATCTGAATGGAGGCGGGGTGAAGGGACGAGGTTTCACTGAGAGCTTGATGATCCAATGGCGTTACAAAGTTTTACTGACAAGCTCTTTTTAATGCTTATCATTGGTTAACTATTTTTTAAAACCCTCTGATTTAAAATAATAATAACTCAAGTTTGGATAATTTTTCACAGCACCTGACTGGGCTAGGGTATGGCAACTGCCATACGGAAACGCCGGCCCTGCTCCCGTGCCATGCCATGTCGCTTCTCTGCCTCCGCCATGTATAGGCCCTTTCGCACCGCAGGAACTTTTTCATAGTACCCGAACTAATTGTGGAACTACCCACTTTTTGGCGTGTTCGCACCGCGGGAACTAGGAACTGTTTTAGTTCCCGGAACTCCGTTTGGAGGAACTAAATTAGCTCCTACTTCAGAGTAGGGTCTAAAACAGTTCCATAGGAACTATCGTGACCTAAGTGTACGCTGATTGGCTAAACGCGTATGAAAACGCCCTCACCCGCCATGATTTAAAACGCTGTGTAAACACATACTGTGTAAACATCGTATCAACTTATATTTTGCAAGAATGGAGAACAGCGATAGATGGACGGACGCTGAAGTGCAGGCACTTTTGAACATTTTGAACTCCTTTTCGATCTTTCAATCGCTTGACGTATAAGTTACGTCGACATTCCATGTCCATTATTGTGAACCCTGCGAGACACAACAACAACACAGCTCCGATCACAGCGTCCTCCATCCTCCTGTTGTTAACATTGTTCTTCTTTATTTTAATTGTTGAACGCCGCGCACAAATGACGTCGCTGTCGACCGGCTTACGTCACTTCTTAGTACCCACTGTCGGTGCGAATGCAACCCTTTAAATGATACTTAGTTCGGGTACTATGAAAAAGTTCCTGCGGTGCAAAAGGGCCTTATGAGGCCCCGAACTCTGCTTGCATCAGTGTGCGGGAGAGGCCGAGTGTGTTCACTCCGCTCCGCGCTCAGTTTTTTTTTTTTTTAAATGATCAAACGTCTCCGCGTCGCGCGACACAACGAATCGATTATGAAATTCGTTGCCAACTCTTTTAGTAATCGATTTTTATCGATTTAATCGATTCGTTGTTGCAGTCCTAGTTCCAACCCTGCTCCACATATACCATGTAGTTTTCAAATAAGCCTAAATGATTAGATCAGCTGGATCAGATGTGTTTAATTAGGGTTATATCTAAACTGTGTAGGGCTTTGGCTCTCCAGGAACTGAGTTTGACGCCCTCGGCCTATTCCATTTTTGCGTCCCTCCCACTTTTAAAAAGTAAGTAATTTTTACTCTGAGTAAATTTTAAATGAGCTACTTTTTACTTTTACTTGAGTAAATTTTTAGAGTGGTATTTTTACTTGTACTTAAGTAAAATTTCATTAATGTAATGGTACTTTTACTTGAGAAAAATATTTTCGTACTCTTTCCACCTCCGGTATGATCTCGGCTTGAGTGTGGACCATTGTTGGGGAGGGGCAACTGGAAATGTTGTTGGGGTCATTAAAAGTCAAACAATAAAATTACTTACATTACCATGAACTATGTAGGCCATAGGTCTTCAGCCCTGCTTCTGGGGACCGTTTAGCTACAACTCCAATCAAACACACCTGAACCAGTTAATCAAGGTCTTCAGGATCACTTAAAAAAATTATAAAACGTTGTGCAGAAACCATCCTAAATTTGATCTTATGATCATCTCTCAAATATGCGTACGTGTGATTCATAGAATGAATGTATGAACAGAAAATGCACGTATGCCTCTATCAGATGTGAAATCTATGAATCGCAAATGATGGTTTCAGCTCTCTGCCTTGTAAACGACTCATAATTAATGTCATTAACATATAAAAGATCACCAATCATCATAATTTAGAACGGCGAGCTGCAATAACAGCTTACATTTTCAAAAACCTGCAGTACTCCGACAAGAAAAAGTGCGAACGTCTGCTCAGACACTGACGTGACACTAAGCATTTTTACATCAAAGACAAAGAGTTTTTACAAATATGAGCGTTGGTGTGGATTTAAGCGTACGCCCACTCTAAGATCAAATCTGTGTGTACCTCATTATAAATGAGGCCCCAGGTGTGCTGAAACAGATTGGAAATTACATTTTCCGAACAGTGGGTCTTTAGGAGTAGGGTTGAACAACTAGGACGTAGGCCCACATTTACCAAATTAATAACAAGCTATTGTCTGAATTTAGGGAAATTAACAATTTTTTAAAAAGGTTTCAATAAGTTGTAGGTATTTCAAAGATATTTTCTTTTACCCTGCATAGTTTGACTAGCTTCTATTAAATGAAAGATTAGCTACGATACTGATATAAAGTTACTGCTAAGATACTAGTTACTTTGTACAGATGCACTATGACAACAAAACATACGAGTATTTTCTTCTTTTTTAAAAAATCCCATATTTTGCCATGCTCACTTTGGTAGTTTATGATAGTCTATGATGGTTTTCCACAGCTTTCATTAATGTTATCAGAACAGACTTGCAAAAAAAATAACTTTTTTTGCGTAAAAATGCACCAGTCGAGAACCGCTGCTTTATTATACTTGCATAGATTACTCATTGTGCATGGGGTCGACCCATTAAAATTCTTTCCCCCAAGAATTTGAGAATTTGAGTGACAGCTCCGGTGCTAACAACTAATATAAAATACATTTTTGATTTTTAAAAAAAAATGTAATTATGTGTTAATTGTTTTCATGTAAATTATATTCAGAGATATATAGTCAGAGATTATGCATATTTATAAACTAAACATTCACATTATCACCTGGCTGACAAGATATTAACAAGAATTTGCTTGTGTAATTGTAACAATGAATTTCACTGAGTTATTCTTGAATGAATAAATTAAATGTGAAAATGTGTGAACATGCCAAAAATGTGTTGGCAAGTTCTTATTATTGTAGATTAACATTTTTGAGTTAAACCATTTACAATGTCAAACTATTTGGTGTTTGTAATGGTAAGCATCACTACTGCTCAGTTTTTGAATCGCAAAGTATTACATTTCAAAGTGTAACTCATTCCACACATCTATGATATATAGGCTAATACTGTGCAGTTTGTTGAAAAGAGGTGTCTTTTCACTTTTCTAAGTGACCGTACGTGTCAATATGTTATTGACTTGGATTTCTGAGTCCAAGAAGGAAGTATCAGTTTTGATATAATTTCAAAGGAGCTTATTCTTCTGTTTCACATCCACAGGTACCTCTTCCAAAAATCCTGGAGTCAAGCGAAACCAGTCTCTTCTGAGTCACACACAGACTTCATAGAGAGACTGCACAGAGGGACAGGGCCAACATCAGAAAGGTCATGGAGAGAGTGCAGTTCATATAACCAAACAATTCCATGGTGCTCCTCAACTAATGGAGAGAGTAGAGTGTACTGAAATAATTTGACCCAGGGGGTTGGGAACGGAGGGGAGCTGCACTCCCTTGGACAAGCGAACAGTTATATAAGAATATGCACAACACGATGGGCACTTTGATGAGGTCCTGAACTGTAAAATCTATTCATATAAATCACTTCAATAAATGGTGTGAATGTCTGTGAATGGCTACACATAGTGCACATGAAAATGTATTATTTTGTTTGTCTGAATTTGTGTTCATGTATTTATAGTGTCAATAAACTTGATAGTAAATGGAAAACATAATTAAGAAAAGGTCCAGAGTGACATTTACACTAAGACAATTACGTAATTCATGCAAAAACTGTTTTTCCCAGTAATTTTAAACACAGTTGAGTTACACTGGGGTCAGCCAATTAATATTTGCTCTCAAACTAATTTGTGGGGGTGGGGGTGGGGGGGGGGCTACAGTTAAGAAACTAAAGTTTAGCGTTATGTGTCATTCTCCATCACACATTAAAAGGCATTGGGTAAAATTAAACTATAATGAACATATATTTAATTAGGAATATTTAAAAGCTTTACAATTTAAACATCATCAGTACATAAACACAGTTTGGTAGGCCCACTAAACGCATGCAAGCCATGCTTACAATTCTCAGTTTTGAACAATAAAAGACATTCAAATCTATATCCACCAAAGGGCCCTTGACATGTTAATTGTTGAAGACGCCCAGCACTAATATGATTATGCAAAATGATTTGCCAAAATTATAACTTTACTGCCCTCTGCCGGACCACAGTGAAATCTCGCCCTATTTAAAAGTATATTATCCAGTTAAATTAGACATGAAGATGTTAGTTTGACAGCAATGAGCCTGTCAGTAACATTATTTAACAATACCCACTACTGTATATATATATAGTGGGCGCCACCCACGAATACGCAAGGCCTGTGTTTAGTAGTCAATAATTTGGGCGAACCCAGTCACAGTGATAAAGATGAATTGGGGTATATGCTATTCTTCACAAACACCAGAAGTGAGAAGAAAAAAGAAGAAAAGTGTGCCAAACCTTGTGCTGTCTCCGGCTGCTGGTAAGCCTCTCATCTGTCGCTCTGCACATCCTGCTGAGGGATCCCAAAAACGCGTTCGTTTTTAACAAGGTCCCTGTTTATGTCAGTCTGGCTTTAACAGTTTGTGCAACACATTTCGTCGATTGTTTTATTAATATATCGCAATGTAATGTAGCTTGTAAAGACGCTGTTTTTGAAGAATGGAGCAGTTAAAAGCTATATTTAGGTTGACAGAAAATACTAAATTCGAATTTGAGCGCGGCAAAAGCGCGGTAAAAGTCTTAAAGGCGCCGCGACAATAAAATCTTTAAATAAATTTTTTTGGATTTCACTCGGTTTGCATTCAAGGTAATCGCTATGTTTGCATAACACTAATATCGGACAAAACGTATTTTCACAGAATCTTTTTCAGAGGAAAAGTATTTATATACATATTCAACACTACATGTTTTTGCCAAATCCGTTGTTCTGTCAATTTGTGCTACCCTGTCAGATTTTGATTTTGTTTTTACTATAGCTCCTCAGATTACAGAAGTAAAATAGGTCATTCATTCTCATTAACTTTTAAAACAGAAATGTTCAAAAAAAGGTTTAAACATACTACCTATTTGTAGCCATACATTTGACAGTAATTAAAAAAAAAAAAAAAATGTTTTTTTTTTGGCAAGATAATGAGGCCACCACAAAATGTGTTTAATCTTCAATTTTATTGACAAATCTCCTCACAAATAATTTCATAGTTGTGAACTGCTTATACAAGGTCAGTTACTTGTATTTTGAAAATAAAATCATCAGAGCATATAAACACTGTAAACCGATTTGAAACCTATATGATGGGTGTGAACACAGGGAGATGTGAGTTAAGAGTCCGACGAGGAGTCTTTGACGTCTGTGCTCTCCGTGGCCTCGCTGACCTCACTCATTTCTTTACTCTCTCCTCCGCTGTCTCCATCTACCTCCTTCTCTCCATCCTGCACCGTCAGCTTCTCCACCAGGCCAGTAACAGATGTGTCCTGAGATGGTGGAACCTCTGAGCCCCACAGACGAACACCTGGTTTCTGCAACTGCCCATAAGGAAAAGTTAGTATTTTGCATAGTGGTGATTTTTTTTATAAAAGTAAACATCTCTACCAGCATTCGCCACTGAATAAGGAAGCAAACTGGTATGTGTTAAATGTGTTTGAGTGAGTATAATTGCTAATTGGTAACAATGAATCTGGAGAATACAGAAAATGAATTTTTTAAAAAAGCTACCAGTAGCTTTTTAATTTTTGTAGAAGGTGAACCCAATTTAGCCCCCTGTAATTTTTTAATTTAAAATCTGTGGAAGCTGCGACTCAATTGCACTGACCAAATTTAGATGTGTGAATGTGTGATTTCTGTTACTAACACTTATCTACCTACAATAATTGGGCAGTAATTATCAAAGATAAAAATACATATTTTTGATTAGGTATTCAAAAGCTACTTGGCTCACAACTCCAAGTTGGCACAAGCCTCCTTCTGAGTTCATAATAGATATATTATGACTACTGTTAGAGTCCTAATCAAAATGCAGGAGGAGGCAAATTGAATATTTGTGGTTTGTTTCACCAAAGATTAAAAAAGATTTTTGCCTGTGTTATTCTTCCACATATGTTCAGTGGGTGTAGAGGTTCAGGTTACAATCTGAGAAATTGTTTATTCATCTTCATTTAAGGAGTTAATAATGATATGCAATTGCAACACCACATACCTCATCTGCCATCTGTGTGAGATTCCTCTTCATGGCATAAGCATCTTCTCCATCTGCATAATATTTGGGCTCCACTTCACTAATCCTACAATACAACATCAGGAAACATTTGGCATGACTGTGATGCAATGCAATATCACAACATAAAGAAAAGAACACAATGGACTTAATGTCTCTCCAATTAATCATGATAGATATTCATACACAGTTATAAATGGTGGTTAAAACCGAGCTGTTTTTGAAAATAGGTTTATTCTAGTGCTGTCAATTTAACACCAAATAAGTACAATTAACAGTTAATCATCCATTTAATTATACTGATGTTTTAACATAAAGGGCCATTAACACAGAATGCCTTCATCCCTCTGCATTGTTTTCAATTTAAAAACACCTTGTGAAATTTAAGAGACACCTGCAGTTATTTCATTGTGTTACACTTCATCTAGCATTTTATGAAATTAAATCTGTAATTCATTCATTTAGTTTTAATTGACTGCCAGTCCATATTCTATCACAATACAATATAATAGAACTGGGAAAAAAAAAAGAAAGAAGTGAAACTCACTGAAACTTAAGTGTGTTTGAGTACAAGTGAAGAGCGGCCCGGTTACTGAAATACAAACGGAAACACGGTCAGGACAATCACTCCAGAAAATCTCTCAGGCCTGATATGATGATAGAGATTGTATATCCTACCTCTTCCTGACATGTAAAGAGACATATTTGGCATTGAAGTTCTCAATCATGGCTCTGCTGGCTTGATCCATCAGTTTTTGAGCCAGTCCAAGACGCCTGTGAGAGCGTTTAACTGCCTGTATTAACACACAACAGTGCATTTATTTATACACATGCAGACAGGATGAAAGACAACATCAACACAAATGAGGAGAAAGAACAGCAAATGTTTTCAGATTAAAATAAACTACCAGTGATGTAATGTGCCCATGAGGCACATCGTCAGGATCCTCCTCCCTGTAAGATTTAAAATATGCAATTTACACAGAATTATTATATTTAATTAAAATGTATTATTTCATTACAATTATTATGAATTTTACATAATTTATTGATTATTATATTAATTATAATTATTTACAAAATAACCTTTCTTGAAGGGACAGTTCACCCAAAAATGAAAATTCATGTAAATGATGAGGGTAATGATGAAGAAAATTCTGCCCTCATGTCGTTCCAAACCTGTAAGACATTTTTTTCTTCTTCTTTATAACATAAAATAATATATTTTGAAAAGTGTCGGTAACCAAACATTTAGGATTTCCATTGACTTCCAGTGGATTTTTATTTTATTTTTTTTGTCCATACAATGTAAGTCAATGGAAACAAAACTGGTCACCAACATACCATCTTTAAGTTTCACAGCAAAAAGTAAGTCATACAGGTTTGTAACAACACGAGGGCGAGTAAATTACAGAGTATCCCTTTAACGTAACAACTTGGAGCTTTTATGGACATTTCATACATGAAAGCAATAAATAACTTACATTTTAGCCAAAACATATCCCACTATCTTCCCATTCTCATCCTCTGCTATGTACGACAGCTGGAAAACAAACACAGCTGTTCAAAGCAGTTCAGCACATGACGATCAGTGTTTGTGTAAAGATCAGAGTCAGTCGCTGACCTGTGGCCAGGACAGGCCGTGGTAGAAGTAGTACTTCATCTGATAGTTCTCTGGAAGACACAGCAGGTTGCAGTGCTGCATGTTCATCAGATCCTCTGGCTGGAAACATGTCAAAGAGAAAATTATTTAGCCAAGCTGTCCTCTACCTGCCACCTGCAGTAATACTGAATCATTCACATTAAGCACATTAGCCAAAACTAATCGTTTAATTCTAATATTCAGAGAGAAGCTGGAAAATAGTCACGCATAACTAAACTATGACTGTTTTGGTGCTTGACTGACATAAGTGCACCTCAGAAAAAAGACATACAGTCAAACCAAAAATTATTCAGACATCAGATATAATTTTTGAATTTTTTTACTAGCGGGTGCAGGACTCTATAGTTCATTTATGTAAGTGAGGATAACAAAGTAAGCTGTGATATATTATAACCAAAAAGTATTCAGACACTGACCTGACCATGTTTTGCTTGTGTTTTTTCTTCTTCTTTAATTGCTAATGCTTTTCAACCTAATTCATTACATTTCATATTTTATTACCATTTTCTAAACTATAGCGAATAAACTGTCACAATGTGAGAAATGTTGAAGGTGTCTGAATAAATTTTGGTTTGACTGTAAAATGATACAAAAGCAACGTTACAGAACACGGTCCCTTTAAAAAAAACTATTACACTGCAGAGCGTCTGAGTCGAGCAAACAGCAGATATAATAAAAAGACAAATATTTAATCCATTCAGTGTCTCATCGTACAGAACGCGTCAATGATGCCCAAAATGGGTTTTGAAACACACACACTGCACCAATATCTTGTCTTTAGTTTCATTTACTCACCCGTGCGTTGCGTATATTCATTTTGCCTTCTGGATTGCTTGATAAATATATTATACGATGTCAATACAGCTATCAAATAGACACAAGGATTTTTCTATAGAATCGAATAAGCAGGCAGATGGACACAGCTACACCACCACAACCATGTTGCCCATGACCGGAAGACGGATGCTCGGATAGTAAAGTCCTTCCGGTGATAGTGATAATAAAAGTCCTTGAAAAAGGCCACGAAACCAAGGTTTAGTTTTAGACATAAAATAAAATATTTTATAAAAGACTATATTTATATTCTGGGTTATTTGTTTTTAATAAATTATTTATATTGTAAATCCTATTTATGATTGAAAATTATAGAGTAAAACTATTAATACCTCCAGGCCTTCATTCTGTTTATGGATATCAAAGCTCTAATTTCCAGCACTCTTCCTGTCTTTCACTTCATAAGCGTTTTTAAATCGTGATAGGATTTCCATGTGCGTTACAGAAAACATTTATTTAAACAATTGTGCAAAAGTCTCTATACAGACTAATAAACAAACTGACTGAGTGTCAGAGAAATCGACATTCACTACAGAAATAACCATGACTTCTCCAGGCCTGGACAGGACTACTCGCCCAGTAATTTTATTGCATTATTGGCTGTACTGAAACAAGCCAAAGATGTTAAGGGAATATGAAAGGACCAGAGAAAAAAAAAAAAAAAAAAAAAAAGCAATGAGACACATGTGAGGCATCTTAGCTATGCTTTATTGTAAAAGTAGTTGTCTATTATAATAAAATAGAAAACACTGGGCAGAACTTTTACAGAAAAGTTAGAAGAACTCACAAATGTTGAAGAAGCCAAAAAAAAAAAGAAAAAAATTCATTACAAAAGCCAGACAAGCAGTTATTCCCAAAATGTACTGATAAATCAATCATTTGTTTTAGGAAGCCTGAAAGGATGCTGAGATTCAGTGCGGTCAAAAACTCACCCTCACAATACATAGACTCACAAAGCTGTAATAGACACTGGTTCAGTGTCTTCTCTAGTGCTGAAACCCAAAGCAACAGTGAGCAGAAAGAGACCATGCCCAAATGAGGGAACAAACATTAAAGCTCATTTATTAAATTATTTACAGAGAGATGTGGAATGTAATACATCTGCTTTAATAAGACTAAACATATTTGTGGCTCATCAAGCCAATCAGTGGGAACCTTAAGACATGGTTAAATGTCATATACAGTACATGCACTGGAATCCTAATACCTGTATGTTCCTGTAATCTTTCTTTCTTTTGTGTGGTCAAATTAGAGCATTTCATTTTAGATTTCTACAAGCTTGCTACAAAAAAAAAAAAAAAAAATGCAACAAAATACATGAACACAACCATCACTGCAGGAGCAGATTATAATTTTATACCACTTCTGAAATGTGAGCAGCATTTAAATGTTAAGACTTTTGCTTGTTGAGAGAGGAATGCATAACAGAAGCGTTGCTTTTCTTTAAGAATAAAGAACAAAGGGAATGACAGCGCAGTATAAAATATCATGATGCTTAAGCGCATAACCAACAATTGTAAATGTTGTTCAATCCAATGAAATATAGAACAAAATGAGAAGTGTCCTATAAAGCATTATATTTCATATTGAGCTGGTTATAATTAATAACATCCAAAAAAAGTGTTTGCTAATCTTGTTGGTCCTTCTTTAAATGCGGAGTGCATCTTCAAACACTTATGTGCCCTTTTCTCTCTTACTTCAGGCACTCATCTTGGGCTGATTTTTAAAAAAGGCTTCAGCTCCTCTTTTCTGTCGTCCTCTTCTTTCACAGTTTGTGTGGGTTCACCCATTTGTATGTACCCTCGTAGCGGAAGCCCACCTTCTGTACCAGCTCATCAGCCTCTGCAGGACCACGGCTATGAGTGAACCAGAGCAAATGTGAGAGACATTACACATCACTTCATTATATATATATATATATATATATATATATATATATATATATATATTTAAAAAAAGCATGTTTACCTTCCGTATTTGTATTTGAGGGGTGGCGTCTTCTCCTTCTCTATCTGATGAAGAAGAGGAGTGAAGATTCTCCAGGCTTCCCTCAACTCATCACTTTGATAAAAAGTCAAAATTCAGAAATGGTTGTTTCAGAATTATTATAACAACATTAAAATTACTGTAGAGATCACAGTAAGAAACGCACCTTCGTACAAAATGCATTTGGCTGCCACAAAAGACATCCAGAATCAGACGTTCGTAGGCATCGGGCAGCTTAACGTCCTTTGAAAAGGGAGAAAAGCACATTACGTCAATAAAGATTTCTGGTTGAAATAAGTCATTTCCCACATATTATTAGTCAAAGTTGCCAACTAGGACAAAAGAAACAAGGTGTGAATAGATGAAAGGTGTGTGTTTTACCCTGTATCTGCTGTGGTAGGTCAGGTCCAGCTCTGTCTCTTCAGGGCTGAAATAGACTCCGGGTTTCTTGCTCATCATCTTGGCGTAGATGGCCTCGTTGGGCTGCACACGCACCACCAACTCGTTCCTCCTGCACTGAGAGTTAAAGATGTCTCCAGGAACTTCTGTGAACTGTAGCCTCACCTCTGCTTTCCTCTCATTCAGAGCCTTTCCACACCTGAGGATGAAGGGAACACCTGGAGAGAGAGAGAGAGAGACAGGGGTAATCAAGCTGTTTAATAAAATGTCAACACATTCAGGAAGAGAAAGACTATATACACTGGATATATCAGGTATATACACTGCTGTTCAGTTTTAAATCAGTAAAATGTTTTTTTTTGCTGATACTGAAAGAAATTAATACTTCTATTCAGCAAGGAAGCATTAAATTTATCAAAATAATGAATTGACAGAAAATAAAAGTTCATTTCCAATAAATGCTGTTCTTTCTATATAAATCATTAGATTGATTTCTGAAGGATCATGTGACACTGAGTAATGACGCTGAAAATTCAGATTTACCATCACAGAAATTAATACATTTAAAAAATGTATTCAAATAGAAAACAGCTGTTTTGAATTATATTAACATTTCACAATGTTGCTGTTTTTACTATATTTTTAAAATCACAAAAGGATGATCATAAGAGACTTATTTTAAAAAAATACTATAAACTTCTGAACAGTAGCGTGTGCTAAAATTTAATTTTGCATTTTAAGCCACAAAACAATTTCAAGACCAAAGGGCTAGTAAAGCTTCTCATTTAAGGTCAAAACTTTGGTCCTGTGAGGCACAACATTTCGTTCCACTGTATGTCACCACATGTAGTGGAATGACAATAAACCTCAGGTTGAACTTGATATGTTTGGCCAGACTGTAAATATAAGCTAATAAGCAATCACTTACCATCCCAACGTTCGTTCTTTACATAAAGCACTGCTGTTGCAAATGTAGCCTGAGTGGAGCCTTCAGGCACAGTTTTGTCATCTAGATAACCCAGTTTAGCCTCTCCTTCTCCATCTGGATCTCCCACATACTGACCCAAGACCACATCTGAGAGAGAGACCGGCTCAATGCACTTCAGCACCTTCACCTGTAGAGGGACACACAGAGCAAAAAAACAAAACAAAACCAGTATTAGAAAGATCTATAATATCTGTAGAGAGCCATCCAACATATTTCCCATTTATCTCAGCAAAAGCACTTCACCTGGATGCATCAAGAGCACTCAAACAAACATTAAAAATGAATAAATATACAAACAAACAGGAAAAGAAAAACAAGTCTACTTCAATACTTATAAAATAAAAAAAAACTTAAACAGGGAAAAAACAAGTCTACTTCACAGTTCACAAGTCTTCAAAAAAAAAAAACAATTTAATTAAAATTAATAATCTAATCCCTATTTGTATAAGACTACTTAAAACACTGTTAAAAGCTTTCAAAAAAAAAAGAAAAAAAAAGTACAAAATGCAAAAAAATTAAATACAATAAAAATCAGTACAAACAATAATTGAACAGGGACAGGTAAAAGCAAAACTCTACTTCACACAACAAAAACTACAAAATTATAAAAAAAAAAATAATAAAATAATTAAACATTAAAAATCAGTTCAAACTAAGCAAAACAAAAAAAATAAACAAGGATAGGGAAAAGCACAAACCTACTTCACATTGTTAAAAGTCTTTAAGCAAAAGAAAAAAAAACAAATGAATGAAAATAAACACACCTTGGGTACTGCACATAATCACCATAATGTACATTTAAAATCAATTATTCTATAGGACAAACCAAAAATGAACACTACCCTGGAGTGTAATCTCGGCGCCAAGATCTTTTATATACACTCCACCAACCTTTTATGCTAATGGTTAACTGTAAGACAGTGGTGATGGATGAATAAATTTGATATATTTGCTCCTCAAGGCTAAATTCAGGATCATTCAGATAAGTGGCAGAAAAGAGTGCTGCAGGGGGTGGCTGTACACAGTTCATTGGCTGACCGGCTCGTTACCTTCTCATCTCTAACATCATCAGAGCTGGTGGATGCAGGCTTCTCCATGGCAACCAGACTGAGCATCTGCAGCAGGTGGTTCTGCATCACATCACTGGAGACAGAAAAGAGAGGAATACATTAATTTACAAATCATGCTTGATTAGAATATCAAAATACTCACAGCCTTTGAAGGGAATCCTCATGCACAGAAAGTGCAATCTATTTTTACACCCTTTTTTTTTTTTTAATTTCTTTGAAATTATGCATTTTTATTCGCACTTTCTTCTACTTTTATGGTGCTTCACACAATGCACTTTCATTGTATGGAAGCATCAAAAATTTTGTGTTCCACAGAAGAAAATAACATGCAATTAAAGATCTTGTCGTCACCGATGCAAAAATCATCTCAAAGCAAGAAAACTAACCGAATGATACCAAAATCATCAAAATATCCTCCCCGGCCCTGGGTACCAAACGGCTCTTTGAAGGTCAGAACCACACACGCCACACTGTCCCGGTTCCATATGGGGCCAAATATCCGGTTTCCAAACCTGTAAAGAAAATAGGGGAGAAAACTGTGACTAATGAGACACAGACACAGATGAAGAGATTCCTGGTGGAGTTTAACCCTTAATTATGCATAAATGACAACTGTGTGTGACAGCCAGTGAAAAACAGCAGGCAGACAGGGATGAAAAGGGAGATGGAGGCAACGTGAAAGGGAAAGAGCCACACCTGAGAACCATGAGGTTCTGGACCATCTCTTTGCCTAGGTAATGGTCTATACGGTAAATCTGGTCCTCAGTGAAGAGAGAAGAGAGATGACTGGTTAACTCCTCTGAGCTCTGCAGGTCACGTCCAAAAGGCTTCTCCACGATTATCCTGTTCCAGCCTCTACCAAACATACAAACACAAAAAATATGCTGCACTTGAAAAATGCCTTTGCTAAGGCAAACCTCATATACACAGACAATCAGAAAACTGAACAGAAACTATCTCTCGTATCTTGCCAGCGATATTTTAGAATTATTAATATACTATTCGATTATTTATTGACATTTTGAATTGGCTTTTATTTTTATATTTTCAGTTTTCAAGAATATGCATTTGTAGGAGTTTCCCTTTCAGACGCAAAATTTATGGAAGGAGAGTATTAAAATGAATCACGCAACATGATTTACTAACGTTTGCACTAGCAAAATTACTGGTATTTGTGCCATTATTTTACACAAAAAAAAGCATGTTTTAAACTATTTTGTGCTTGAAATCGCTGCAATTATTGTTGCTAGGAGGAGGCACCGCACAGAACAGATTTTTTTTATTTATTTTTTTTCACACATTTTAATCTATTTGGAATGCCAGAAGAACACATTATCCGAATCTGTACATATCCTTACGCTAATTTGCGCTGCTCTTGGTAGATTATGTTGGTTATTATGGAACTGAGAAGTTGCTCTGTGTTCTTTAATTTGCGCATTGTCCATATAATCACCCTCAGAAATTTCCACACCATCTGCAGTTTTGGAACTGCGCACTCGCGCTAATTCGCCTTGTTCAGTAAATCTGGCCCTTAGTGTTTTTTTTTTAACTAAATTTTGGTTTAAATATTTATATTTAACTTTATTTTTTATTAGTTTTAGTACTTACAATTATTTTATTTCAGATATTTGCCAATGAAACTTTCCTAATTTTTGTTTTAAGTTTACAACAGTTCTTTCTGGTCCTGGAATCTGATTGGCTGATAAGAGTGTGGATATTAGAGTCCAACAGAACTCCAACAGCCATTTCACCGTTTGCATCACTCCGCTTGACGAAGTTGGAGTATTTTTCACATTGAGTGTCATAGCGGAAGCTAAATCCCACTATAATTTTAAAAATAATACTATTTTGTGTCATGGACTATAGTTTCAAAGGGTTTTCTTAGGCGAGAATGTACTTGTTTGGACTTTAAATATGCGATTTGTTAATAAAGAGGCCTATTTGAAAATTTGCTTCAACGGTTTCGGAGATGTGAGCTCCAGGGCATCAGCAGTCCTTCAGCGCTCATGAAGCTGCCTAAGAGCACCTCACCTTGGCCAGATCTTCTGGAATTTACTGCTGGCTCTGATATCTCTATAGTGGTTAAACATGAGATATAATTTGTTTTGGGTAAATCTAACAGGCAGTATTTGGTCTCAATAATCTATTATTTGTTCCAGAGCAAATAGTTTGGGCAAAATCTCATATTTATGTAAATAAAATGTTGTATATCAGAGCTCTGTCTTTGTACTTTTGACTAAATTGCCTAACAACTTTTATGATGGCTGTTGTTGTTGTAGTACTAGTAGTATTTAGTGTTAGGAAACACTGGGTGCATGTGTTCGCAATGGTGATTTTAGTTACACTGTTCTGCAATTAGATGGCAACAAGAGACTATTTTTACGAGGAAGCTGACTTTAAGACTTATCAAAAAAGACTGAAACAAGATATTTTTACTTTTAACAACAGCACTGAGCAGTGCTGTCAAAGAAAATCACCCTTAACAGATGAAAGGATAGTACGACAAAGATATATCGCTTTCCTCAGTGGACATTCAAACTAATGTTTTATTGTGAATATGAGATGCAGGTAATCACAGTCGCTAAGTCAATCTCTCTCTCATAATACGCTACTATACATAATACACCGCTTTTAATACAGTGATACAATAAGCTTTTAATGAAGCAACTCAACGTTCCTTCGTTACTAGTTCTAAAGTGATGTTTTCAAATTAGTAACGGAGGCAAGTTTAAAAGCATGCGTTTGCTCCTCACTTGGTGCTCATGCACTGATGCTTGATGTTCTTGGTGACGTCGTGGTAGACGCTGGGCGGCAGAGCCAGGTAGAAGAGCCGGTTGGCCTCAGCTCCTCCAGGCAGGGACAGCAGGTGAGTGTTCAGGTTAGAGAAAGAGGATTCATCCACGTACTTCCCGCTGATGTAAGAGTTTCTGCTGAAGAATGCAGCGAGGCGATCTGCCTCAGAATCTGCCACCTAAATGGAGGGGGGGGGGGGGGGGGAGAAAAGACATTTTAACACAGTAAATAGGGAGTAAACAGACAAATGCACATGGAGAAACTCTCTGAGCTGTGACCTTCATGTAGGGCATGCAGGCTGTGCGTATGGCATCCACGGTCAGATCAGAACGTGCAAATCCCACAAAATATGTCTGTTCAGGGAGAAGACCGTCTCTGAACAACCACCTACAAGAGACAGACAGAAGTACTTCATATTGATCAGGTGTCATTAATATTTTCTGAAAGAAATTGATACTGTTATCAAACAGACACTAAATTGATCAAATTGACAGTTAAAACTTGTTTTTACAAAAGATTTTGATTTCAAATAAGTTTATTTTGAACTTTCTATTCAAAGTACCCTGAAAAAAATGAAAAGAAAAGAAAAAAAGAGCTAAATAAACAGTACTAATTGTAATACAATATTAATAAATATTAAATTGTTTATTTTACAATATTATTAAATAAATGCTGCCTTGGTCAGCATGAAAAAAAAAAAAAAAAAATTAAAAATTCTCACCAGATCCAATTTTTTAAATGGTACTGTACTAGTAAATAGTAGGATGTGTAAAAGCTAAATCAGAGTACTCACCACAAAGTTGGGTAGATTTTCTTTTTCGCCAGATCTCCCTACAAAAAGAACACATTTGTTAGATCACGGTACAATTTATTAATATAGGCTGAATTACACAAAAGCTGTTCACCGTCTTTCATACTGGTGCAAAATTTTCAAAAATTAAAAAAAAGGCCCCAACCAAAAACCTCTACATCATTGCAAAAATGTGGCAACCTACACAATGAGAGCACTATTGGGAATTTATCCCACTTTATATTTGCAAACCAATTACTTAAGAAAAAAAAACAAACCGAATTTTAAAAAAATAAAAAATAAAACACACACACATAGGGAGCATCTTCTCACCAAATATTTTCTGTAAAGCTGCTGTGGAACAATATTTAGTACAGTGACAAAAAGAAAAATTTTATTTTGGAAACAACATTTCCAAATAATATCATCATTCATGCATAAGTTTTTTTTATATTGTGCATAAATGGATCTGTAGACATGTATAGCTGCCTTTATATTTTAATGAAAGGGGTCCCTCACAAAAGAGATCATTACGTAAGAAAACCCCTGTGCTTGCTTCACTCCTGAAAACTGAGCATGAGTTTGATAAATTATTTATTGCTTGGAGCAGTGAAGCGCAAAATTTGGTCTTTATTCACATTTCCATTTTTGGTCGATGACACACTTTGTTTCTCCCTTTTCTTTTTTTTTTTAAATGTGTGCTTATATTTTTATCCATAGTCAACAAAATAAAACAGCAAATGTGCATTTAAAAAAAAAAAAAGTCAATACAAATACTGATGATTCATGCTGTTTGCACTGGTATATACAAATTTTGTCCAAATGCTCTCTAGGATAATAATTCCCCTCTTAATATCACCTGCCACAAACTAGCAACAGCAAGTTACACCATCACTTGGTTAAGATTTATTTTGAAAAAGTGACTTCATTGCTTTTGTGGTGTAGTTTTTCAGGATTGAAATTTAAAGGCTACCCTCTACCTACAAAATTCTGCAAATAGTAAATATATCTACAAAGGAAAACAATCTGCATTTGTTGAACTGTTTAATGGTGCCTGTAAGTCAAGCCAAGTAGTCATTTTTTTATGAGTATAGTCTGACTATAGTCAACTATCACCGTGAATCACTGTGATTGAAGAGGAATCAAAACCTAGGGAAAAGCCATAATTTCTGTAGAACAGTGTGACTAATTTCACAAACATCTCATTATAAAGATAACTAAATAATAAATGCAAAATACACAAGAACAAGATGCAGTGTAGCTTAAAATAACAGTCGACCCATCCCTGCTCCATGTGATTCAATCTTCTCAATGCAAAGGTCATTGATCTCAGCAGATCTGCTCCACACCCACTCAGACACACGAGAAGCGCTCTGTGCATGGTGAGACAGCACTATTCTGTTTGTTTTGGCTGATTTATGGCATTGTGGGCAAGTCCCATCTCTCCAGATATGCATTATTGGGGGATATTATTAAATATACCAGTTCGCCACTTAATCTATTAGTCATTCCTGCTGCTTTGCTATGGTGAAAAGCACTCAGTAATGGTGACTTGACAAAAATTCATCCAGGACCTTTTAGCATCGCATTATTAAACTAAAACAAACACACAAAACTAAGCAGCCAGAGAAACTGTATGTATTTATTCTGATGTGACAGAACATTCCAAAAGAAGAGAGACCTGTTTTTTGTTCATAACTGAGGAATGTGCATCTCAGCGAGTAATATACTAGCCTATTTTTTGTTGACAGATTTGTTTTGTTTTATATAATATATATAATTCTGTAGTATTCTGACAACAAATTCTGCAAATTGAGCATATAAGGTTACAAAAAAAAAAAAAAAATATATATATATATATATATATATATATATATATATATATATATATATATATATATATATATATATAAAATACACAAAAATATGAAGCAGCACAACTGTTTTCAATATTGATAATAATAGGAAATGTTTCCTGAGCAGCAAATCATTTCAGAATAATTTCTGAAGACTGGAGTAATTCAGATTTTCATCATAGGAATAAATTATATTTTAACATGTATTCAAATAGAAAACAGTTATTTCAAATTGTAATAACACGCAATATTACTGTTTTACATTTACTGTATTTTGATCAAATAAATGAAGCCTTTGTGAGCATAAGAGATTTTTAAAATGGTAGTCTATATAATTCACAAATGTGTAATTCAATTCACATTCACAAAATTAGACCATATATTGAGATATTCCTGTCCATTCCATTTATAAACACTTTTTATTTTTAAGCACATCTGCTTCATCTTCATATTTTAATAAAGCAAATCATTAAAGGCCTAGCTTTATTGTTACTTAGTCTGATTTGCCAAAAATGTCTTTATTATTATTATTATATTACATTTTGCACACTGTATAATCGATACTGATGCACATGCAAGTGAACCAGAATTTCTATAGCATAGATTTTTTTTTTTTTTGTCAGAAATTACCCTTATATGTTTTAATTATAATGAAGAGTGTAATTTGCAAAGCTACATAGCTAATGACAACTACTCACACCTGAATACTCACAAACATTCTTTAAAATGAAGTTAGGTAGTGTGACAGGCTGGCTGGGGGTCGATGCACTGAATCTAAGTGGCTCAAGGTTAGACAAATGAGGTGATGTTGCATCTGCATTTTGACATGGTTTCTGAACGGACTTAATATTATGCCATAAACCTGTGGAAACCATGCCAACCAACAATCCAGACCCGACCATGCATATCCCTCTGTCCACCACCTTTCTGACTGCACCCTCATCCCTAACACAAGCCAGCTCTTTCACCTCTCTGACTTCACACCAACTGAAAGAAAAGTGCTGACAGAGAGTGATATTGCATAATTCAGCTCACTAGCACCCATTTAAAAAGCCAAACAATAAGAACAGGAAAAGCCAACAGTAACAAAGATCGTTTCACAAAGCAGTTGTGTAAAAACAGACTAGCTGAACAAAATCAGGAGGAACAAGGAAAATCTAACCAAAAAAAAAGGAGGAAGAGGGTTTAAATTTCACAACTAAAAGTTGAGAAGATAAACAGTCTATTGAGAAGTGTAAAAGCCTGAACGACTATAATGCAAACTTCACTTTCACTTCATTCTTAATATGATGTATGATTTTTTTTTCATACATTGGTTCTGTCAGAATTCATCACAGTTTAAGTTGTTTTCATGCCGAACCTAATCAAGGCTTTCTAGATACGATAAGTCTTTCATTGTGTCTAGCCAGTCACAGATCTTCTGTTAGCACACTTGAAAATCCCCTTTCAAGGCCTTAAGCGTTCATAGGCTGTGAACTGAACCGCTGAATTACTCAACCACCCTGGTCTGTCTGGATGACAAAAATAAGCCCTATGCTGGTAATGTCCCTTCATGGTTGCATAATTTCTGCTGTACTTCCTTGTTCAAAACATCAAGGCCGTTTTATTAATTCAGAGTAATCTGAGATTTGCTTCCTTTATTGGACCAGCAGTTAACAGGCTGTGCTGTAAAACTAAGGCGTATAACCAAAGGAACTACCATGTACAAGAAATAATATGAAATAGGATCTAAATCAATACATTGGTATGATTTTGGACAAACTGGACCAATTTTTGACAGTCACTTCAATGACAACTATTAAAAATAAAAGTTTCCAAAGAGAGTTTTTTGCAACAATACCATAGACTAAAGTTTTTGGTTCCCCAAAATACCTTTAGGTGAATAGTTCCTAAAAGAACCCTTTTTCAATCTAAAGAACCCTTTTATGTTACAGGTTCTTCATAGTGTGTACGTATACAGTACATGCACTGTTAAGGTCTATATTCTGGATGCAGTCATATTCTGGTATTTGATGCTTATATGCGTAAAGGCATCAGATTATTCCTGAACACTTTTTTTTTTTTTTCACTAGGGATGCAATGATGTAACGACTGATTCAAGTAGGCTGAGATAAACAAATCGTGATACAATTGGGGGTATGAGTTTATATGAATGCATCTCTGAGGGGAACTTTCATCTCACCTCTGCATAATGCATAATTATATAAGCGTATTTATAAGCACAGTACTGCTATGTTTACAGCAGTAACCAACGAAAACACAATATTGCCGCTGTTCCATAAGCGCCACCTGCTGTCAGAGAGTGAATGTGCATTCTCATTCAGTCTGTCTGCTGTTTGTGTTTCGTTCAGATGTTTTATGTGGTATAGTTTCACAAAGCTAAAGCCATTGTTTTTACTTCAAATTTAAAAATTATACAATCTAACAAATCAAAAACTGCTCATGCGGCATGTATGCATCATCTTTGTTTGAATTGTGATTAAAATGTAGTGGTTGCCTCTAATTTGTAAGGAAAAGAGCACAGCCAAAGCCTTAGTTTGTTTATATGAAAATATTTATTTTATTTGTATTTATATATTTGGGATTTGTTTTAACATTTAAATTTAGTTTTGTTATTAGACATTTAAATTTCACAAAGAAATGTGCAGCATTTTGTTTGAGAAATAATAAAAGCACACTTTTCTCTTAACCTCATTATTTCTCATTTTGTTAAAAAAATCTGTGGGAAAATTGTACCATCAAATAGATATTGTGAATCATATCGCATTGTGAGTTGTGTGAATCGTTACATCCCTAGTTTTCACAATATTTCAATTAACACTTCTTACCTCCAACAATCCCAACACCACCACCATGAAATGGAAAGCATGGCACAATCATTAATAAACACATGCAGTAATATGTAACTAGAGCAACAGAAGAAAAGCGAGGGAATGAAAGTTTGCAGCAAGGACTGGTGGGAGAGAGCCGTCACGGTAGTGTTTACAGAATGGCGACAGAACTCTACAATGTGGAAATGCTCATTCCTCAAACTATATGCAATCATGGACAGTGTGATGAAATCCGGTGATGAAATTGTATGCGCACATGTGCCATGTACAACCTGTGTTGTAAAGCACTTTACAAACTGGGAAGTTGTGGGGAGTGTGCGCATAAATCTCTTTTCAGTAAATTTTCTGAGTAACACTTTAAAATAGAGAACATTTACTATTAACTAAGAGTTTTCCCTAATTTGCTGCTTATTGATAGTAAGGTAGCTGTAGTAGTCAAGTTTAGGTATAGGGTAGGGTTTAGGGATCTGGAATATGGTCATGCAGAATAAGACATTAATATGTGCTTTATAAGTACTAATAAGCAGCCAATATGCTAGTAACGTGCGTGCTAATAAGCAACTAGTTAATAGTGAATAGTGTTCCTTAATCTAAAGTGTTACCATTTTCTGAATAAGGTGTTTACATGCAACAAGTTTATGATATTCCAGGGGTGGGAATAGGAATATTGTCTTAAACTGTACCAGGCAATTGGATAGAGGTGTTCATATGATTCAGTACTTAACAGAACACTGCCAATTTCAGATTAATATCATAATATTGATGTGCATGTAAATTTAGTCACAGTAAAGAAAAAGTAGCCCAAATACATGAATTCACACAAATTTTTGGTTTATCAATAGAGTTTTCAATAAAGTGTACAAAATGAGAGACAATTCATGGCTGCAGATGAGACCGTATCAACTCCTCATTAGAAGAGACAGAGATTTAAATATACCCCTCACACACAAAACTGAGACTCACCGAAGCACCCATGATGATAAAGACATGAACGTCAGACTGGTGAAATTCCACATCATCATGTAGCTCTTTCCTCAGCTGCCCAAACACTTCAGAGCGTGAGAGGGGGAAACTCATCTTGTCTGTCAAGAGGTCAGAAACAGATTAAAATTTAAAAAGAAAAAAAATTAAATTCACAAAAATCTAACCTTTCATTGGATAATAAGAATTTAAAATGGGGGGAAATATCATTATGAAATAAATGTTTTTCTCAAATACACGTTGGACACAATTATTGGCACCCCTAGAAATTCTTATGAGTAAAATATCTCTGAAGTATATTCCCATTCATATTCAAAATTCTGAGCACTCCAGGATGATTATGAACATGAAATTTTCCAGCCATGGCTTCCTGTTTCACAGAAATATAAATAGGAGGGAAAACAAAGCCCAAATTCCCTTAATCATCATCACAATGAGAAAAACCAAAGAATATATTTCTGATGTGCAGCAAAAGATAATTGAGCTTCACAAATTAGTGAAGTGGCTTTAAGAAAAGAGCGAGAGCAGGGCAATAATTAAGAATTTCCAATCAAAATAAAATGTTACGAAACTGTCTGGAAGAGGACGTGTGTCTATATCGTCCTAATGCATGGTGAGAAGGAGAGTTTGAGTGGCTAAAGACTCTCCAAGGACCACAGCTGGAGAACTGCAGAAAATAGTTGAGTCTCGGGCTCAGAAAACCTTAAATAGAAATTGTCAAACAGCACCTACATCACCACATGTTGTTTGGGAGGGTTTCAAGAAAACTTCTCCTCGCTCATCCAATAACAAACTCCAGCATATTCAGTTATCAGACACGACTGGAGCTTCAAATGGGACTGGCTTCTATGGTCAGATGAAACTAAAAAATTAGCTTTTTAGCAGCAAACACTCAAGATGGGTTTGGTGAACACAGGGATAAAAAGTATCCCATGTGTACAATGAAACACACTGCTGTATTTTTGATGTTGTGGGTCTATATCTCTGCTGGAGGTCTTGTACATCTTGTTTAGACGCATGGCATCATGGATTCTATCAAATACCAACAGATAAAAAAAAACAATAAGTGACTGACTCTGTTAGAAATCTTATAATGGGCCATATTTGGATCTTCCAACCGTACAATAATCCAAACACAGATCTCAAAATCAACACAAAAATGGGTCACTGAGCACAAAACCAAGCTTCTGCTGGCCATTCCAGTCCTCTGACCTGAACCCTGTAGAAAATGAGTGAACAGAAGAGAAGAAGCACCAACATGGAGCTGTGAATCTGAAGGGTCTGGAGTGATTCTGGATGAAGGAATGGTCTCTGATCTCTTGTCAGGTTTCTCTAACCTCATCAGGCTTTATAGGAGAACATTTAGAGCTGTTAAACTGGCAAATGGAGGTTTCAAAAAGTATTGAGTAAAAGGGTGCCGTTAATTGTGGCCAATGTGTATTAGAAAAAAATATTTATTTCATTATGATATCCCCCCCCCCCCAATTAAATTCTTATTATCCAATGAAAGGTTAGATTTTTGTGAATTTTTTTTAATAAAGATCAAAAGGATTAACAATGCAGATTAATTTTCACAGCCTTCTTTGATCATATTTACCAAGGGTGCCGATATTTTTGGCCATGACTGTATGTGCCAGAAATATTTCTAAAATAAGTTAAAATATGTGTAAAAACAAAACAAAAAAAAATTAGGTCAGCGAAAATGTTGGCAGGGCAGTTAATATATAAAGCTGTTTTGGAACATAGCAGACATCAGGATGGATGATAATGCTGATATATACATAATGCAACTTAATGACAACAAAAACAGCAAAATAAGACTTGTATGTTAATTAGCCATCACCAACCTCAAAACGGCTAAATAAAGAAAGAAACTGGTCTATCACTACTGAAAAATTATGCATGTAGATTCACATTCAAAAGGTGTTTTTCAAAGAGCTTTTACTAAAGCTGCCAACATACACACAGTACAATGTCAAAGGCATTAGTATGACTAATAAACAAGTAACACAATATCAACAAATAACACAACCACAGAGCAAGTCTGTAAAATAAATTTCCTGATTCTAAAGACATACATGCCACTTGGAAAGACAGTAGTCTAGAACAATGATATGCATTTGTTAAAAGTTCTTTCACATGCATTAATTCCTTGCCAATGCAGAGTCACTCGCACTGTTTAGGGAACAGACACACAACACCTACTATAGTGTTGCCTAGCCTAGTAATTTGACAAATCACATCACAATTGGGATGACAAACATAAAGTCCTACCACTGTGTTTGGGGACTGTAGTGTGTGCTCTCTCTGTGGCATACAGAAAAGATACACAGAAACCTCGTGTGACACAAAAACAGCCTCCTACAGACCCACACTCTGAACTTACCATAATGTTATTAGCACAATCCCTTATTTAACAGGGCTCAGACTGCCACTGACTGGCTTGCTAATTATTTTACGCAGTGCATCGCATTCAAAACAAATGCCTTAGATGTCTGGAATAAATTGAGCATCCAATTCTACAAGATAAAGCTGGTAAGGGAAAATCTGAAGTTAGTAGACAGCAGAATCAAACGCACTCAATGCATGACAACATGCTACTTACTTTTAGTGCTCTTTACTTAACCAAACAAAAATAGCAGGATTTAAAGGCTAAAAGAGCTGTAACAGACTCAAAAAAAATGTAACAATACAGACTACAGTGTCATTCTTTAAGACAGTTTCCTCCTTCCCTGTTAAAATGGCACGGCGGGCTTCTGTGATTTTATTGGTGTAGAGAGAAACTCACCAGCGCTCGCTCGACTGCCCATCATTGCTGAAGCATATGACGTCACCGCGCAACTGCGCTGAGGATACACGGCGGGGGCGGGGACAGACTGCAGGAGGGAGGGGCTTGTGGATATCAGCGCGGAGATTGACAGCTAAACGCTCCAATGGCCTACATGCTGAACGCTCTTCAGTCCAATGGAGAGCGCGCATGCGGAATACCCAATGAGCATTAAGTCCTGCTGATAAGAGCTAGAAAAAAGTCGAATGTAGAGCTCTGAAAAAATGTCAGCATGACACTGCAGATAAAAAACAAAACAAAAACACACCAAAATAAATTATAACATACTTATTCAATAATTGGAAAAATTAAGCATATTCGCATATATATTTAGTATAAAGCTACTTCAATGATTCAGAATAGAATTGAGTATTTTCATGTTGTTAGTTCTGCAGTAAATGTCAATTGCATTAGCGCCACCTTGCGTTAATGTACATACTTGATTGGATTTTTAAGTAGCCTGACTCAGATAGCTAAAATACATCCAGTCATTGCACACGTTGCTTACAAAAACACTTTTTAATTCAGCATCAGCTTTAATAAATTCATACATAGGTCAAATGCTACAACTAATCAGCGTTCAATGTGAGAAACACAATTGTTAATTAAAAGTGTGTGTTATTTTACAATGATTTTAGTACATTTAATCAAGTTTAATTTTAAAGTTTCATTTGACTGAGATTTATAAATCATGTAATAAATCATGATACATTGCATAAACTTACATTAGAGCAAAACAGTGATGCAAACATTTGTTTAACTATTCCTTGCGCTTGTTTTGTACAATATTCAGAAAAGAAAAAAAAAAGAATCAGATAATCTGATGGAGGACGAGCCACTTTTGACTTCATATCAGATGAAAGACCAGTGCTGATAATTGTTGGCAGGGCCACAGTTTTTCATGATGATGTTGCCATACTCCACCATTAAACACTTACTAAACAGAGCATTGTGGACAAGATATATCTGCAAATAATTACAAATATATTTAGCTAAAATAACAAATCTCTATAAGATAACACCCAGAAAAGTTTGGGATTATAGCATAATTTTGTGACATAATAGTACATTGATTATTTGTGACATAACGCAGCCAGAGGCAAAGGGATGTTAGGATATGTACCACACCTGTTGGGAAACAAGAATGAAACTCCACGTCTGCTGTGGAGCTGGGACGGTTCCTTCACCCTGAAAGTTGCACAGCTCCACTCGCACGGGTTCAGGCTCGATCGTCGCATGCAGGCACAGCTGCTTATCAATATTATGCCTCAGCTCCTGATGTGACGTGTACTCAAAATACTACAAAGCAAAACAAAAAATGTGAAAAAGCATAGAAAATTGGCCAATAAATTAATACTACAATTATTTTAGTGCTACTTATGTACTATGATTGTTTTTTTGCAGTGGGCTTTTGTTTATTTTTGCCAAACAAGCTAAACAAATGTTTGGAAAAGTATTAATAATGGCCAGTAAAAAAAAAAAAAGTGACGATGATATCAGTTATCATAAAGTACCTGATTTATTCCCATGTTGTGGCAAATGAATAAAATCACTGACTTCCCTCCAGGATTTTTCTCACCAATATCAAGACAAGCGTTTGTGGCAATGTTCTTCAACTACAGACACAATATGCACAAAAAATTCATTTCACTGGTAATAGCTATTGCAATAAATCCGAAATTATAACACTACATTACCGATCCAAACAGCACAGGGTTGAAATCGGGCACAAAGGCCTCAGTGTAAATGTTTTCTAGGTACCAGGAAAAATTTTTGCAATGCAGCCGTTCTTTGAGCTGCAGCCGCTCACTGATGTCCCCAAATGATTTCTGTGCTCCTCAGAGGTAGATGAGAAATATGTGAGCTGTACAACTAAGAGTCTGTAATCTAAAATTTTGTCATTTAAATATTTCTCTTACCTCCGCTGCAATGGCAGCAGCCCTTTTATTTCTGTTGTAGAAAATCTTCTTGTAATCATCCATCCAGACTTCTGCGAGGCGAACCTGGTTGCATGCAATCACATCTGTGCCTTTTGGGAAGGAATGTGGACTTCTGGTGCGAAAGATGTGGCCGACCACAGAACAGGGAATGATTTCTAGACTACCTCCACACATCCACACCTGCAAGAGCCAATACATAATGTATATAGCATTAATGCATTTCTTTATTTATAATTTTTCAGTTTATATTTTAAATTTTAGTTTGGATTTTTAATCATTTTTGTATACATATAATTTTTTTTTTTTCTCCTCTCTTTAATTTTTTTATTTAAGTTTTAGCTTCAGTAACTTTGGTACATCAACTTTTTTATTTCAGTTGTCATTTTTATCATATATTGTATTATACTGAATTAAATTTAATGAATTGGTTTAAATAAAATGATTTTTAATAGTTAACAATAACAAAACTGTACCAGAATTAGAATAAACCGAGTTGTCAAATGTCAAAATCTTCTATTTCTGTTACAGAAAGTTCACTCAATTGATGCAAAAGATAGAAACCTGTGAGAGGGTCTTACCCTAAATGACATTTCTATGTTCTCTGCTCCCCAAAACTCCATCTTATCATCATAAGTTCCAATGTGTTCAAAGAACTGCTTGTAAATGGCAAAAAGCCCACCGGCAATAGTGGGTGTCCTGAATGAAAAATGAAGCTACATGAAAACTGGCGTCTCATATGCGACAGCAATAAAAATGCAATTTAAATTAAAATGTGTTATGAGAAAGCCGTCTCTGTTTGTGTAAATTTGTAGATCATTTGCCTGACAGGATAGGTTTCATCTTTGCGCTTTACTCTCTCTTCTTCAGGTATAGTCTCCCAGCCAAAGCTCAGGATCCAGTCAAAGTTCCCACGAGTATGTGTGCGGGCGGACATCACTGGCTTAATGAACTGTAGATCGTTCTTGTTGATGACAGCAATGCTTGGGCTCACAACTGTGCTAGGTTCCTGAACTAACCGGGCCAACAGGGGCTCCAACCAACCATAGAAACACTCACCTGAGAAAGCACAAAATCAGGCTAGGTAGGAAGTCGACTAATATGGCTACTTGATAACTTCAAATCTGATTAGAATAATGATTACCATTCTCTCCCTTATGTTTCCGCCTCTTACTGTAATAAAACACTCACAGCTGTACTAAGGACTAAGATTTGAGCAGCTAAGGCTCATCTGTATGGACAGGTGGAGCAAGGCCTCACCAAAATATTAATCCACTTCAAAACATAGACCTCTATTTATAAACTGAATCAATCATAGTCAGAGTTTATAGACTATTTTAAGACCCAGACCCTGCCCCACCTAAACTTACAGTCAGGAGCCACTACTGGATTTGAGACCTCCATCCAATTCAGTTTTTATGTGAAAGCCATAGGTTGTGCTGCACTATATAAAGACCCCAACAGTATGTACTCACAGTGGGAGTCCAGGAAGGCGAGCACCTCTGCTCCAGCCTCTTGTGCACCCATCAGTCTGGCAACGATTAGACCTTTCCTCTCACGTTGCCTAAGGACACGCACAATCTTAAGAGACTGGACATACTGCTCTAATGGGGCTTTGAGATGATCTGAAATGAAAACAAATAAATCAATACACAAAAGACCTAAACGACAAGATTTCAAATAAAAGATAGAATGTCTTAACAAGATGTCAATATTTTAATAAAATAAGTGGTCTTCTTATGTGTTTTGAGCATATTAACCCGTTCTGGGTTGTTGCTAAGGCATTGCTATTGTGCTCTGGTGGTTTTTATGGCGTTACTAGGGTGTTCTTGGTGATTGTTAAGGCACTGCTAGTGTGTCCTGGTTGGTTGCTAAGAATTTACTAGGGTGTCCTGACTGGTTGCTAAAGCATTGCTAAGCTGTCCTAGGTGGTTGCTACGGTGTTACTAGGATGTTGGTTGCCAAGACATTGCAAGAATGTTCTAAGTGGTTGCTAAGCTGTTGCTAGAGTGTTCTGGGTGGTTGCTAAGGTGTTGCCACAATACTCTGGGTGGCAACTAAGGCATTTTAGGGTGCTCTGAGTGGTTGCTAAGCTAGCCTATTGCTAGTGTATCATGGGAGGGATGATGAGTCACTGACATGTTCTGGGTGGTTGCTAAGATGTTTTGGGTGCTGGCTAAGGTGTTGATGGTGTGTCCTGGGGATTGCTAAGCCATTTCTTCTGGGTGGCCGCCTACTTCCTCAAGATATCAAAATATCTCATCGCCAGGTCTAGAGTCCATTGAATTTGTTTGCTCTTTTTGTTGTCTACCTTATTCAAAGAAGGTACCTAAAAAAGCAATGCATATATATGCCTTTACTTACCCTGAGTACTTGCATCATCCACCAGAATAATTTCTTTAAGTAAAACAGCCGGGGAAGTGTGTAAGACGCTGCAGATGGTGCGGAGAAGTGTGGACCATGCCTCGTTGTGGAACACAATGATCACACTGGTAGTGGGTAACCTTGGACATCTGCTGAACTTCTGCTCAACGCATCTTGGAAGAGTAACAGTGAACTAGTGCTACATGATCAAAAGGTAAAATATGAACAGTTTTGCTCAGTCTGCCTCCTGTGGTACTCACTCAGGGGGACGTGTGTCGATACCAAGACTGCGGTGGAAGGAGATGCGGTCACTGGCAAACTGGTTGAAGCCATTTCTGGAAAGGCCCTCCTGCTTCTCCCTCAGCTCTGCAGATGTCAAGATTCCAGTGACGAAGGGCTTTCCATCAGCTCCAGGTCCTTCTGGATCCTCCTGAGGTCTCTCTATATGAGGCCTGAGCTCCTCCATGCTGTAGAACCCAGAGGGACATCTGGCATCTCCAGATAACTCTAAAGCCCTTTCAAAGGGTGGTATAGAGCTATACATCTGAAAATGCCAGGTGCTACTGTAATTCCTACCCACACTACCTCTATATCTTGGCTTTAAGGAAAGATCTTGATACCGGTAGCTGGCAGACCTCCACCCTCCTAGATCCAGCAGTAATACCCATAGAATGGTGATTAAAAGGGTCAGTCCCAAGATGCTCAGTTTTATGGGTTGTGCACATCGAGGACTTCGTAAGATCATCCTAGAGGAAAATAAACCAAACAAGAGATTTTATCTAGCTTCAGCCATTTGTAGCATCGGAAAATGTTTGCAGTAAATCAGTAAATTAGTTTGTGCTGTTTTCAATTCGAGTAGTTGGCACAAGCTCATACTGATTGAGGGAATAATGAGTGAAATATGGAATGTTTTGATTCATTTGTCACACAGCAGAACTGTAGGGGAGAGCGAGGTGATTTGAGTCGGTGGAAGTTGAGCCAAAAGTATTATTTTACTGTAATTATACAATAATATTTCATTAATTTTAGGCCAAACTTTTTTGATTTTGTTCTTTGTTCTGCACTTGACTTTTCTCTGAAAATTTTAAACAGGCCTTGTTTATAAAAATTGACCATTGAAGTTTTTATGAAGCTGTATTTCCCTGCAACATTTATAAGTAGGATGTTGAGTAATTAGCCCAGTTCTGTAAGGTCAGTTGCAGTCTGTTTTTTTAATTCTTCAATGTGAACCATTTTGTTCTGACATTTTTAAATAATGTTAAAAATTTCTGCAAAGTCAACTCAGTGTCATGAGCCACAGGCAGGAAAACTCCCTGGATGAATGGCAAGTCCATCACAAGGCTCACACATATTTTACAGTCATATTTATTGAATTTCTCTTCCTATAATATAGCATGAGGTGAAAATGTTCAGTTTTATTTAAAGGGATACTCCACCTCAAAATGAAAATTGTGTCATTAATCACTTACCCCATGTTGTTCCAAACCCATAAAACCTTTGTTCGTCTTCAGAACACAATTTAAGATATTTTGGATGAAAACCGGGAGGCTTGTGACTGTCCCATTGACTGCCAAATAAATTACATGGTCAAGGCACAGAAAAGTATATATATATAAAAAAAAACATCGTCAAAATAGTCCATCTGCCATGAGTGGTTCAATCTGAACTTCATGAAGCGACGAGAATACTTTTTGTACGCAAAGAAAATAAAAATAACTACATTTATTCAACAATTCGTCTCCTCTCTGTTCTCGTCTCTTCATAAAATTCAGATTGAACTTCTGATGGCAGATGGACTATTTTGGCAATGTTTTTTATACTTTTAAATTGTGTTCCGAAGACAAACAAAGCTTTTACGGGTTTGGAACGACATGGGGGTAAGTGATTAATGAAAAAGTTTTCAATTTGGGGTGGAGCATCCCTTTAAGCATAATTAGTGGCCCAGTGTGGCTCAATTTACCCGTCACTGGGGGCAAGTTGAGCCAAGAAACCACTTTTTTTTTCCTTTTTTGGAAAGCCATACATTTAAAGCAATTTATTTTAGATCCAAAGTGATTATTCCCAAGGATGCACCACATCCTGAAATGTATATAAATATTTAAGTTGGACCCATTGTTCACTTTAAACACACTATGTAAAAACTGGCTCAACCCACCCTGCTCTCCCCTAACCTTGGCCCTCGAGGAGTTAAAAATAAACCTGCTTCTAGTGGAAGAACATTGTTTTGGTAGTGCTTCAGCTCTGCTCCTCTGTGCGGAAGAATATGGTTCGAAGCACCGGTGTGCACAAGGATACAGGACATCTTATCACCAAGTCAAACTACTACCACATAGCCAAACCAAAAAGACTATAATGTGACCCTGGACCACAAAACCAGTCATAAGTAACACGGGAAGATTTGTAGCAATAGCCAAAAATACTTTGTATAGGTCATAATGATTGATTTTTCCTTTTATGCCAAAATTCATTAAGATATTGATAATGTTCCATTAAGATATTTTGTAAGTTTCCTACCTTAAAAATATATCAAAACTTAATTTTTGATTAGTAATAATATGTATTGCTAAGCAGTTAATTTGGACAACTTTAAAGGCGATTTTCTCAATATTCTGAATGTTTTTTGTTTTTGTTTTTGCACCCTCAGATTCCACATTTTCAAATAGTTGTATCTCAGCCAAATATTGTCCGATCCTAATAAACCATAATACGCTACATCAATGGGAAGCTTATTTATTCAGCTTTTCAGATGATAGATAAATCTCAATTTCCAAAAAAAAATTTACCCTAATGGCTGGTTTTGTGGTCCAGGGTCACATATGGCAAAAGACCTACCTAAATATGAGAAAGTATCAGTAATTGTATGAGTAAATAAAACACGTAGACAACAATGGACTGATGCAAATTCCATAATTTGAATGATATATCTGTTTTATAAACAGGACTGAGTGGATCAAAGACTAGGGGCCAGTTGCATAAACCTAGCCACCATGTTAAGACTGTGTACAACTAGCAGTGGCCAAAGGGTAATCAATCTTACTTTTCAAATACATACAAGACCATTATTCCTTTTCATAACTGAATTAAAAAAGTTATGACCAGTCTTGAGGAAAAAATTAGATGACTAACTTCTTAAGACTAGTCTACACAGTTTATGCAACCGGCCCTAGTGCTTCAACTTAAGTATGTAACTGTTACTTACCTACACTATAGCAAAGTTGTTTTCAGTTGTAAACATACTCGCCAAAGAAAATATTTATAAAATGGCTCGTATTACATTTTCTTAAAGCAGTATGCCGTCGTGCCAGGTGCATCTCGTTGGATAATTAACCCTTCGTTTATTTCCTGCACAAACAAATCGTGTGCTAAGGAACAGCAAATTAGTAAGTGGACTGAGGGGATATTTATGAAGCAAGCTATATTATGACTTCGAGATGCTTTAGAGTTTATCAAAGTGGTGATAAATAAACGGGAGATGGGGGCAGTGCCAGTATCCATGGCAACACATTAAACAGCGTTTGAAGGCAGCGCGTGAATGTCGTGATCGACTCTTTTCGGTGCTCGCTCTTTCTGCTATTGTTTTGATAGTTCAGTTTTGATTATGGCTTTCTTCGGACTCACATATTTGGGCTATCAGAACCCTTTTGGGGACAGGATGGCAACATCTACCCAAAACAAACATACACGAGGTATGGCTGCTTTGGTGCGACTTTCGACGAGTCTTTAGCTCATCTGTTTAGCTACAGTAGTGGGGTCCAATATGTTTGTTTTTTTCTTTCAGACTCATCAGAACTGCATCTCGGCAGCCAGAGCAGATATCAGGACTTCAGCAGACGTGTTCAGAGGTGTAAGTTCATATTAAATACATCAAACACCCACATACTGAATGTGTTGTATACTAAAGAGAGAGGGTGGGTGTGTGTGTGTGTGTGTGTGTGTGTGTGCCTGTTTATGTATAGTTCATGTAATTATGCTTGCTCAAAATGGGAAAAAGTGATATGTCCAGATTAATTCATGGCCAGTATGGATTATTTTAAATTAATAAGTCTTAATAATTTATCTTAAATCTAAATTAATTGGATGCTTTTTTATTTTGGTGGTCAGTGTGACATTGGGATCTTGTTTCTCTTTTTAGCTCCTAAAGAAGTGTACCGTGTACCTGTGACACACAACCAGCAGTATGGTTGGTGGGTTTCCACCGATGGCCAGAAGAACCAGGAGCCTTGGACTCAAACCCGGCGCTTCCCACGCAAAAACAGCGAAATGACAAAGTATGAAGAATCTTAAGCTATGTCGGCCAATGTGTGTCAACAGACAATTAATGGATAATGCTTTAATAATGCACTTATTTTCTCAGGTTTGTGAACGAGATGTCAATGACCTGCCCAGACTTCAGCTTGTTTTGATTCCTGGTCCATGAAGCTGTAAGACAGTATGTTCACATGGTGATCACAGTCCCATAATACTGCAACACTGCATTGTGTCACTTCGCTTTGCAGAACAGGAGGAGCAGAGGATGCACAACTCACATTAGTGCAAGTGTAACGTATCCACTGCACATCTACGACTGTGCCATATTGTTTATAGAATTTGGTGCAATAAATTTAGTCCCAATCAGTCCGTGCTAAATGTTGTTCTTTGCATATACCTGCATTATGGCTAAGTCCAGTAATAATAAAACAATGAACCATTTGTGAACAAACTTGACCTGAAGCAGTTTTAGTAGACCACTTAATGTTCTGATTCTTCTTTCATTAGTATCAAAAACTGACTACAACAGGATGAAATGATGATCTAGGATCATGTTAAGGTTCCTTGACAATAGTCTTTGAATTACAGCTCACCAAATGCATAAAATATTAACTGAGCAAGGCATCTTGATTTACACGCAACTCTCATATAGAGTTTTGAAAGGCAGAAATGAATCAGTTCACATTGTTAAAATGTGAAAAAGTGGTACTAGTTTGATTATAGACGTGATAATCAGTAATGGTAAATAAATTAAAAATCTGGTGATTTAAAACAGGTGAAATCTACAGTGTACTGAACAATATTCTGAAGCAAAAAACCTTTAAATGATGCATAATTTATGGTGACGCAAACACAAAGCCTAATAAATAAAACTTTAAAAGCAATTTAAACAAAACCACAATAAAAAGTAATCACAAAAACCAAATAAAACAGACATTTTTTTTTTTTTATTTTAGAGGGGAAAAGTTTGTCTATATTCATCAAGAGTCTTTTCTCAACTTTCCTTTGCAAAGTTGAAAAGCTCGTCCCTTTTCTAATCCTTCGACTGAAGTAAAAACAAGAATGAAACTAACGAAAAGGTAAACGAAAATAAAGAGACGATCAGGAGGCGTTCAGCCCTGATCTAGACAGAGGCCGCAGTGTGAGAGTCGGTAGTACTAAAATACACTCCTGCTCGTCCGCAGTACATCAGGTACTGTGTTTGCTTCCCTCACGCTGAATCTCCATTCTTGTACGCTTTTATTGCACGTACTGGACGGAACAACAGGGCGCCCTGCCTTTGGTACGAACATGATCAACTGACACGCAATGACCAAACTACGATCAAAGCAGGTTTTCAACACATAGCAGGAAAAGACAGTGCTTTGGCCGTCATGCAAGTTGCTGAAAGAGGTGAGCGAGTTAACAAATGTTAATTGCGACCACCGGATGAATCGCATTGTACACCGTGTGATACAAAGAGGCACTGTTATCATATGCTGAATTTGTTCAATTAAGGCAAATGCACTGCAATTCGCACTGCACACATGCAGTGTACGGGAAGTCTTCTATGTTATTAAATAGCTGGCTAGCAACTGTTTACCTAATGCATTTGAAGTTTACGGTTTAGATATGTATTTTCCCAAGTGGCTTTTTCCTTAAAGAGATGTTCACTACAATGAAGCAGAACAAGCGGTGGAGGGAATATTGTTGATCTGATCATACGTCAATGACTGCAGTTGATCAGTTAGTACCAAATGTCTCAATTCAGGTCTTTGCTCCCTCTCCTCAGCTGGAATGGAATCATAATCAAATAGATATAAGAACAACCAGAATAGGAATAAAGTAAAATAAAAAATGGATACAGAGGTGATACAAAATACCCAAACAACTTCAGGGAATCAAACAAACAAACAAAAATCGTAGAGAAGATACCACAATCAGACATGCTTTTGAGCTGTTTAGTTTGGCAAGAAAGCAGCTAGTTGTATCATAGAAACCTCACAGTGAAAAGAGTTATGCCCCTTCGAGATTACAAAGCACAGTATTCAGTCATAATTTATAGATATATTTCTTTCGTTTTTAAAAAAGTCCTTCTAGAATGAATTGGATCTCGATAAACTGTCTTGTACCGTGGTATCCAATGCCGTGGCTTTTCCCCAGATGCCTCCGAAAAACTCTTTTTTTCCTTTTGTTTCATTTTGTACCAAAAATACTTCTTTGAAAAAAGAAGAAATGGTTGACGGAACACACGAAACAAAACCGAAGTCTTCCTTGAGGACGCGCTGAAGGCCCAGACCTGGTCGTACTTCCAAAAAAAGGAAAAAGAAAACTACTGTTCCACAGCTTTTTCAAACTTTTCCATCTGGAATTCGTCGTTCTGAAGGAAAAGCATGACTTTAAATAAACCATTCAGTCCTTCATGTGATCCGGTGAACAATGCTCTGCCAGTCACCCGCATTGCTGGTCAATCAATCAGTGGAATTTACTTTAAATGATAAAACGTCATAAAAAAATAAAATAAAATAAAACAGGAGTAAAATCGAGGGGTGAGGACGTCAGAGCATTACATAATATTCAAAACTCCCGCAAACGTTTTGACAACTTCTTTTCTATTAAATACTTTGGTCTTTGGTCAACAGTTCTCTTCTTAATTTATACAGATACTGTATTCGTACACACACAGATATACGAGCGTACGTGTTTATGTACGGTATAAATGTGCATGTGTTTTTCACACTTGTTCCATAAAGGACTTTTTGCACAAAACATCAAGATTAAAATAAATAAGGAATTCCGAACAAAACATGAGTACCTGTATTTATATTCTCCTGAAATAAAAAATTAACAGAGGAAAAAAAATGTCACACAAAAATAAAACTGGAGAAAATGCCTTATGTACAGCGTTTTTCTTCGGCAAATAAAGGCCTTTATTAAATAAACAGACTTTGCATCTTTCAAGCAGCCTGAGGGAGAGGCTTAAAAACAATCGTCCTTCAAGGTGCACAGCCATCTCCAGTCTGGAGTCTGCTTTGTTTTTTTTTCAATAATCTTCCTTTTTTCTTTGTTTTTTCTTCAAGTGATGGTGATGGCTACTTGTTTGTCTTCTGCTTGCCTCGAGAAATCCTCCTCCTCTCTGGGGAATTGTGGGAATCCAAAGAAACTAGTGCACTGCTAACTGTTGGGAGGTCCGTTGTTCAAGAAGTAAGTGGTCATCTCACCCTTGCCTTTCACCTTTACGACCCCTCGACACTCCAACTGGTAACCTTTACTGGCCAACACCTGGTGCAGGTCTGTGGTCACCTGCAAGGCATCCAGTAAAACATCAGAAAATCACTTCTAAACGACTTGCTCGTTATGACTAAGGCATCTAAAGACTTGAAAGTTCACCTGAATGTGGTCTGGGACCCCTGTACTGTCCATTCGACTGGCCACGTTTACTGTGTTTCCCCAGATATCATACTGCGGCTTCCTGGCGCCAATAACTCCTGCGACCACTGGCCCAATGTTCAGTCCTGCACACACACATGCATATGCCAATTTAGAAATGTACCCTTAGTATTCATGTTTCAAAAAGAAAAAAAAAAAAAGGTTATTTAACGTCATGTGACGCCATGTAGTGTGACCAGTATATTTTAGTGTTATTTATATGCTCTTATAGTATTTATTAATATTGTGAATTTGCTTTTTTTTTATTTTATTACATTTTTACTTCTATTTAGCTGTAAATAATTTAAATTTTAATTAATTTATTTCAGTTAGTTACCAATGCATAATTTCTTATTATGTATTTCTTCTTCTTATTATTAAATATACAATTGTGTACAATAATATTTCATATAATATTAATATTAGGGCTGGGCAAGTTAATGCATTATTATCGAGTTAATGCATTAATTAATTAACACCGACAATTATTTTATCACGCATTAACAGTTTTTATTATTATTATTATTATTATTTTGAAATTCTGTTGCTCACTGGCTCTGAATTCACATCAGTGTTAATTTTGGCAGGCATTTTTGATTTAGTCTTAGTCTTTATCATGAGACAAAAATGCTTAATAGTCTTAGTCACATTTTAGTCATTTGAGTCTTTCATAGTTTTAGTCTAGTTTTAGTCGACGAAAAGTCATTGCATTTTTGTCAACTTTTAGTCATTACTTTTAGTCAAACTGCAGTTACCAACATTTATTTTGGTAGCCATTTTATATGTAGTCTTCAAACAAAAATAGTCATTAATTAATCTCTCTTGAAATCAATTAAGCTTATGTGAAATTTGAATCAAGGATTGAATCTGGAAAAACTGGAATAAATATTAATTTTTTGGTAGATATACAAATTAAACTCATTTTTCAGATACAGTAGTATTGTCACCATGACAAGTATACATTTATTTAATATTTTTCGTTGGTTAACTTTAATGACACATATAGGTATTTAATAGGAATGCTGTCCATTTAAAACGGATGCATGTAATACTGACACACATTCAGTTTTCACCCACCTGTTTACATTCACTTAAGGCATGTCCGACTGAATTTACGTGAGATATTCTAGTACACAATAGACATTTGGACTGCTGTGTATGTATTTGAGTACCGAGCACCAAGAACTGATCGCGCGCTGTATGAGAACTGAAGAAGTGGAGCGTGCGCGCGAGAGAGAGCGCGCTTCTATCAGCGCGATTCCGCCTATCCCGCCTTCACTAACTTTAAGTTAATCAACAACGAATTGTGACTCCCGTGAAAAACGGGACGGTCTGGTCACCCTATCGCTAACCCTGCAGGTGCTGAGGCCATTGTTTCAGATCGCTAGTTCGTGTTTTGGTAGCCAATCCGTCCGCGGCTGCCATACTGAGAATAGATATACGAACGCCCCTCATCTAACTGTAATCCAATGACAGGGACGCACATTTTGAAAGACAAGACAGTTAAATTAGCCTAATAACATTTTAGTCCCGTCTCGTCTCATTAACTAAGATGCGGCATAAATTTCGTCATAGTTTTTATCATCAGATATTATTTTTAGCTCGTCAATGTCTAGTCTTAGTCACAGAAAAAAGGTTCGTTAACGAATATTTTTCGTCTTCGTTGACGAAATTAACACTGATTCACATACAGAAAATGTACAGATGTTTGCAAACTTTTGTTCATATAGCAGTACTTTTCAAATAAAAGTGCACAATACACTACTTTTGAATTCATTATTGAATTTTGCGCATAACAACGCGATTAATCTCGATTAATCATGCAGAAAAATCATGTACCTGTACCACATGACATTTTGCAACTTAAACTAATCTTGCCTTGTGATAAAAACTGAGTTTTCAGGTTTATCATGGCGTGAAAAAAAATAAAAAAATAAAAAATGACCACATTTTCAATTGGTATGTTTAAATGTGGTAATTTTCGTCAATCTGAATGAATCCAATCAGATTTTAGATTCTGTTTATATAAATCCTGAACTACCTCGCATTGTCATAAAAATTGACTTCCTGACCTTGACACACAATCACGTACCACATGAGTTTAATTTGGTGGACAAAACTTCTTGAAACGTTTAGAAAAATATCAGCAAACAATGGACAGCTATGTGACCCTGCAGGTTTTGAAACTCACCGATCTTCATCTGGAAGTTGTTGAAGGAATGCTCATTGATGTATTTCATCTGTTCGCGGAGGTGCATGGCGTAGTCAGCCAGGGCGGTTATATGCGAGCGGCCTTCCTTGTCATAGGTGGAGTCGTTAAGGCCAGATGCAGCCATGTAGGTACTGCCAATGGTCTTTATTTTCTCCAGCTGCCTGTATTTATCCTCACTGATGATCTGCAAGAGAGGAGAGATATAGTGGGGAGGTTTTCATAAATATACACGACCGTTCAAAACACACTTTCATATTGGTCATACTGAATGGTGTAATATTTAAAGATTCCCTTATTCTTTTCAAACACAAACCTCATCAAAATCAGCGATGATTTCATTGAGGAGCCTCAGACACTCCACTCCCTCGTTGTTGGCCTCCAGCTCCACGTAGAACTCGGAAAAGTTGCTGATGGAGGCGAACATGACAGCCACACACTCACACGACTGGTAGTACAGCTCGTCATTCCTCCTCTCTCTGGCTAGAAAGTGAGCGGCCACATCTTTGGGCAGGATGTTGTGGAGAAGCCGGCGGTTGTAGGCTTGAAGCTCCTCCATCTCCTCCTTTTCTTCTGTGGCCTGTAGAAGAACAGACAAATTACATATTTTAAATTCTGATGAAATTTTTAAACAAATTGTTTATTGATATTATTGACATATTATTTTATATCTTAATGTGCCAAGCTAACAACAACAAAGATCTGTAGCAGTATTTCAGTGGATAAACTTCTGGTGTCGGCCAAAATATTGTAGGCTCAAACCCTGACCTGAAGTTTCCAAAGGAAGTCTAGACGAGCCGTTGACTCCACTTGCTGGGCATGTAGGTACAGTGCTAGTACAAAAACAGTGAGGATCACTGGGGTCATGACCTTTAGGGACACTTTAGTCACCCTGAAAGTACTGAAACAAGAGAGATCAGGTCAGCCACAGGATCAATTATTTACATCACAGCATGAATGTAACAGAATACAGCACACAGCCACTACAAAGAGTTAGTGTCTTTAAGTAAACAATAAAAATCATTCAAAAACAATGAATGGATGACTGAACATACCACTGCTCAGTAGTTGTATTGAGATTGGACCTGTGGGAAAACCAAGAACATTAAACATTTTTGCATTTCTAAAAACAATAAATTAGGAATAATGGGAAGCATAAGAGATAAATTTAGGTCTCACCATTGCAGAGTTTCATTGAAAACACTAAAAAAAAAAAAAAAAAAAAGAACAGCAAAAACACAAATATGCAGTGTAAAGGTTAACATCACAAGAACTTTTAAACCAGTATTTATTTATATCACAAATAAATAAATTAGTATTCAAATCAGAGATATTTTAATATATTTTTTTATTTTTTAGTATTTTTATTGCATATTATTTTTATTTTATATTATTTCATATATAACAATTAATATTGTAAACCAGTTTTAACTGAAACTATTGAAAATTATTAAAAACAATTCTCGGTAATTGAAATAAATCTGATAGATAGATAGATAGATAGATAGATAGATAGATAGATAGATAGATAGATAGATAGATAGATAGATAGATAGATAGATAGATAGATAGATAGATAGATAGATAGATAGATAGATAGAATAAGTTTAAGATACTACTACTAAAATTACTAAAATTGCTGAAACTAAAAATGTACACCAAAAATTTTAATATTATAACAAAATAAACTAATAAAATAGACAAAAGCACATAAAAACTACTAAAACTTGCTCAAAATTTAAATGGAAACTGAAAATATAAAAATAAAACCTAATTTAAAATATCAAATAATACTATATGGTATATAAATAATATTTAACATTGTTGCAAACCACAGACCACAGTGTTTAATTCTTTAATACTAAATGAATGCAATAAAATGTCATTATATTATTGAATATAAACACAAACAACAGGCCACAGCTCAGCTGGTATTATGGCTGATATTATCATCTGAACATAAAGCAAAGCCACTTCTCTCTGTGGTGTTTGAGCTGTACTGACGCCCTCTAGTGGCTGGCAGCGGTACTCACAGGGCATTGGCAGTAACGAAGAGGTCTGCGTTGTCAAACAGCGCCACCTCTGGCCACTCCACAAGCAGCAGGAAAGTGAGCTGGATGAGCAGCATTAAAGCCAGCTTCCCTATACTACTGATCTGCAGGAACACTGAGCAGGCCAACAGGGTCAGCAGCACACTGTAGCTGAAATACTGAAAGAGACATAAGGGATAAAACCTGAATCCGGTTTCATTTGTAACATTGTTTTAATCTTAGTGTGACTATACACGTGTTTTACCTCAGGGAAGGGGCAGGAGGGAGTGTTGCTGGGACAGATATTCAGGCCGTCGGCTGCAGAGCGAGACAAGTTGTGAATCACACAGGGAGTCACCATCTCTGACGACCAGTTAAACTGCTCTGATACACAGTCCACAAGCTTCTGTGTATCACAGGAAAACTGCAGGAAACACAAAACATACACTCAGGCTCCAAAATAGGCTACATAATCAGATTTCCTGCTACATATCAGAACAGATTTGTATAAATTTATCATTACATCACTTGCTCTCCAATGGATCCTCTGCATTGAATGGGTGCCGTCAGAATGAGAGTCCAAACGGCTGATAAAAACATCACAATAGTAATCCACACCACTCCAGTCCATCAATTAACATCTTGTGAAGCTTAAAAAAAACTGTGCGTTTGTAAGAAACAATCATTATCATTAATGCATTTTAACTACAACCGGCTAAATACAAGTCCTTTAACATTATTATTGCTTTCCTCAGTGAAAAAGTCATTTTGGCTGAAACAGGAGAGAAATAGGCACAGATCAAGCACCGTTTACAAGTAAAAACAGTCTAAATCAGTTCTATGCAAATACATTTTAATGGTGGATTTGTTTCTTACAAGCACACAGCTTTTCGCTTCACAGTGTGTTAATTGACAGATTGGAGTGGTGTGAATTACTTGTGGATTACTGTTATGTTTTTATCAGCTGTTTGGACTCTCATTCTGACGGCACCCATTCACTGCAGAGCATCCACTGGTGAGCAAGTGATGCAATGCTTAATTCCTCCAAATCTGTTCTGATGAAGAAACAAACTCATCTACATCTTAAAGTGTGAGTTAATTTTCAGCAAATTGTCATTTTTGGTTGAACTATTCCTTTAAATGGATAGTTCACCTCAAAATAAACACTCTGCACTTTTCTAATGCTTTTCTACCATTTTTGGAGTTTGACAACCCTGGTCGTCATTTATTTTTATTGTACAGATTACAACACTATTTAGGCAAATGTTGTGTTCTGTAGATGAAAGAAAGTCATACACGTTCGGATCGACATACGGGTGGGTAAATGATGACAGAATTGGTATTTTAAGTAACATTTGTGACCATACAGTCTCTTTGGAAGAAATAATATTGTTAGCTAAAGTGTTAGACACACTAATGTTGTGAGTGAAGTAATTTGGCAGCTCTGCATACCATATTGACAAAGGCAGAGATGAAGACGAGGATGATGGTGAAAACTCCCACCAGTGTGCTGTTGGTGCGAGACTGAACAATCTTCTTGGACACAGTCTGCATAGCAGCAGGGAAGAGCTGCAAGACAGAGCGAAACAAAGGCCAATTGTACACGTTTGTACAAGAGACAATGCAAAAGAATGAAAAACAGCATAATTAGACATAGCTCACCTTTACACAGGAGTAAATGGCACAGATGAAGAGGATGTTGGCAAGAATAATGAAGATACTGATGTATATTCCCAGCATGACCAGAGTACTGCAAAACACACAGGTTTCAGATTCATGTTAAGTGTGTGGGTGTGTGTGTCTGTGTACGTACTTGGGGACAAATTTGTACAGAAGTGAGCTAAATCTGACATAACCTTATTTTGGGGATGCCCTCATTAAAACTAAATAAAATAAAAAAATAATGTTTTTTTTTTTTTCATTTTTTTTTTTCAATTGTTATAATGCAGATAGATTTCTGTTAGGATTAAGGTGCAGTCGCATTAGCAATTAGCATTAGCATGGTACAAACAGGTCTAGTGTCCATTGTCTATAAAATTGGCAGACCAACAGTAAACATGACCGCCATCTTTAGAGTGTGGGTTAGGGTTAGGTTATAGTATTTATAACTAGCTGTAAACAAAAACAAAACAAGGCTAAGGAATGTCCCCATTTAAAGGGACAGTTCAACCAAAAATGAAAATTCTGTCACCATTTACTCACACTCAAGTTATTCCAAACATGAGTTTCTTTCTTCTGTTAAACACAAAAGACAATATTTTGAAGAATTTTGGTGACCAAACAGTTGATAGCCATTGACTTCAATAGTATGGAAAAATATACACAGTGGAAATCAATGGCTTCTGTCAACTCAGAACAGATTTGGCACAACTTGAGGGCGAGTAAATGATGACAGAATTTTCATTTTGGAGTGAACTATCCCTTTAAGTACGAGAGTGTGAGTGTGTGTGTGTGTGTGTGTGTGTGTGTGTGTGTGTGTGTGTGTGTGTGTGTGTGTGTGTGTGTGTGTGTGTGTGTGTGTGTGTGTGTGTGCGTGTTTTTGTGACATATGAGGACACAAATTTGTATAATGACATTGGTATGACATAGATAGGTATTACAAGGAGAAGGTGATTTATGAGGACATTTCCCCATGTCCCCATATTTCAAAAAGCTTAAAAATCATACAGAATGAGTTTTTTTGAGAAAGTAAAAATGAACAAAGTTTCCTTTAAGGGGTAGGTTGGTGTAGGGTGATAGAAAATACGGTTTGTACAGTATAAAAACCATTACGCCTATGGAATGTCCCCACAATTCACAAAAACAAACGTGTGTGTGTGTGTGTGTGTGTGTGTGTGTGTGTGTGTGTGTGTGTGTGTGTGTGTGTGTGTGTGTGTGTGTGTGTGTGTGTGTGTGTGTGTGTGTGTGTGTGTGTGTAAGTGTGTGTGTGTTTATCACTCACTGAGGGAATATGACGATCTGGATAAAAGAGATGAAACAGAAGACCAGCAGCGTACAGGCCACATAACCACCGAAACGATCATCTACTTTCTTAGAATACTAGAAATAAGACCAAAATATAATTAAAATATGTTGATCTACCAATCTGTGCCAAACATGAATGCTGCGTGAGTTATTGTTGATCGCTAACGACCAACAACCAGCCAGAAGATCCTATTAACCTAATGACATGTCAAAAAATTTTCTGAACAACTCAGAAGAATTCTGTCTACTTCTCTTCATCTTAAATACCAAACAGGAAATTGGAGGGCATTTGATCTCTCATGATCTCATGCATCCTGTTAGTCTGCTAGACGTTTGGCACTACTAAATTAAACTGGAAAGGGACGGGAGATCTGGACGGGAAGCTGGAGCTCAGCCAGTGTCTTCGAGTCTGACCTTCTTCTCCAGGCTGGAGGTTTGGAAGGTGAGGAGGAACTTCTTCACGTGGTCTTTGCGGAGCTGGTCGATACTGCGAGCGTCAATGGCACGGCCCAAAAACTCGTCCACCTCGTCCTCGGGGTTCAGCGCCTCCTGAGCACCACGGCTGCGTTTGAGAGAACGGTTAGAAAAGCACAATTTTATTTGTACCTTTTGCATTCCTTTTTTCCCCACTGCATTTATTCTCTAAAAGCTAAGAAAAATCACTCACTTGTCTTTGCTGGAAGTTTCATCAATGCCCTGAGTGAAGAGAAGAAACAAATGTGAGCCAAAGAAGATTAGAAAGATCTGAGAGTAATGTAGGAGAACTGAAAGAACAATGTAAAGGCAGAAATCGGCTGAAGGAACTGGAGAGAGAGGTCAGGCGAGCGTCATAGGGAGCGGGCGACAGACTGACCGACAGGTCATGTGGGGTCTCACCATCTGTCTGAAGACTTTGGAGTCTTTAGTCCTGGAGAAGGATCTGTCAGGCACCCATCGCGGCACCAGACCCTCATTAGAGTTCGTCCGCGTGCGCTGCATCTTAGCCATCATGGCCTTCTCCTCTTTCTGAAACAGTCAAGGGCAAAGGAAAAGTTTTGTGCTCAAGGATCTTGAATAAAAGAGAAGCATTAAAATTAGGGATGCACTGATATGATTTTCATGTTATGTTGTGCCATATAACAGATAAATGGCAGATAACCAATAAAATTCTATTTTCAGTCTAAAAACATAAGAAGAATTAAAGAATAAAGACTAAAAAAGGCTAAAGAGTACATAAAAACAGTAAAATGATTTTCGTATTATGCTAGAATAGATAACCGATAAATGACATCTGACAAATAACAGCCAAATAACATATTAAAATTTGATTTTTAAGATAGATTTTAAAAAGACTAAATAAGGCTAAATACTAGATAATAACATTTTAAAATGGTTTTCATGTTATGCCAGATAATTATTAAATGTCTAAATTGATTATTAAAAAAAAAGTTATTTAAAAAACAAAGACTGAAATCCATTGTTTTAAATGTTACAAATGAATTTATGCGTTTTTTAGAGCAGCACAGTAATTTTGACTTGGCATAATCTCATTATATTTAATGAAATTTTCTACAGTCTTGTTTTCTTGACCAGTCTTGTTTTAAATATGACACATTAAAAAAAAAAATTATATATATACTGTCTATATCTATATATATATATAGAGAGAGAGAGCACAGTTATAGTTATAAAAATGTTGTAGCATGAACTCAGCACAAAATGACGTATCTAACCCGCTTTTGACTGCAGCCCAAGACTAGGAAGGTCTCAATGCTGTTCTCTTTCAGGTAGGCGTTTCTCTCCCCTCCAAAACCTGGTTCCACCTCATAGTCTCCATTCAGGTACTGCAGAGTAGCTTTAGTGATATGGATCCTCCTGAGGAAAAAAATGAGTTTCAGTAAACAGTCCCTCCAGTGTTATGTATTGCTATGTGTACACGTCTGACTCTCACCCGGCTTTGCCTCCAGCCTCCATGTGGTTGGCCAGCGTGACGTCGTTGGACCACACGTCGAATTGCCACTTTCTCAATCCAAGAACTCCGCAGTGCACACGACCACTGTGGATCCCGACCCGCATGTTTACATTGACCCCTGTGACCTCTCGCACCAATCTGCAACACAAACACAAACATGTTATTAATAAATCACATGCTGCAGTCAGTGTTCTTTTTACATACTAGTAAAATTATTTTTACATATTAATAGTCTGTATTAGCTTTTAATAGCAGATTTATTTTATTTTACATTTAGTTTGTTTTAGCAATTTTGTGTGCTTTTGTCATTTTTGTTTTATTTTAAATTACATTTTATTTTATTTCAGTTTTAGAAATGTATTTCTGATTTTTAGTTAGTTTAGTTTTTACATTATTCCAATTAATTTTAAATTTAAGTTTTTCATTTAATATAAATTTTTTTCATTTTGCATTATTTCAATTAACAAAAACTGAAAAAAATAACAATAACAACACTGGCTGCAATATATAAGTCTATGAATTTACATATAGTTCATGTAATTATTATTAAACAATAACTGTAATACAATAATATGAATAATTACAATAAATAATAAAAAACACTGGCCATTTGCCCCAACTGTCAGGGTCTCACTTTAACTTTAAACTTTAATATAAAAATAATATTTGTTACCATACAAATCTATGCATGTTTTCTTCACAAATCCCTCATAAACAAATAGACATAAAACATTTAATATCCAACATTAAATTCACAGATCGCTATCAAAAAATTAGATCATTTAACCTCACAACTGTTCACATGAAATAAATCTCACAAAGGTTGATGTTCAGCTGAACTGACGCCTGAGTGAGACTTACGAAATGGCTTCAATCATGTCCACCCCCATTTCCACGCAGCAGTGAGCATGGTCCGCTCTGGGCTCAGGTAACCCTGACACGCAGTAGTAACAATCCCCCAGGATCTTGATCCGTAAGCAGTGGTTCTCCTGCACACACACACACACACACACACACAAAAGAGAACAGAAGTTAATTATAAAGTTCAAGCTGAGGAGATGGCAGCTTCACGCTGAGGTGTAAAAAGAGGGTAGTCATTCTGCTTAGAGTGTGATACAGACAGTGTGTGATTTTTGTGTGTACATCTGACACCGTGTGTAAACGAGTGTCAATACTGATAAAAATTCATCAGACCGAAATATGTGACAATGGATCTGACAAAGGACGTACATTACAGCGAATAACAGGTCTTAAAAGAAGTCAAAGCAGAGCAATATGAAGTAGTGGTGTTTCGTTCCTGAATGAATAAGTGTTTTTAAATCACCAGCGAATGATTCAATGGTTGAAGAAATGCTACATTAGAAATGCTTCTGTCATTCAACATCTCATCCAGAACCCTTCAGTGCTCCCATCTTCTAAAGGACACGGGACCGTTTTTATCCTCGGCTGCACCACAGTGGGCTATCAAAAAACAGCTCATGCTGAGGATGCCCTCTGGGAAGCCTCATTCTCACAGCCTGGAGCTGAGACTCCCAACCCTCAGGGATTACGAGAACCCCACTGGTGAACCCCAAACATAAAGCCCACCACTGACTGCAACAGCACCATGTATATATATTGCATTGTTATTTTAATAAATGTTGATAGTTTGCAATGTATTGCCATGGATTTACTAGCTTTGAAACTTTACATTTTTACTAATAATGCTTGAAGGGGTCATATCCAGGGGTGCACATAAGTGGTGCACAGGTGAATATGTGCAACCAAAATAAAAAATGCGTTGTGTGAAGTTCAGACCACTCGTTTGCATACCGACATGGCTGACAGCTGTTAATGCACAATCACCATTTTAGATTCACTAACTGTTCTTGGTGCTAGCATTCATAATTTTATTTTGTGTTTGACTCAGAGAGTATGTCAGGATTGTGGACTGTCTTGTGTGTGTTTTTGCTCCCCATGTGCTCCGTGACTCAGTTTCTGTCTCCCGTTCATTATGTCATTTGGTTGAGGTGTGTCTAGTCATTAGACCCTTAATTGTCTGTGTATTTAAGTGTTTGTCGGTTCTTAAATGTCAATCTGTGTTTCCTATGTTCCCTGTTGGATATTAAAGACTCTCGTTTTGATGAATTCCTACGTCTCCTCGTTCAGTGCTCCTAAGAAGTGTGACAGAGTAAAGACGTTTTTGACTAATTTATTTTCGACCTCTGTTAACAGACTGAAACTATTACGTTGACTTTTCATTTTTTTTGTATCTCTCTCTGATTGAATAGCATCAATAAAGAGTTAAAATAGATTCACTAACTGTAATACCGTGTAAGATAAATATAAGGCTTCTGAACTGATTGCACTATGTATAATCATTTTTCTATTCTTAACTGTTTTAAATCAATTTTTAAATCTTGTTTTTATTTATTTGTTTTACAATTTTTTTTTTTCACTTCCTTTTATGTAAAGCACTTTGAATTACCACTGTGTATGAAATGTGCTATATAAATAAACTTGCCTTGCCTATGTGCTGCCGGTTTCAGAGCAAAAAGCAAAAGTGGCATTTGGTTCACTGACCAAAACCAAATCAGCAACCAACCATTATAATTAAGTAATACTTGCCGGCAACCAACCAAAAAAATATTTGTTCATTATAGGTTTGAAAATGATAAATTCATATAAAACAAAGTTAAAAAAAAAAAAAGGAAAGACAATGTTAATATTAGCATTGTATTTTTACGTGTGTATATATAATAGTATTAGCACACTTTTTAAAATAAAATAAAAAGTAAATTGCAATAAAAATATTAATTTACTTTTATAGTTATATTTAAAGGGGTCATGAACTGAAACCAAACTCCCTTGATCTTTTGACATGCAAGAGGTCAGTGTACTATAAAAACATCCTGTAAGTTTCATAACTCAAAACTTTCTCGTTAGTCTAAAAACAGCTTTTATTGAAACGACAGTGTGGGGAATGTTTTACTTTATGATGCAATAGTGTGGATAAGCACCGCTTCCACAGATGATCATCAACGCCTGCTTCTACATGGCTGCCTGTTTAGCCCCGCCCAGTGATTCGCGCATGTAGTGTTTACGAGAGAGACGAACGCGCTGGTCTACACAGAAACTAAATGATGATAAAAATGGCTCTGAAGACAAGATGCTGTGTAGTGCCAAGTTGTGGAAAAACAGTCTTCGCATTGACTTCCTTCTGATCCCAACGTTAGAAAAGAGTGAATAAACTATATTTTTAATGAAGATCCAGAACGCGTCAGTAAGAACTCGGTCCTTTTGTTCACTTCATTTTACTGCGGCACAATTTGACGCTGTATTTTCAGAAAGATTAAAACTAAAAGACGATGCTGTGCCAACTATATTGGATCTGACAGTAGTGTCACAACACAAGTGTGAGTAAATGTTTTCATTACGCGATCACTATTGCTTTGTCTCTTCTTGCAGATCGTTTGATATGTACTGATAATTTATGCGTTTTTAATCTAAATCACAGCAGTGTCCATCTATGATGAATGTATGCTGTCAAACATACACAACTATTAGCCAATCATAGCAGTGGGCGTTTACTTCTGAGTCTACAATCCGCCACACCTATTCAAACAGAGCATTAATGAGGGGGTCAAAAACAGGACAGAAAATAGCCTATTGCTTATAAATTATTTTTTTGTAAAAATCTTGGTGACATCAAAAAACAGCACAAAATAAAAAGGCAGTTCATGACCCCTTTAATGGGTCACACTATGTGCAATGTGAGCACCAAACCAAATCTCGAGGTGCTCTCAATGTTTTGTCACCTCATATTCATTCTAGTCAATTTTACTCTGACTGTCATATAAGATTACTTAATTATAATGACATTTTAGTTGACAGGAAAGTACAAAATCAAAATTTTAATATTTTTGAAAGAAATCCAGCGTTGCATTTATTTGATTAAAATACAGTAATATTGTGAATTATTACAAAATCGTAATATATTTTGTCCTTTATTCCTGTGATGTACAAAAAAATCTAAATTTTCAGCATCATTACTCCAGTCTTCAGTGTCACATCACATGATCCTTCAGAAATCACTCTAATATGCTGATTTGCCATTCAAGAAACATTTCTCATTATTATCAATGATGAAAACATTGTGTTGCCTAATATTTTTGTGGAAACCATAATACTTTTTTTTTTTTTTTTTAGGATTCTCTGAATAGAAAGAATCCTGATGTATTTACTAAAGTCATGTTCACAAAACTACTGTATTTTATATATATTTAGTCATGTTGTATTTGAATGAAAACTGTATTCGTAATGTTGAACTAATATCTTGCAATCTCAATTATTTATTTAACACAGACTTCATGTTGTCACCATCGTAAACAGACAATGCTGCAGCAATGATCAAGCATCTTTTAAGCATGTGTTAATGGATGTCCTCACCGAAGCCAGCTTGTCAAAGCGGGCAAACAGCTCGTTTAGAGTCATGACCAGCTCCTGAGCAGTGCACTGCGACGCCAGACTAGTGAAACCCTCGATATCTGCAAACAAAATACTGACAAAGACACACACAGAGAGAGAAAGAGATTTAAGCTGTATGAATTGTTGCTTTGTCTTTTACAATATTCCATCAGTCTGTTAACTAAAATATCACGCCAATAAAACGCAATGAATTAAGACAGATCAAAAAAGCTTTAATTTTAATGTTTGGAATCAGAGGTCAATACCATAACAACCAGGTAGAAAAGTATACAGTATGAATGTGTGAATCCCTCGAGCTGAGGGGAAATTCACTCTGAGGTTGTGTCGGAGCAGGCGCTGTGGAGCGCTTTAATTGAATCGTGGCTTCATTTCAGTATCTTCTGGGGTTAGCGCTAGTCTAGTGGCTGATAATTAACTATTCCCTCTCTCGCCATAATTAGCTGACCACATTTCAAAAGAAAACCCCCACTGCTCCTATTATGAGCTCCCAGAGCTAAAAAAGTGAAAGAGGCAGGAGAGATCAATGTAAAGAGTGACAAATAAACAAAGAAAGGGCCACACGACCACAGGAGATGATAAAAAGCAGGTGAACAACTTTAGCTAAAGGCTAACGCTAATAGACAAAGAGTCGAAAAATTGAGACAAATTATTATTCCATATGAAGTTTACAGATCTCAAAACTGACTATTTACTTTCTAAATAAAATAATGGTCAGACCATTAAGAATAATTCATAATCTGGCATGAAAATATACTGAAACTTGTCTTTTGTGCTCATGTAATTAAGGCCATGATGGTGTGAAAAATACTATAAAACCAATAATATCCTAAATATTCTTAGATCACTTGATTAGATTGCTTTTTGTGATTTAATCCGGTCATAGTTAATGTGGCAGAGTTTGACACATAACAGCAATGCTCACCTGACATTGTCGTGCTTCTGGATGTAGATCTTGTGAAACATCATGTCTTCTTTTTTAGCGTTGATGTCAGCCTTCATTTCCATGGCGACATGTCTTGGCAAAACAGACAGCAACAGGCGTTCCTGAAAATTGTAGAGAGGACAGAAGAGAGGGAATGTGTTCGAGAGAGAGAAAGAAAGATTGCCATGCAATTCTTCTCACTGAAGACCAAACATCCTATCTTTATGTAGCTGTTCTTTGTTAAACATCAGCATCCCAGTGCATATATTTTGTTGGCTTGTCCACTGACAACATTGTTTATTTTATTACATCTCTATTAGATTTATATACATAGAATAGAATGGCATTTAACAAAACGAACTGAACCTTCATTAGATTCAGAGCAGATGCCATATTTTGTGAAAGAACCATCTGTTTGGTGTACACCTTGGTGTCAAACATTCAGCTGACAAAGTGTTGAAAATAGGCACAGTAGCCATTTAATTTTCATAGAATGGGATGAGATTTTTTTTTTTTTAATAGAATTTCATATAATCTCATGAGACATGAGTGTCAAAGGTGGAATTTTATGGAATTGTGTTGATTGGGAATCACAAAATTGTCATGATATTTAATTTAGTCATAATATCAGATGTTAACTACATGTTTATCATGGCCAAAAGAATTAATAACAACATAATCACAATATCTATAGAAATAAAAATGTTAGTAAATAAAATACACTAACAATGAGCAATAAATGTGTTACAGTATATATTAATCTTTATTAAAGTTAGTTAAAATAAAAAATGTTCATTGTTAGTTCATGTTATCTCAGGTTCATTAAATAATATTAGCAGATACAACTTTTAATTTTAATGTATTAGTAACTGATAAAAGTAACATAAACGAAGATGAATAAATCCTTTAGATGTATTTTTCATTGTTAGTTTGTTAACGATGTTAATAAACAGGCCCCTTATTGTAAAGTGTTACCAATTCATCTTTAACATTGTTTACTTTGTGTTTTCTTTTTTTGGCCAAAGAGAGTTTGTTAGTGTAACGCTGAGTCCACTGAAGAAGAGCAGAGTTGAAACCCAAGAGCAGTTTATTTAAAAAAGCGTTAAACAAATAGAAAATAAACAGAACCAAATGATGACTTGAACTTCACTTCAATAAACTTGACCAGAAACCATAACAGAACTCACAAACAGAGAGTTACACTGATCAAAGCTCAACAAGAGACAAGGGAAACATGAGGGCTATAAATACACATGGACTAATGAGTTAACAAGGAACACCTGAAAACAATTAAGACAGGAAACGGGAACATGAGGGACAGGAAATAGAAAGAATAAGATAAGAATAAGACTAACCTTCAAAATAAAAGACAAACTCAAAACATAAAGAAAACACAGACGAGACAGTAAGCGTAAAGGACTGTTCACACTAATAATAATAACTATAACTATACTGGCATCCACAAAAACACAAAATATTGTTCATTTTATTATAAGTGTTCATCAGCTGTCAAAATTAGTACGCTAACACAGGCGATTTCATTTTTCCAGTTTAACGATGTTAAAAATATTTCATGCTGTTCAGTTGCACGCACAAATACAGCAGCACAATTACAGCTGTAGCCTGTATCATTTCATATTAAAACTCGAATGAAACTACAAGCATGCGTGTCAGATCCACGGCACGTTCAGCAGCGGCAGCTCTTAAAGTAATAGCAGCCAAATAACCTAATAACCTAGCTGCTGTGATGTCTGTAAATCAAAGAACAAAAGAGAGGAAAGCAATAAATTTTGAAGCTTTAAATTCTAAATTAAATATAGATGAATCTTTAGTGTTTGATAAATTTATTCAATTACTGTATACTTCCTAGTTGCTGAAGTGCACAGGTAAATATGACATTTATTATAATGGGTTTATGTGAAGATTGTTATAAGTAATTTTTTTAAAGTGTAATAAATGTTAAACTTGATAGCTCTCATTTATACTGTAATGTTGAATGACTATAGTTAAATTTTAGGGAAAAAAGAACAATTTCCTTGAGACATCAGTAGTATTGGTATCAGTCATAAAAAATATGCCATTAAACAAATATAAAAAATATACTGGGCTCTATTTTAACGATCTAAGTGCATGGTCTAAAGCGCACGGCGCAAGTGCACTCAGGGCGTTTCCGAATCCACTTTTGCTAGTTTAACGACAGGAAAAACGGTCGATGCTCCCGGCGCATGGTCTAAACGGGTTGTCCCTATTCTCTTAATGAGTAATGGGTGTGTTTTTGGGAATAATGTGCAATAAACCAATCAGTGTCTCATCTCCCATTCCCTTTAAGAGCAAGTCCCGCCATGACGGATTCGCTATTTAAACAGCAGAATTTTAACGGGCACAGACTGAACGCGTCTCCAGAGAGGAAACGGAGCTGCTCGTGCCCAAGCAAATAGGTAGGCTGATCATTCTGATACATGCAGTGACTATCCATTATGACAAGTCTGACATTTGTATATTTATGTAGCCTACACAATAATATTCTTTTACACTGTAATCCTTTAATTTTTAATATTTGGCATGTTTGTGTGCTGCTGCTTCACGTCCCTGTGTGTAATAAGCAAAGTGAACGTGCATTGTGGACCTGCCAAGAGGCGCATTTTCTACTAACGCACTCTTTAAATAACAAAAAAAATATTGCGCCGTTGACTTTAGATCAGGTTTGAGTTGGTCTATGCGCTTGAACACACCTCTTTTTTAGACCAGCACACTCATGGGCGCACAAATGGGCGCAAATGTATTTGCTATTTAAACAACGCAGCGCAGGACGGAGAAATGAGAACTGCGTCGGGCTGAAACTAGCAAAAACACTTGTGCCGCATTGCACCGGGTGTATGATATGGCCCACTGTCTTTATGTTGTTTCTACATCAGTTTGAAGATTGAATGTGAAATTACTGCACTATAAAAGTATATTTAAAAACTTTAATGTTAAGCGGGATTAATCGCGATTGATCGTGATTAATTTCAGGAAAAATGTGCGATTAATTAGTTCATTTTTTAAAATCGATTGACATCACTAATATATATATATATATATATATATATATATATATATATATATACTTTTTAAATATTTTGGGGTACTTTTTACATCTGTTGTCTCCTATCCTCTTCACCACGATTTTTTGGAATTTGTTGGAATTTTTGGAAAACAATTTTTTTATTTTTTGTTCAAAACAGAGAAATCTTTCGTAATATAAATGTCTTTACTTTTGATCAATTTAATGCACCTTTGCTGAATAAAAATACTAATTAAAAAAAATAAAAATTTTAACAGTAGTGTAGCTAGTAAACTGTGCCAGTGAAGGTCATGGCCTTGACGCTGAACTGACCTGCTGCTGGTTTTCTCTTTGCAGGTGCAGTCGGGCCTGGATGTAGCCTCGCGTCTCCTGAAAGGCTTGTCTCTGAGAGACCTCTGCTGGGTAGTGGGTGCAGATCCCAATGATGTTGGTGCACAGGAAGATCAGCACGTTTGCACTCAGCTGAGAGGAACAGAAAAAAGAAAAGCACACTCATTCAATGTCTCTCTAGTGATCAGTGGAACCTTTCAACAAAAACGGCTTTAGCTCAGCGCTCTGGAATCCTGGGACATCTGTTGTACTCTAGGGCTTTACTCGACTGCAGTATGGGAAAAAAAGCCAACCTCTGACCCGGAGAGGCTACTTCCTGTAGAAAAGTTTACAATAGGGGAGCCAGAACGGAGCTAAAAATGGAGCCTGAAGCAGAGCCAACACTGTAACTTCCTTTGGGTGAATGAGACGAGAGGAGGGGGTAATGGGAGAGTGATGGGGGTTACTTCAGGTCACGCGGTTCACACCATTACACTTGGCTGAAACACTGCACAATCACTATGAAACACTTGTTGGCCTATTTCCTAAAAAGCTTATCTTAAAATACATGCTAAATAATTACCAGAGTAGACATTATGTGGCTCTTGAGAAGCCATTCGTGGCTATGCGAATATTCTCAATCAAATATTAAAATATTTGATTGAGAAAATATAACCAAAATTAATATTGCCAAAGCAGATTCCATACAGTTCAGATATTTTATTGCATGAAGGGCTGGGCAATATGTTAAAAAAATTATATCTTATGTAACAATATTTTATTTGAAAAATGTCTTAATGTATACTGACATGGCTTCAAAAATTGTTTTTTTTTTTGTTTGTTTGACATACTGTAACCACCAAAATTTAAAATGTTTAACACAAGAAGTTAAATTAAAAAAGGTATAAAAATCTATAAATAGAGTAAAATATAAAATGTCAAATGCAGCAAAATCTACTTAAAATAAGATCTACTTTAGATTAAGTTAATAATCAAGGCTAATAATGAAGGCATGTTCAGAAATTATATCATTATAAATGTTTTTTACTGTCACTTTTGATCAATTTGATGATTTTATTTAATTCCCAAACTTGAATGTTAGTTCAGTGTAATAAAATAATAAAATAAAAAATAATCATGGTAATCATTTGAAACAGGGGCAAACCTAAGAAATAATACAAAAAATATATAAATTAAACGTTTTAATGATCAAATTGGTATTAAATACATTGTAAATATTCAATATATCACCTAGTCTTACACCAAAATAATAACAAACACGCCCGTCAGCTAAAATAAAACACCAATAACAGATGCAATGTAAAGTAACTACAGAGGGACTCATTTGGAGTTGTTCAGTCCATAACTCTGTATTTTAGGAGCGTGAGCGCAGTCTGAGGTCAATTGCCGCTAAATTAAGAGCTAACAATGGTGGAAAAGTAATCAGTCAATAAGCCTTCTTCCACTCTCATCGACCAATCAATGCCCAGATCAACCATGACCATTTGATATTAGGAGTAAGCTATGAACTATAAAATAATTTCTCACTGCCACTTTACAAACAGGCAGGTTTATTAGCAGCCATATTAATCTAATGGCCTCTCATAGCTGACTGGATAGTTTATGTCTGTGCTGTTCTGAAAACTACACAGGATTTATCTGAAGTGATTGCAGAGACAATGTTGTACTGTGTGCTGCTCTACATGACATAAAACAATAGATTTGACAAACAACGGTTTTGCTCCTGCACACAGAATACGAAATGAGAAAGCAAAGGGACAGGCGAGAGGCAATGCTGTAGAGAAGTGTGTGTGTGTGTGTGTGTGTGTGTGTGTGTGTGTGTGTGTGTGTGTGTGTGTGTGTGTGTGTGTGTGTGTGTGTGTGTGTGTGTGTGTGTGTGTGTGTGTGTGTGTGTGTGAGGCCGAGCCTGCTGGCCACACTGACATTAGGCAGATGGCTATGAGCTCTGTTTACATTAGAGTTTCTGTTCAAGCAAAACCAGGCCTGGTTTGTGTGTGTGTGTGTGTGTGTGTGTGTGTGTGTGTGTGTGTGTGTGTGTGTGTGTGTGTGTGTGTGTGTCAGTGTGCACATGCAAATGGGCGCTCTTAGTGTTTTGACTGTTGACATCAACAATAGTGTTACAGCTATAGAGCAGTCAGTTTAACATGTTTAAACAAATAACACCTAAATGTAAAACAGGGTAAAACAGAGCAAAACAGAGTAAATCAAAAGGCAAAACAGGGGATTGAGAAACATTTTAAAGCATTTTAACAACTTTTAATTTGATAAGGGATCCTAAAAGAGATAGATAGATAGATAGATAGATAGATAGATAGATAGATAGATAGATAGATAGATAGATAGATAGATAGATAGATAGATAGATAGATAGATAGACAGACAGATAGAGAGATAGATAGATAGATAGATAGATAGATAGATAGATAGATGATAGATAGATAGATAGATAGATAGATAGATAGATAGATAGATAGATAGATAGATAGATAGATTATAATTATAATATAATACTAAAATAACACTGGTCAATATTGGATATTTCATTGTTTTGTTCATCTTTAGTTATAATAATTTATAAAAATTAATAATTTAATAACACTGTTTTGTAATCTTTAGTAAATCTCAAAGAATATCCATTTTTCATACTGTACATTAAAATGCTGTTATACTTAAATTCACTTTAAGCATTTAAAATGATTGAGTTTTTAGTGTTTTTTATTTTTATTTTTAAGAGATATTAGAACAGAATGTTTATTTATTCTGTACATTAGTACAGAATTTTAACATTGGCTATTTATGTATTTATCAGCCATAACACGTAAATAATCTGTTTAATAAATTATTATTAAAGAATTAATCCCTAATATAATGATTTGTAAAGCCACTGTAATAAAAATGCATTACTGCATTACCTACCTTAGAGAATAATTATTATCTGAATAATAATAATAAAAATATCTTCACAATCAGCAAGCCATAATAGATTCAAGAATATTTTAAAATCAAACAAAATATATTTGTCTGACATAAAAAATGTGCTGATTCTTTTGACTGAATATTGGTTATGATCGGCGTGTGTTATCAGCTGTGTGTTCATATCACAGACAGGTCGTAATTGCTTGCTCTTCACCAGAGGGCGAGGTCAGTAGGCTTACACACACACACACACACACACACACAAACACACACACACACTTGGCCGTTCTGTTTGCGCAACTTGACACCTCTTTCCCTCACGCTCAAGATTTATTAGCAATAACCAAGCGCTGGGACACAGAGAGAGAGACACCGTTCACTCCTTTACTCTGTGTCAATCTTCTCCTCCGTCTCTTTTTCTTTGTCTTTCACTCACAAATCATCAAATAAATATATTTTCCTGACTCCCTTGTAGCGTGTTCTCACTAAGGGTGTCCCCGAATAGTCGACGATTCAATGCTTCGATAGGAGAAGCGTGATTCGACTCCCAATCTCACAGTCGAATATTCACAGGGTGTTATGATCATGCCATTTTGGATATATGGGGGTGCTCAAATGTCTGATTTCACATCGAACTACCGGTTTTCTCCCAAGCTAATATACAGCCTATTAAGATTATGCTGTAAATAAGTATCTGAAAAGAAAGAAGCTTTAAATAAATGTTTTAACGTGCGTGAATAAACCCAACCACCCCTATAGATTTAAGTTTCGCTTTCCATAATCATGACCGACAGAGGAGCATCTTGGCGGCAGGGATTTAAAACTTTAACAAGACTCAAACTGACACAGAGTGAAAGAAAGGATTTTTTCGATCAGGTAGGGTACAAGTGATTTCAAAACATTTCAGCCAGTTTATATATATATATATATATCGTATAAGATGCATTTGGTTGAGTTGCGCTGCTGTAAAGCGCTTCATTTTACTACTACGATGAATGAATGAATGAATGAGGCATTTATATATCGCTTTTATTGTGTATTGCCGTACACCCAAAGCGCTTTACAATCATGGGGGGGGGGGTCTCTCCTCAAACACCACCAGTGTGCAGCATCCACTTGGATGACGCGATGGCAGCCACAGGACAACGGCGCCAGTGCGCTCACCACACACCAGCTACAGGTGGAGAGGAGAGAGAGAGATATAGCCAATCAAGTGATGGGGATTATTGGGAAGCCATGATTGACAAGGGCCAGTGGAGGGAATCTGGCCAGGACACCGGGGTTACACCCCTACTCTTTACGATGAGTGGGATTTTTAATGACCACAGAGAGTCAGGACCTCAGTTTAACGTCTCATCCGAAAGACGGTGCTCTTTTGACAGTATAGTGTCCCCGTCACTATACTGGGGCATTAGGACCCACACAGACCACAGGGTGAGCACCCCCTGCTGGCCTCACTAACACCTCTTCCAACAGCAACCTAGCTTTCTCAGGAGGTCTCCCATCCGGGTACTGACCAGGCTCAGCCCTGCTTAGCTTCCATGGGCAACCGGTCTTGGGCTGCAGGGTGAATTGCATTTGGCCCAGCCCCCAAACATATGATTCGACTATCAGTTGACTACCGGCAAGATTCGAAAATTTTGATTCGATTATGAAAATCCTTAGTCGAGGACACCCCTAGTTTTCATACACCGGCTTCAAAAGTGACATATTCGCTGACACTGAGAACATCTCTTCCCTTAAAAGCCAATGTTTAGAGATCCTTTTTGTGTCTGCCAATTTTTTTCCAGTAAAAGTCAACAAGCGACGTGTAGAAACTGTCATAAAAGTTATATTATGATTACGGCTCACTCTGAATGTCCATGGCAGTGTTTATTGTGGTGAGACAGAGAGCTTCTAAGGAATGTTCCGGGTGTAAAACAGCTTAAGCTCTACGAACAGCATCTGTGGCATAATGTCCATTACCAAAGAATGTAATATAAGAGCTAATAAAATCCAACAAAAAAAAATCATCTTCTTACACTGGAAGTCTATGGACCGATACAATGTAATTATGAAAACGTGCAGCTCTCTTGTTCAGTGCAAGGTTTGTTATTTGAGCTGTAATGTTGACAAAATTGTCTTTTCAGATGATCTGGAACAACTTTTATAGGTGGATGAACTAATTATGTGTTACTAAGGTCATTCCTGTGAGCATGCAAACCATGAGAAAACTAGGTTTAAACAGTCAAGGCATGAGTCATTTGGATTATTTTTATGACGGTGCATTTTTGGATCTTGACAGACCCCATCCCAAATCAATTCCCAGGGTTTCTGGAGGTTTTATGAAACTTGACTTTTTAAGTAAAGAATATAGAAATATATGTCTTGTTTTCTAGTGCAAATGTCTAAAGATTCATAAACTAAGACTATTTACTTGAGTAGCAAAATTACATGATATTGTTTTCTAAAAAACGAATTAAAATGAAGTGAATTTGTGAAGATAACATGAACAAATTCCTGCCAAATGGGTCAGAAAAATAAACTTACTTCAAGGGTGGAAATGTAAGACTTCAATTATGATTTAACACCTTTTAAGGCTCTAATTATTTTAAGACCTGCAGAAACCCTGATTTCAGAGAATAACAGTAGAATGATCGCTTTAAATTGTTTTATCCCAGAATGGTCTTTGTATTTTTTCAGTGTTAGACAATATGAAGACACAAACCAGGCAGATCCCAGACAAATCTGATGAATAAAAGTATGATTTTGCTTTTACTTTCACTGTTCGTTCATTAATTCACCACTTCCGGGTGAATTAATTCGTGATTTTTTTTTTTTTATTATTATTTGTGTTTGCAGACCCACTCGTCCTCTTTTCTCTGTGCTGGTCTGTGTTTATGTACCTGTGGCTGCTCCAGATATTATATAAAGCCATTATGATCATTGCAGATTATGTCCAGCTTTTGCGTCCTCTGTGATGCCACTAAAGGGGGTGGGGTGGGACAATACGCCTCGCTTCGGAAATGAAACCTGTGGAAACATGAAACTGCTGGGCTTTGACAAGGAGTACGTTCCCACGTGCAGAAAACTGAAGCCTTGAATATCTGGATGGGACTTACTCTGTAACAGTATGAGTATGAAGTGGGAGGGACAGAAATAGATTACGAGAGACCTGTGGGACAGTGACAGAAACATGATGACAATCTTAAAAAGACAGATGGCATCTGAAAAGGTACATACCGTACCGCTCTTAAATGACGTATGACTTTGAACAAGAGCTTAATGCGGCATTAGATCAATTTACATAGTATAAACTATCATCAAAAATGATAAACTGGTCAACATCCAGCTATTATTCCTTGCTATACACTGTAAAAAAGCAAGTATTTTTAACATTTGTGAATTACTTTAATTTTTTAAATACATAAAGACCAATCAACAAATTCCTTAAATGTTGTCTCAACTAGTCAAGACCATTTTTTTTTTGTTTTTTTGTTTGTTGTTTTGTCATTATTCTTAGTTATTTGTTGATGTCTCCTGTTTTTACTTTTGTTGACTGTCGCCATTCTTGAAGTTTGTGTGTCAAGTGTTGAGTGTTGAATTTTTAAGGTTTGCTCAAGAATTGCTTTTTTACTGTGTGTACTGATATAAGGCGATAGACCAGTTCGGTAACTGAGCTACTGTCTACCTGAACTGTGATCTTCTACTCATAAGAGGTTAGTGGCTATGTGCTACCTCTGCAGTCGAGTGGCGAGAATATTTAACACTGAGCTAATGCCTTCGAGACCTTCTGCTGCAGTAATTCATCCGTCAAAGCTGGCCGAGGGTTACTGAGAAACCCAAATTTCCCAAACCCCCAAAAAAGCTAATCGAACTGCTAAACTGATCCTTAAATCAGGGGAATGGTGTCATGACGCATCTGTAATGAGGGTGTGAGGTTGGCACGCTGTCTATGCACTATCACGACTGTGACTTTCTTTCAGCGACTCCAGCCCAAATTCCACAACGTCCTTCCAAAGACTCACATGACCTGAGAGCCCATCGTCAAGATGAATATGAACTACTCTCAGCCCACAGTCTGTTCAATGACCGCAACACTTGCCAAAATCTCAAGCTCTGATCTGATTGGCAGGTTTGTATCTGCACTTTTAAAGGGATGTTATTATTGTGGATTCATCCATTTTAGATTTAGATTTATAAAAGCAAAATGAATTGGTCACTTTAGATGCTGGTCAGATGGTCTCTTTCTGTTTAAGTGGGCGGTTCTTGGCCAGAAAAAGCTGTAAAATGAAGCACATGTGCATTGTTGAGAATAATTTTATGAAATCAGCACTGAGCTGAAATGCAGTTTGCTAACTGGCAATATCTCACTGTTTTCATCAGAGTATCAGTGTCACAAATAACAAGATAATAAGTTCCTCTCATTCGACAAACGTGTTCAAACCAAGAGTCTTTACCAAGCAGTTACAGTTCATTGCTATTCTGTCAAGAAATGCTTTATACGGTACATTCATCTGAAATTTTATATGCTGGAGTGCACAAGGCCATGATAAGCATCACATAAGAGTTAACGACATGATGCTCAATTATTCAATGGATCTATTGATTTATTCAAAAATACATCAAAATGCAATTTGTACATTCAGTACAGTGACTAGAATACACCTCTGTATTAAGCACATTTTTTCTGAATTAATATGTAACATTTTTTGTTTGGCAAATCTAAGTCATGTAATGAAAGGAGAAAAAAAAACAGGAAACAGTTACATTTATTATAGAGTGAACCCTTGCAGACCCCCATGACAGTGTCAAGCAGTCTAAAATGGCAGGTAATTGACCCTTTTATGACAAGGAAAGGTTTCCCAAAAACGTAAAAATTATATTCAGGAATTAACAATACATGATATTGGTAGCATAAAATTTTGATTTTGATTGATTTTACTTTATATATAAAATACTTTTATTAAGCACAGATGTATTAAATAAATGTTTCAAATACTGTTTAAAAATGTTTAAAATGTTTAAAAACTAAAAACTAAAAAGTTTTCACACAGAATGATTTCTGAAGGATCATGTGACACTGAAGACTGGAGTAATGATGCTAAAAATTCAGCTTTGCATCAGAAATAAATAGCATTATAAAATATATTAAAATGAAAGAAAATAGTTACTTTAAATTGTAATAATATTTCATAATATTACTGTTTTCAGTGTATTTCTCATCAAATCAATGCAGCACTGGTGTGCATGAGAGACTAAAGAAAATTTGATTGTACCACTAAAAAGAAGAAACTGAAACAGAAAACTGAAAGATGGGAAAGTTGCAAGTAAACATGTAAGTCATTTCCTCTCAGGGCAATGACTGATAGGACACTGTTTCTGAAACAGGTCTGAGCTGCTTCCTGTTTCGGGCGATGACTCTGTAGGAGCATCTGGAGGTTTAATGTCTGAATTCATGCGTGTCTATTGAAAATACACATACTCTCCCCTTCATGCACTGGGACGAGCAAGGCATCGTTTCTTTTCTTTTTTTTTAGTTTATCTTATCTGTCAGCGTCAAACAGAACTAAGTGATGAGACTCCACCACAACTAGTCTCTTATCATCTTAATGTTCAGCAAGATTACAGAAATAACTGACACTCACATCCAAGTCAAGCCTTCATGGGATCAAACACAGACACCCAGCACCCACGCAGACATGTACACTAAAACAGACTGTATGATAGTCTTTAGCTAACCAACTTAACTAGCCTAACAGGCCTTTCTGGTTCTAACTTAAACACACTCACTATATGAGGCGAACAGGATGAAATATTTACTTTAATAATATTCATAATTTTAATATTTGAACTGTTCCAGTACTTTTTCGGTTTATGTTTTGACCAGGCACGATAGTGTAATGAGACAAGAAACATTTAAGAAATAGTTTTTAAAGGATTATTCACCATTTAATGCAAGTGGTTCAATGTAGACCATTTTGGCGGCTTCAAAGTAATCTACACGACCCCATTCGACAAATAAGGGTCTTCTTTAGTGAAAGAATCAGTTGTTTTTAGTAAAAAACATAAATACAAATATGTACTTTTTAATTACAAATGCTCACATTGTATGGAAAAGAGCAGCATGAACATTGTGCTAAACATCTCTTTTAGTGTTTTACATAAAAAAAAAGGTTGCATGCAGGTTTGAATGAACTGAGAGTCAGTAAATCATTAATTTTTGGGTGAACTGTCCTTTTAAGTCATTTTGAACATGCAGTGGATCGACAAACGAACAGCAACGCTGCAGGAAAAAGAGCTTATTCCTGAAGTAATTAAATCTCAATTACCAATGCAGCTGCAAAGGTGAGTCACATTAGGTTGATTAATGCTGACAGCTATAAAAGAGGTCCGACAATTAACATTTTGTTGCGTGACTTTCCAAAACAACAACCAGCGGTTTGAAAGAGACCAAATAGTTGATGTCCACATTGCAGAAGGATCACTCACAGAAAATGCTAAATTATTTAGTAAAGGGGAACAAACACGTACAAAACATGGCTTAAAGTGGACACCGACAAACTGGCAACCAGCATCAGGGATTGACAGACTTTCAATAGGATGATTGCTGAATGCCCAGCCTCAGAATTCAGCAGAGAATTGAATCAGCACCTCTGTGACCCAGCATCAACCAAACCTGCATGTCAAAGCTGGAATTTATGACAGGACTGCTATTCAGAAACAATGTGTATCCAACGACAACGCACAGAGATGCATAACCCAGTACAAGGGCCGCAAAACCTTGACACTTGAGCATTGGAAAAGAGTAATATGGGCTGATGAGTCATCTTTTCCCTTTTGCTAAATTTAGGATTTCAGATACAATTAGAAAAAGACAAAGGATTCATTTCATCTGCAATGTCTGTTACCAACTTGCAAATATGGTGGTGAGGTTCATTACGCATAATGGTACACTGAAAAACATTTAGTATAATGCAATTTTCTGTCAGAATCTACAAGTAAATTTCACAATTAATAAAGAAATGTAGGTACTTCAATAATCTTACAACTTGTTTTCCTCCTACATGTATTTCAAAAAGAGTTTTAGGTATTTGTGGTAAGAGTGATCGTTTACTTTATTACTGAGTTCCCACATTTTTGAACAATGGATTCCTATGTAACTGCGCTCACAAAAAGCAATTGACATCGTTTTCCATACAAGTTCCATACATTATTTTCTGTGGCATTTAACTCATAAATCAAAACCAGAACTTTAATATCTGCTCAATTTTTCTGTTATTTTGTCCACCTTTGGTATCTGCCGTTACTTTGCAATCGTCTTCTGAGACTAATACTCAGAATAATGGTCATATGGATTCAGGATGCCATCTTTAATTCATCATGGATAAAGTGGTTACAGTGAACCACATGCTTTGTCTTCATTCAAAAAAAATCCCACCTCACCCCACGCCCTCAACCGCCACCCCCTCACAAACATGAGCAACAGCAACAATGCGCACCATTCATATTCTCTATTCTTCTGCCAGAGCGCGTGAGATAACAACATCCCCACTGTCCCACCCTCATATTCCATATATCTCAGCCTAACGAGCTCGGCCACCACGATTAAACCTTTCTTTAATCACATACAACGAAACACACTAAAACCAGCATTATTATTTCACAAGGGATAAAACAAAGCATAGTTTACATTTAAGGATCATGAAGTTTTCTTTTGAAGATAGATGTATCACAAATGGGCACAAAGTCTCTTACATGCTACTACATTTTTAGGGTTGCACAAATATGTCCAACTGTTAATTACTTTCATTTTATGACGCTAAAGAATAGTTATTAAGCTCTCCAAAAAGTACTAAACAACATAATCTTCTATCCTATGGTGCAAACACTATTTTCACTTAGCCTACATGTATCCATATTTCCGCACAAAGTCAAATGCCTTCTGGGTTTCAAAAATCATACAAGCTACACAGTTACAACTTACACAATACTAAACTTTTAGGGTTGCATTAATATGCACAAGCTGTTAATTATTTAGGTTATGGCCAATAGGTTTTGTGTCCCAATATATATATTAAAAAAAAAATATATATATATATATATATACACACACACACACACACACACACATATATTATATATATATATATACACACACACATATTTTATATATATATATATATATATATATATATATATATATATATATATACACACACTATTAAAAAAATCACATTTTTTATGTAACAGCCAACACCTGATTGAGGGCTGACAAATAAAATTCTATATCATTTTGTAAAAATGAGTATATAAAGGAAAAATTCATTTGCTAATAAATATTCAGTAAGCTGCTATTTTTTTCATGTTGTTGTCATGGTTGCCTACTGTGGCGAAACGAGGAACGACATGGATAAACTCAAAATAACAGTCATTTTAACAATCCAAAATGAGGATACACAAGGCAGGCAGAGAGACACACAGGAACACAACATTGACGTATAATAACCGGACTCAGGACCATGGAACACAGGGCTTAAGTAATAGAAGACTAAACGAGATAATTAAACAAACACAGCTGGACACAAATGAACTAATAATGAACCAATAAGGACATGAACAGGAACATAACCAAATATGGGCATACGTGAGGATGAACTAAGTCAAGGGGAACACGTAGAGACAGAAAACACACCAACATTATGGCCAATAACTGCCCATTAACTGGCGAAAATCTGTACTATTAAAAAAATTAAACCAATTTTCATATAACTGCCAAATAACAATCTATACCATTTTGTAAAAAATAAAGAAATAATTATAAAATAAAGGCAAATTAATGTCCAGTATCAGCTAAAATATTAAATACTCAACAAGCTGATAATTATTTTCATGTTATAGCCAATAACATATATGTACATATAACATTAACTATAACTAAAAAATGTATACACACACACACACACACACACACACACACACACAGACATATATATATATATATATATATATATATATATATATATATATATATATATATATATATATATAGAAAAGGCAAAACAGGCCTTGATAAGTCAATAATTATCTTCACATTTTGGCCAATATCCAAAAATCTATGCTACTTTGTCCACAAAAATGAAATTAAAACACAAAACATTTTTCAAATATTTTAATATCATAAATAAACATCAATTCAATTATGGGGAGCTTTCAACCAAGGGCAAATAGTGCAACTACATTAAGTACTGAGTTTGAAACTAACTTGTAGCTTTACTTGAATGTTTCTCCAAACAACACTGTATGAGCGGCTGGAGCAACCGGAGCGTAACACCTCTCTGGAATCTCTTATCCTGCATATGGAACAAAATAAAACAACTTCCATGATAGCAAAGTGCAGAGTCAGAGAAACCCCGGCCTGCTGGTCACTAGATAAGCCTGTGTAGTGAAAATGTTGGCCAAAACAACTGAAAGAGGCCAGAGCAGGTTTTAGGAGGAAGAGCGAGGGTTTCACCTTGACACCATCATGGTATATTTAATCAGAAGTTAATTAGAGTTTATTTCCTCATGTTCTGCTAGACACATCAACACAGACCAGAAAAAAATGAGAATTACATGAAGATTACATTAACTTTTTTTTAATACCTTTGAAAACACATTATGAACAATTCATTAATCATATATGATCATTCACATTTGTGCATTCAGCATCTGAATGCATTTCCTTACGGTCTCAAAGTTAGGCATGTCTAAATGTGTACAGTTGCCATGGCACCACACCCATTCCATAATCCCCCTCCAACTGCAGTGGAGCTCAGGTTCACATTAGCTTTCCCCACTGACTCTATCTATATAAACTGAGAGGGTCCAACAACTTTTGGATGAAATGAGCATGAACAAAACGTAAATCATGTAGTATCAGCAGCTGAAACATTCCTCATAGCCACAGTGGATTCTGGGCGGAGGTATCATTGGCCTTGTTAGCATGCGGTCAATGTCGTGCTGGAGACAGTAATTATTCATTACAGAAGCACAGAAGAGAGTATCACATTCACCTCAGACTGAAAGCTCACTGCAGACTACACCTCCCAGCATCCCCTGCTCTGGAAAACAATAGTACTGCATAGATGCATATTGAAATACTACTATTTTTGCACTATACAGAGCAGACACTGTGCAAACAAAGTATGCAAATACGAATTCTGATACCCAGATGACCAACTGCTACAGTAGGTCACATGACCAGATGTTGCATACTTCTGTTTGAAATAGTTATATATTTTGTCATTTTTGACTGAAAAATGTATGTTTTGTTTTTTAGAAATTTTTACTTTATTGGAATGGTACAAAACTTTGTAAAGGTTTGTTAAATGGTCCTTCAAAAATAGTCACACTTGTTCTGCTTACAGTCAAAAAATGGCTGGACTGGAAATGAATGGGAATCTAGTGGAAACTTTTGGTGTGCCCAAACAAAATCTTACTGAAAGCTCATTTTTTGAGATATCAACCTCAAATTTGGAACACAACTTGTTTAGGATTATTTTCACACAGAACAACATGTTTTTGAAAATATATATTTCATAAATAAATTTTAAATAGTATTTTTGTGTATTTTTCATAATAATAAACTTATAAACAGGTCATAAATAGATCATCACTATTCCATAATATGAATATAATTTAGTACCATAAGATTTAATGTAGTATATTTTTTTCCCTTAAAAATACAAAATATAAAATAAAGAACATAATCAAATTAAAATATAGTACATTCATTTCACGGAAATCGAAACTGAAAAAATGTTCATCATTTTTGACTGCTACGCGAGCAGCACCAGAGGGTTAATTATTTCCCAGTAATATATGCTGTGGAGTACTTAGCAATATGCACTTATTAACTATATACTATGTCATAAACAAATCAAGTAAAATACTATAGACTGTCAAAACAATAAATCAGGTGACTAATGCAAGCCAAAAATAGCCTAAACCTGGACATTTTAGAAATATATGTGTATTTGGCAGTTATTTTAGTTTTTATTACTTATATGCATACACATATAAATATAAATATTATTATTTGTATAATATTGTAGTATTTAATGTGTTCTATTTGCTTTTAATTTTCAGTTTTCAGTAATTTTTTAGAAATTTAGTAACTTTGTTATGTGCTATTGTAATTATTTTAATGTAATTATTAAGGTTTTTTTTTTTTAGATATTTTTATTTAGCTTTAGTTATAGTTAATTCAACATAAACTTATTTGAGTTATTTTCCAAGGAAATTGTTTCCATCTAATATTTATATTTTATTTTATTTCAGCTTTATCTCAATCAGTTAAAAAATGATTTTAATAGTGTTAGTTTTAGGTAACAATAACAACACTGGTATTTTGACTTGTTATATAATCCACGCCAACCAAACATGACACCATCTGGTAAATATGAACTCAAAGGCAGCAAATTGCAAACAGAAAGACTGAGAAAAAGCAAGAAACTAGCAATTCTTCCCCAGAGAATACAAGCAGGCATTTTTGAGCGCTGTGGTCAGTGCATTGTGGAAAACATTTCCCACATAATTCATTTAAGCTGCTAACATGATTTGTAATTAATAAAAGGTCTGAACTGAGAAATGTAATTCAGTTTTGCCAGCTCACACACTCTGTCACACAGCAGCTGATGTCTGTTGTGTTCGAGAGCGAGGAGAAAGATTTCGAAGAGGAGTGCCCTGAGGGAGGGTGTTGGCTGGAGGAAACAGGAGATTCTATTGTGTATGTGCGAGCGTGTTTGTTTGGGCCTCGTGGATTTTGTGTGCTAATTGGTTTCAGAGACAGGACACCAACTCATAGGTTCGGAAGATGGATGCAAAGAGCAGAGAGATTGAAAGACAGTGAAAGTGAGAGAAAGAAAGAGAAGTATGACTTTATTCCCTCGGGAAGTAAAAAGCGGCAGGTGATCTAACATGAGCTTTCTCACGCTTTACTTTTGTCTTCTTTTGCTTTTATTTCCTGCATTACATTATCTATGTTATTTTAGTTTTTATTACTTAAATACTAGGGATGTACCGAATGTTCGGCAACGGAAATTATTTGCCTGAAAAAATCTCTTTCGGTGCTCGGCCGAACAAGCGAAAAGATCGAATAAATTCTCATTCTAACATCTAACAAGTGTTTTTCTTTGAAAAGCAAGACAAAAAAGCACATTTTGGCTATTTAATTTATGCAATGGTAAAAAAAATTCTCAAAATACATTTTGTTTGGCTGCGGCTTCGGCCAAGAATTTTCCTTTCAGTGCATCCCTATTAAATACATATACATATTAATATAAATAAACAATAAATAATATAAATGCTATTATTATTTACATACTATTACAGAATCAAGATTTTGAATTTGCTCTCATTTTTATATTTTCAGTTTTCATTTTAATTTTACTTTAAGTTTTAGTCTTTTAGTTTTTTGCTTTTGTAATTTTTTAATTTGTTTAGAAAATGTAGCTTTTTATTTCTATTTGGCTTTAGTTATAGTTAATTCAACAAATTTATTTCAGTTATTTTCCAAGGCAACATTTCTCATTTTTGTTAATGTTTTTTATATTTAAATTTTTCCATATAATATTTATATTATATATTTATTTTTAATTTTCTTCATTATATTTTAATTAAAATTTAACTTTAATTGTTTAATAGTTTGTTAACAGTAACAACACTGGTATTTTAAAATATAAATGAACAATAAATAAAAAAATCTCTGAATTAAAATAAATTAAAATATATAAATTAAATTAAATCTAACTGGTTCATGACGAAGTTTTCAGACAGAATTTTTTTTTTTTTTTTTTTGTACATTTTTTTAAAGAAAATGAGAGTGGTGCATGCCTGTGCACAAATCTCTGATACTAGGGTGTCTAGATATGGCTTGCGATGTAGAACCCGGTGCACACTGTATGGTTTTGGCCACAATTTTACACATTTCTGGGATCCTGAAGGATTTCTGTTGTCTATGACATTTGATCGCCTAGTGGGTCATGTTCACAGATGGCGAATTGATGAATCTCAGCCTCTGACAAAGTTCTTGCAGTGTCAGAAAATTTGGGTCACAGTCCTACAGTGTGACAGCTCCTTCTGCTCACGAGAAAGGGCTCTCGTACTGGACAAGAAGTGTCACGTCACTCATAGAGCGCCAATCACATGGTTTTTCATTAAATTACATAACATTTCTCCAAATTTGTTGTTAACACACATAATGACCCAGGTATTTTCAGTAGCATGTTTGACTTTCTGTGCTGCCTTGAACTTGAGAAATGCAGAATACAGAATGAAGTGTCCAGTGTGTGACCAGCTGTCAATGATGAATCTGAGCTTAAATATGGGAAATTTTCTCACATTTTATTGTTCAAAAGATGTGTCCCATAGATGATAATGTGAAACTGATCAGATTTAGATTTAAGATCATCTCACTAGTCTCCAGCCAAAGTGTATTCATGACCTATTCCTATGGCCACAAAGTCTGTCACAATGAAATACTAGACAGGAAGAGAAAGGAAAGTAAACCAACACAAACCAGATGGGAATTCTTCAGGCTGAAGGGGATCAGAACCAGGAAAAAAAAAAATGTATTATTATTTTAAACATGAAATTGGACTCAATGGACTCTAAATCTGTGCTTCTCAACCTTTTTGACTCAAAAGCCCCCCACCGTCCGATACAATATTCAAAGCCCAACAGACGTGTTGGTGCTGGTGCTTCTCTAACATCATTATCTCAGAATAAAACAGGCTAAGAATAAAATCGGTACTGGACAACCAATATTTAGACACCCATGACTCACACGCCAGAGTCTGACCTACTCGCTAACCAGTTTCCTCTTGTGGAGAAAAAAAAAACATTAACTGTGAAAAAACGTATTAAAGAGAGATTGTTCACCCAAAATGGGAATTCTGCCATTATTTACTCACACTTACAGTGTTCATATTGCTGGAAGAACAGAAGAACTGGATCAGTCCAGTTCATGATACAATTTTATGAACCGGATCAAAAAATTAATTCACTGACTCAACCCTTATGCAAAGAAAATGTATTTCCTTACACAGTAATGATCAATACATAAAATTAATGTACAGTGTATTCATTAATAATATACAGTAGTACAGTACAGTAATTAATAATACACAGAAAATACTGTGTTGTGTTAATATGTTACAATATATTTAATAATACACCAGAATTGCCACTTTTCATATATTGAAAAATTACAACATATTTACTTATATACCGTAATGTAATTTTATATCCAGTAATATAATTGATAATATATACCTATAGATGTACAGTATATGTGATCAAATTTGATAATGTGATACAGTTTTCATTTATTAAAAGTGAGATAAAAGTTTATGAATATGTGTTTAGTTTTATGTAAACCTATGAAAGAGTTAAGAGATATAAAAATGTAGTGCAGTGTTTTCTTCACTGCTATATATTTTTATTTGTAATTATGTATCATAGCCAGACATTGTCCATTCAGAGAGTATGAAAAAATAAGCACTATTTTTCCATACATGGAAATGTGGTTTAATGTATCTGATTATATTTTCCAGTATAGCAAAAGAATGGTTTGCTCATGAAATGTAAGACAAATGTGGCCTTTGACTCATGAATGAATATAATGACAGAATTTTTATTTTTAGGTGAACTATCCCTTTTAAAAAAGACTAATGCATTCAAGATCGCACACACACCCCCTCAAAAACATTGTTCAGCTGGCACGAACTCCACATGCATGCAAATACGCACATATGTATAGACAAAGCAAAGCAGCAAACAAGGCGTGAAGCGATCGTGGGAAACATACACGCTAATATAAGACTTGAAACGACATTTCTGAGTCATCAGCCCCGAATCCAAACACCCCTTCCACATCAATGTACTACAATTAATCTGTACGAGAGCGAGTGAGCATGTGCACGTGCACAGCTTAAAAATAGATTTACGACTATATGAATTGCTCTATAAATAGGACCTATCTATGGCGCGGTATTAACGACACCTAGCTGTAATTCTTGTGGTCAGTTTTAACTCCTCTCGGACCGCCGGGACGGCTGCAAACCATCGGTAAGTCTCAGATCACAGGCATGCTCAGACTCACACCAGCAGAACCAGCAGGGATGGTGCGCTGGTTTAATGAGTCACAGAGGAAAGGGGAAATGCCTGGATGCAGTGTCCACACTGCAGGATAAATTGGCCTGTATAACACTGCAGCTTTCTGAGAAATCTACACACAGATCCGCTTCAGCCTATTAGAGATAAGAGCACGTGTCATCAGGGCTCGCTCTTCCTAAAAAAAAAATGACTGACAACAAAGGTCACGTTGAAAGGATTTATGAAGGAACAAGGTGGTAGTTTCAAATGTACATGACACATTTTATTGGGAATTTATCATTGCCTATTTTAACACTTCCTTGTAGCCATTTTGGAAAAAAAAATTGTTAAACAATATACAGGTTTTTAAATAAAGTATTAAATACAAGTCTCCCATTCATTCTCCAATGAACAATTTGTCTCAACTGAATCAGGAGAGAAATATGCACACATTAAGCACCGTTTACCAACAAAAACAGTCTAAAATGTTGCTAAACAAATACATTGGTGGGTTTTGATGTGAGAAGACAACAGGGATGGACTTATTCACTGGAGGAAGTATTAGTATGGATTACGGACTCATATATTGGCTAGAACGGTTTAAAGTCAAAACATTGTAATGATGGATTTGTTTATTACAAGCATGCAGATTTTCACTTCACAAGTCATTAAATGATGGATTGGAGTGGTGTGGATTACTTGTGGATTATTGTGATGTTTTTATCAGCTTTTTGGACTCTCATTCTGACGGCACCCATTCACTGCAGAGGATCTGTTAGTGAGCAAGTGATGGAATGCTGCATTTTCCAAATCTGTTCCAATGAAGAAACAAACTCATCTGCATCTTGGATGGCCAAATTTTGTTTATTTAAATGGACAAGAGCAGCATGGACATTCAATAAAATATCTTCTTTTGCGTTCCACAGAAGGTCATACAGGTTTGAAACAACATGAAGGTGGATAAATGATGACAAAATTGGGTTAACCATGTTCTTAAAAATAAAAGACTGCTCATCTAATCTTCTAGCGAAGCTCATCTTGTATTTTCTCATGTTTGTCCTCCATGAAAATGAATAAAAAATAAGAAAAAGTGTTTTGGTACTCATGGAGTCTAAACATTACATGGTCAACTAGTCAGAATCTCGATGGCTTAAAAAATGACAACCAACAGTGCCTTTGACAAGGCCAAAGCATATCAAAACCTTGAAGGAATACAGTGAATAAAATACATGTTAAACTGTAGCGATTAGCACAGAAAATTATTTTGACTCTTTACCTCAGAAAAACAAACAGAAAAAGCTTGTTTACAGAAATGACTCACTCCATTATTATTGCCCCATAGACTATTGTAAGTTCATGGCTGTCAACACATATTTTGTTTGTTTTTATAAACATAGTGCTAAGTTTAAATTATTTTCTATGTGAACCAAAACTACTCTTTGTACATTCCATGATCCTCTCTTAACAACTGCAATGTATTAATATCCATACAAATATCCAAGACCAACTTGCCCAGAAATATCTAGTTTATAATCTAAAAGAAAGGAGAGTCATTTTTAATGTGTTGACTTAATCAAATGTTAAGGCTTGTGATAAACGGCAAAGACGTACTGCAAACATTGAAGACTAATGCAAATAATCCAGCTATACTACAGTGTTCCTCTATGGCAAGGATTCCTCACAGAAATCTGCTAACCCGTTAATTAAAAGATGGAAATGTGTCGTAAGCAAGCATTCCTTCCTGCGTTAATGGGGCCAAACGTTCTGCTTTGTCTTCCTGATTGTTTATAATGAAATGACCTCCTGTTCCCTTTCTCTCCCACTACTTTGTACAGTAGAAGTAAATCGTTTCTCAACGTGCTGTGGTCATACAGTGACCCTCCCTTCATACACACTTATCTCCTCCTGTCCCCAAAAACTTCTCACACACATACAAATACACACACACACACACCCTGGAGAAAAGTACAAAGCGTCCCTTGTGTAGGAGCACAGAGGCCTGGTGACAGCGCTTAACATGATGCTGATATTTTCATGGGAGGAGCGCAAGGAGAGAAAAGGATCTCCACTGCCGGGGCGGCTCATACAACCACGCTGCCTGACCTTCATCCTACCCCCGAGGTCCTTGGCTTGACTCACAACAACACACTGCGGCCACAGATAGCACAGCCAAAGCCTGGCACAGCACTTTCAAACATGCTAGCGTTACACAGGCCGTACAGATGATACATGCTAACACAAATACATCACACAAGAGCACCAAAGGCCTGTTTGTACCAAGTTTATTGAATTTTTTGCTGTAAGCTAGTTTGCTAATTTCCACCATTTTCCTTATTTCAAACAACACGCCCTCCATCTAAAATCCTGCTCTCCAAAGACATCTCAGCCAATCAGATGTCAGCAATTGAATAAGTGCAAAATGAATCACAAGCAAAAAACATTTTTGACTAAAAAGTATTTTTTGGGGGTGGAAAAATGCTAACATTTTCAGTAGTGATACACTGAAATTTTACCAACTGGAAATTTTCAGCGGAAAAAAAAAAATAAAAATTGAAATTTTTGATATGAAGTAAGCCTAAGCTTTCAAATTTCAAAATTCAAACTGGCATTAATAAATGGCATTTTAGTGCTCTTAAAGGGATAGTTCACCCAAAAATGAAAATTACCCAATGATTTACCCACCCTCAAGCCATCCTAGGTGTATATGACTTTCTTCTTTCAGACAGATACAATCAGAGTTATATTAAAACTTTATAATGGCAGTGAATGGGTGTTAAGATTTTAAAGTCCAATAAAGTGTGTCTACTCATAATAAAAGTACTCCACACGGCTCCGGGGGGTTAATAAAAGCCTCCTGAATTGAGTCAATGTGTTTTTGTAAGAAAAATACCCATATTTAAAACTTTATAAACCGTAATCTCTAGCTTCCGCTAACTGTCGTTCTCGCGTTTACGAGAGAGTGGCATCCAGTGCATGACGTAGGATGTAGGCGTAGCATAAGAATATGTGTGAAAAGAGAATATTCTGGACAATCTCAACACCCATTCACTGCCAATATAAAGCTTGGAAGAGACAGGCCATCTTTTAATATAACTCCGATTGTATCTGTCTGAAAGAAGAAAGTCATATACACCTAGGGTGGCTTGAGGGCAAGTAAATCATGTGGTAATTTTCATTTTTGGGTGAACTATCCCTTTAAATGTGGTGAGACAGATCACTGTAGCACAACAGCAGCAAATGAACCGAACATCTCTTTCTATTTATTACTAGTTACTTGTGGTTGACCCATATATATCGCCAAGGCTGATATATCGGCAGGTATTTGGCAATTTTCAAATATCAGCATTGCCTGATAAATTTTTCTGTTTTGCCGATGTGTTCAAGGCATTATGTCTCATATAACACTCAATCAGGGTTTCAAATGTGAAAAGACATAAAAAAACAGCATGAAAACAATGTGTCACGTAATGTTACAATTACCTCAGGAGAACCATCAAATATCCACAGCAGTTAGCTATTCAATAAGAAAAAAAAACTGTAGAGATGAGCATTTTGATAAATATATAGGATATATTTGTCAATTCTGAGATCTGTACCAGTCAATAAGCACTTCTTTTTGATAATTTAAAAAAATCTGTCAATTCCAAACACTGACAGCCAGTCAATTTTCAAACATTTTAATGAATTTGAGCACATATTGTGGAAAATAAGTGTTTAATTTCAGCAATTTTATATACATCTCATCTGCTATCATTCACATTATATCAGTCAACAGCCATCCTTTGCTGCATTTCCCAAAATTCAAATAGATCTTGGAAACCATTGGTACCAATGGTCTCTACAATCTACTTAAACTTACAATGCTTTAGGAAACACATTTCTGGTCTGTACATATAAAAATAAAACATATTTGTTAATTCTACATTCTTCTAAAATGACTTTTACAGCCATTGATCATCCACAGATTGTTAACCAACTTGAGTCAATACTGTGAAAGCAGAACCATTTGCCTGGGCAAGTGTGTTCCCATGATGTTGACCAGTCACACTGACCGCAGCCATGCCCTATCTTAACTTTGACACAATCCATTCACTAAATGAATGGCTACCTCAGCAACAGGTTACCAATTAACTGATAAAATAACACACCGCACTGACAAGAAATCATTATTAGTAGACAAAAACAAAAGGGTATTCAAAATGGCACCGCGACTTTTATTTATGTTGTTATGCCGCATTTAATACGCGTTTAAGTATGCAAAACCAAATGGCAAATGTGACTAATAGACACTTGGATACAGTGCCACCGACTCCAAAGGAAGAGAAATGTCCATGCTAGACGTGCCTCTCAATCGTGCTAATGCAGCAAAGACACAAACAGTAACTCAAACAAACTCACGAATGTCAGCGCTGTGGGTGGAAGTGTACATACAATCAGGTGACTGATTACCATGGTGAAATTCAATTCTGAGCATTTGCATAATTGACGCTCTACAGTGTCTTTACACTTCCAGAACAAGGGCAGTAAATACAGATATGAGAAGAGAAACATAATTATAGACAGGTGGAAGCAGTCAAAACTCATTAAACAAAAATTAAACCCTAAATAACTAAATTTAATAACTAAATAACTAATACAGTTATCTTTGTTGAATGATGAAAGTGCTGTGTGAAACATTTTTTCTCTGGAGATAAGTACAGTCATCATTAAGGATGGCAATTATTCCTACATATTTCATGTTTAGATACTTTCCAAAGCAACTAGTGAACTAAAAGTCAACTAATCAGTCTTGGGGTCAATGACAAGTATGAAGAAAACGAAAAACTAATTAATTCTAGTTTGAACACACATGTGCAAAGTCCACATTTTATATGTTTTATACTTAGGGATGTAACGATTCACAAACTCACGATTCGATTCACGATTATAATTTTTTTACAAAATGAGATTTAAGACAAATTATGAATTAAATGTGTCCTATATAGTTCAATTTCTTTGTGAAATTGAAATATAACACTATAATAATATACTAATATAGCACTTGCATATTATTGCTCTTTTGTTGGTTTTGATTGCTTCTATTGTCCTCATTTGTAAGTCGCTTTGGATAAAAGTGTCTGCTAAATCACAAAAATGTAAATATGGTGTAAATGTAAATAACAAAACTAAACTGAAATTTTAAAACAAGCCCCAAATCAAATAAATAAGTAACACAAATAAAAAAAAAATCTCTTCATATAAACAAAATAAGGCTTTGTCTGTGCTCTTTCAGTTTTGTGAAACTATACATAAAAAATATCTGCATGAAACCGAAACAGCAGATGAGCTGAATGAGACGCAAATTCATTCTCTGCCAGCAGGTGGCACTTTAAGCGTTTCCTTGGTTTGCGCTGTAAACAAAGCAGCACTGCACTTTAATATGCATTATACAGAGGCAAGATGAAAAGAAAAAATACCATCTAAACTTTTCCAAAGACAGTAAGTTCCCCTCAGACATACATTCATATAAACACCTACCCCTAATTGAATCGCGATTTGTTTTAGCATCTCAACTGATTTGAATCCTCACATATTTGAATCGAATTTCAACAAGCTCGCAGTTAATTGTTACATCCCTATGTATATTATCTTCATATTTTTAAAACCGTCGTCAAGGAAGACTTATAAAAAATGTTTTTAAAGACATTTATTTTAAATGTGTATTATTCTAGGTTAAAAATTTCTTTATATATCTATCAAGAACTTACTAATTCATTAAAGGGGTGGTTGATTGTGATTTCACTTCTTTAACTTTAGTTAGTGTGTAATGTTCCTGTTTGAGCATAACCAATATCTGCAAAGTTACACCGCTGAAAGTTCAATGCAAACAGAGATATTGTCTTTTAAAATGATGGCAGTTTAATGCCTACAGTTATGGCTGGTAGGGACTACAACGAGCTACTTCCCAGGTTGGTGACATCACAAACCCAGAAATTCACATAAACCCCGCCCCCGGGAACAAGCAAAACTATCAAAACTAGGGGTGCACGGAAAAAATTGTGATTCTGTCTTCTAACAATTCTAATGGATTGACAAGTTTCAAAATTAATGTTCTAAAGCAGTGGTTCTTAATCCTGTTCCTCGTACCCCTTGCTTTGCATCTCTCTCTCTGTCTCTCTCTCTCTCTCTCTCTCTCTCTCTCTCTCTCTCTCTCTCTCTCTCTCTCTCTCTCTCTCTTTAACCTGAATCAGATCATCAGCTTGTCAGCTCCTTCAATAAACTGTGTTCCAATTATACACTTTGTTATACACTTAAGATATTTTTTTACATAGCTACGAGAAGCGTTAAACATGGACATGTACGCGGTTGCCATGGTAGCAAGCAATACTTACTGGCAAACACTTCTTACTGTTACAAATTAAACATTACTTTACAAAAATGCTACAATGCAAATATGTATTCTGCTATATTAAAGCTTTAATCAAGATAAAACTGTACATTAAAAACTAGCATAAGCAGTAGCATTTACAAATAACAGCGTATCAAAAAATATAAGACAACAACAAACAAAGAAACATACCATTCTGAAACATCCTGTAAGAGCCGTGCTTGCACAGGTTCTTCGCGATCCTCTTCACTACTATTCTCTGGGACTCAATTGGGCTCAAACTGATAAGCAATATTGACGACGCCATTGTTTACAATACAACCAGAGCACATGCCGCTGAGGAGAGAGGCATGACATTTCTGGACTGCACTAGGTGGTTTAACGAATCACAACACACTGGGCCAGCTAACCAATCTGAGTCCATTGCATATTTCTCAGGGAGGGGCTTCATAAAACCAGGAAATCATCAGAGCGTTCATCGCAGAAGGGACAGAGTGGTGTAGAATAGTGTATGTGTAGGTAAATTATGTGAAAAATAATGCTTTTTTTTTTTTTAAATGAAGCATTAAAGGAACACTCCACTTTTTTTGGAAATAGGCTCATTCTCCAACTCCCCCAGAGTTAATAAGTTGAGTTTTACCGTTTTTGAATCCATTCAGCCGATCTCCGGGTCTGGCGATAGCACTTTTAACATAGCTTAGCATAGATCATTGAATCTGATTAGACCAGTAGCATCGCGTTCAAAAATGACCAAAGAGTTTCGATATTTGTCCTATTTAAAACTTGACTCTTCTGTAGTTATATCGTGTACTAAGATCGGCGGAAAATGAAAAGTTGCGATTTTCTAGGCTGATATGATTAGGAACTACTCTCATTCCGGCGTAATAATCAAGGAACTTTGCTACCGTAACATGGCCGCGGCAGGCGCAGTGATATTATGCAGCGCCTGAAAGTAGTCCCCAGCTACCGGGCACTACTTTCAGGCGCTGCGTAATATCACTACGCCTGCCGCGGCCATGTTACGGCAGCAAAGTTCCTTGGCAGTCGACGCAAGCCAAGGACACGGTCCGTTTCACTAGTTAAAATTGCTTATTATCGCTTATTTAATTGAGAAACCTCAGAAAGTCATTGTGCAGCATTTTAAAGCATTTTTAAATAAACGACTAAAAAGATGATGTCATTGGCCCCTTAGCTGGAAGCCCTAAAAAATTCACATTTCTTGGCTTTTACATAAAATGTGTTCTTGAGAGCAACAGAATGGAACAGAAATCAGCAGATCTCACTTGTTCCAAAGTTGGACTATTTTTAACTTGAAAAGGCACATTTTGTGATGGACGCTCAAAAAACAGTGCAAGACATGACGCAATGGCCCAACTCATGCATCTGCATTTTTATGGCTCTAGCAGTGATGATTTAAATGGGATGAATTTAAAGATACAACTTTTCAAAGGAAGTATTTTTTTCAATGGAGCCATTCTCAACTCCCAACTTTAGTCATCATGCTCAAAGGAATAGATACAACAAATCAAATCTGAAGCTTAGTTGGAATAAACTAAAACGACCTACCTGTTTCCAGAGGAACTCATCGTCCTGATTGATCCTCCACGTGGTGAGGAGGTGTATGGAGGACAGCACTCCTCCGCTGACCACTGCCGCCCTCATCCGCACGGGCAGCAGCGTGTAGATGATGTAAATGAAGAAGACGGACCACCAGATCCCCTCGGAGGCGCTGCGGGGGGCCACCATCAGCACCCCGAACACCTGCACCACGATTAGCACTCCAATCACAAGATAGCTGACCATCCACATGTAGTCCTGGTGGAACCCGTTTCGGTTGCACACCACCATTAGCGCCAAGAACAGGGCCATGGCCACAGAGAGCACAGAGGCATAGACCACGTCGGGTGGTCCGTGGATGCAGTGGAAGGTGAGCATGACCCCACAAACGATCACCAAGACGCCCATCAGCATCGTGAGCGAGCTCTGGTTGAGCCTAAAGAAGTAGCGCTGGTAGAGACGCTCCAGTTTGCGCGACTGGAACTTCTTTGATTGGAACACGCGAACCACCCGCTGCCAGCAGTCCGCCGCCGTCACCGACCCCGCTCCGCTGGCCGTGTCATCGCTGGAGCCGTCGCAACCCGAGCCGTCCCCTTTCCTCCCCTTCACCGAGCCGTCCTCGAAACCCAGGTCCACAGATTTAAGGCCCAACCCCTCCCCCCCTCCCCCCACTTTCCCATAGTGGTCTTCCTGCCATCCGCAGCGCACGCCGAAGTTGCCCCCGCCCGTAACTCCTCCTCCGGACCGGGTGGCCTGAGCGTGGGGCGGCTGGGGAGGAGGCTCCATGGCTTCCACGTCCCGCAGGCAGCTCATGTAGCGTGGGTTGCAGAGAGAGGAGCCAACCTTGCGCTTGGACTTCTTGCCATTGCGCTCGCCCCACGCGGTCTTACGGTCATCCACTCTGGCCACTAGGAAGCCGTTGATCCAGGACATTCTATAGGAAAACCAAAGTCAGAGACATGCATGTTTATGCGGGTGAATGGCAGACAAAAAATGTAGTTCAAAAGTCTTTAGAAATGTACTGTTGGTTCAAGATTGTTTTGAAAAAATTACATTTGATGACTCTACATTGTCACGTGGTGTGACCATTAAGTAAAAAGCAATAACATACTTTGTGTAAGCCTTAAGGTATGCTCATATTTATCTTTACTCTGCAAAATTTTGTGGGTGAAATCCCGTCATTCCAACAGGAATCTGGAATTCACATGAGGGAGAAGAAGTTTCCCATGCAGATTTAACTTGTGTTAAAGTTGGTCACATGAATTCACCGCACTGACCGAAAGCTGCTTAGTTTGCAATGGCCTTCTGTGCTTCATGCATCTCTATGCTATTGATATCGGACCTGTTTTTGTACTCAAAATTTCACTGTTGCCACACCTTTAATTTTATTTTTTAAAAAGTTAAACAGATGACGTCATTGGCTCATGCACATGGCAGAATGTATGGATGAAATAATGCATATTTTTTGGATCTCTTTACCTGTGTGGGTTCTGGTGTGCACCCCAGCCCTGATCTTGCTGTCCGAGACACTCATTTATAGCGGTGGATGAGCGAAAGCAAAAATGTAGAGTTGCGATAAGTGATTGAAGGCTATCAGGGAGTCCAGTTTCATTTAGTTACTGAAGACTGGCCTGATGGATCTGAAGATCTGAGACTTTATTCAACTGTATCTTCATAACGTCTGGATCTGTTGATGATAAACCATCAATAGAAACAATAGAAGACAAATAAAATCCATTAACAGAATCGATCCATCTGGACAATTTCACTGTTGAATGATTTAAACCTAGAGTTATTGCACTACATGCTTTCACATCGTCTAAAATTCCCTTCCTCTGACAGGTACACTATTTAACAGGCTGAAATTACACGGCACATGAACTAAGCAATAAAAACGTCTACAACAAATATGGAAAGCACCAGGTTAATTTCCCTAAACTGTCACTGTATTTCTGATCAACGAGAGGCAGCTCTTAAATCAATATATGCATTGCTTCCTTACTAGTAATGATTAATAACAATATAAACAAGTTAAGAAGCTTCAGAAACAGTAACATTAGATGCTAGTTTTACATTTAATCCTCGCCATTTTAAGATATTCTGAGCTCTCTATGTTATTCTAGCATGGCAGTGGGTCACTTCTGCTACAGATTCGAAAAGAGATGGATGAGAAAGAGAGTCAAGACATCAGCGAGATCAAATATCATTTCAAGTTCAGGAAGTTCACAGTAATGAGAATACTCTTTTCAAATTTCATGTCTCTATTTCACTATTATCATTTTTAATACTTCTAAATCACCATATGCATTACATTTTCATATCACAGGTTCATTTAAATCTAGAGTCCCTTTCTTTTAATCCCCCTTCATTTTTTAAGCATATTGATAGTTTTGTGTATTTTATGCACTCTAAGTACTTTATATGCTCTCTCAATATTGTACATCATAAGAATCATGCAAATAAAGCTTTATTGACTACAACGCTGAATATGAAAACTAAGTAGCACTGCATAAGCAGATATTATTACACTGCTCTCTGGAACATTTGATTTGCATTGGACAAATATTTCCAAGTAATGACGGTTGTCCATGGCAACGCTGTATAACTGACTGCTTAACATTAATTTATGACTTTGCATTAATCCACGCTGACTAATTGTTCAAAGACTTTGGACTCACATTTTTTAGTACAGCATGTTAAATTTGGAGGTCAAAAGACATATTGCAGGTCATGCCACTTTCTATCAATGATAATTGTTTGTTTAATCCGAAAGCAACGGTGTATATCCTGCCTAATCAGACAATGACAGATTACTAGAGATAAGAAGTGATCATCTTAAATGGATCTGATTACTCAGTCCTAGCAGACCTAAACCAGCAGAACGAACATATGAATGAAAAATATTCATGAGCAAATAGAGCATACACTCTTAATTATTTTACGTTTTATCAATATGTGTTTATTATAATGTCATGTATCCTAGTTCAGTTTGTTGCAGCTATGATTTGGCTTATAAAAAACTTGGAAGCTAAATTAAATTTTCAATGGTAAAATTAATGTACATCTATCATTGTTGCACGTTTTTAACAATAATAATAACTCTCAATAAAATTGGCTATTTCAATATGTTTGTTGATAAAACTGTCAAACAAGTCATAAACTTATTTCCAATAGCATTTATGCCTATTAAAGTATCTCTTTCCAATGCGTTTCCACAGTTAATAACATTGTAAATCTATAATTTTCTAAATTTTGATGTACATTTACAAAACTGGTGTTTCTAACAGCTTGAGGAAATGATGGCAAAGTTGACATCTTTCTCTCTTTTGATCGGTACGAACAATCTGTTAATATTTTTTCCTCTTTTGTAAAGTCATATGCTTTCATCAGTTTTTCTTTTGATACTAGAGCAAATGGGAGCGCAATTTATTATTTATTTATTTTTTTTGCCTATAAGCTGTGTTGTAGTTTTTGTTTATTAGGACTAAATCAACCCAGTTACGACTTCCACTTCTGAGAAAACCAGAAGTGCCAAAAGCATCCATTAAACTAACTTAAATTTTACCACAATGGTTCTAGAGACAATAAAAATACGATATAGTATGATAGAAACAGAGTTTAGTGCTAGTATGCTATTTCTAATTAAGCAAGTTCACTCGAGAACCGCTTTGGAACGATTCAGTCCGATTTATGAACGAATCACTCGGTTCTGAGAATTCGATTCTTCGATGATTCAAATCTTCAACTCAAACCAATGATTCATTCGCGAACCGAACATCGCTAATTTTGACGACACAACGCTCTAATGCCACAGTACAATACATATAAGCTCATAACCAATCTACTCTGAGTCATAATCAGAATCTGAGGCCATACTAACGATGAGAACGGCACATATAGCCTATGTGGTTGTATATGTATGGTGCATCCTGGCTGGCGCTCGTATCGCGCTGTATTCCCTCCGGGACATTTGCACGACATTTCAGCAGCCGTGCGCTGATGTTACATAATGCAAATATAGAGATCGCAGTGTCGCATCAGTCTCAACGCTATTTGGTGTTCATCTAAATCCCCGTTTCCTCCTATGGAAGACAGCTGCATCAGTCAAACTGTGCTTCCATTTAAAAAGAAAACATAAAAACGCCTATTTACGCTAGAAAGCATCGACGCGTGCACATATAAACATCAACGACTGTTCGCCATCGCCATAACATATGCATGCTGCATAATTTCAGCGCTTCATCGATGGCTCATGTTGCCAGAAGAACTATGCAGCATTTCTCCCATAGGCCGTTTGGAGATGTTTCGTTCGTTACATAACACTGAGTGTGTGTTCAGCGTTCAGTGTGTGTGCGTGTGTGCCATATTCGCAGCAGTGACCGTGTCGAGGCTGTTACAGTAACAGTGTGCGGATACTTGTGCAACACAGCATGTCACACCCGACCGCCAAGTGTGGGCTACACAGCCCCGTCCTTCACCCCCCAAAAAAGCCCAATTCTAGCGCGCTACGGGCCGCGCACACATCCACTTGATCCATATCTGCGGTGAACATGTTATAGGGATCATAACGCGCGAAACATTCCAACGCATCAGCCATCATCGCCTTGTTTTACAGAGGCAAACACGCACAACTCAACCATCAGATGAACATCAAGCCTTATGTCTCAAGCCTCACGCGTGCCATCAATTTAGACACCGGCAGCTGCGGTGGTGCACGTTATTTCACGTATTTTGCGGGAGCGCTCGACCTTTAGGGCAACATCAGCAGTGCGAGCTGAGACGGGCATTGCATTTAATCTCGAATATATCGCTGGTGTGAATGGAGAGAGGGGTGTTGCATTTGGCCGTTGCTTATTCGCCATGCCAAAACTCAGGGCTAATGCTGCATTAAAGCCGTCTTCGCGCACGCATCCGACTCTTCCGAATGTCCTCTATACAAGGCAAACGCTTGTATAACGTTTGTCCATCAGAAATCATACTAGAAAGCAGCCCTACATAAAACATGACTGATCACCCTAGAAAAAGATCTGACTCACCGTGGACATCTCTCTGGTTCTGGCGCTACAGCGGCGGCGTCTATCCCTCGATCGCTCCGCGTCCTTGTTATCGGCAGGGCGATGTGTTTTTTGCAGGCATCGAGGACGAGGGGACAGAGGGCCACAGACAGTGAAGCTCTGCCTCGCTTGTGCTCCCGTCGTTTCCCAGCCTCTCCCCCTTCACACAGACGCGGTGCCAGTCTCAGTCTCCACGCGTCTCAACACTCCCCCTAAAGGCCTGCGAACAAGCAACTCCTCACAGCCAGCTGCTTTCACCTGTCCTCCTCCTCCTCCTCCTCCTCTGCTCTCAGACCCACAGACGCTCAAACAGGTGACATCTATCTATCTATCTATAGTGGCAGCCAAAATATTTGGACACTTAACCCACCATTAGGCTATATTATATTATATGTCAAAACCAATGGCATTTATTTGAAAGCCATATACCACAAGCAGACTCTTCCAGCAAAATGTTTAAAAAAATGAGTTTTTCAAATAATATTTTAGCCCATTGACTTCCATTGTGTGGACAGAAAAAAACACTTCTCATTTAACACTTCAAAATATCCTGAAGCAAAAAAGCCACACAGGTTTAGAATGAGATGAGTGAACTATCCATTAAGGGTTAGTGAATGATAATGTAATACAGTATGTGGGATAAAATCCCAAATGCATCACAATAACCAAGCTTGTTTCATCTGCCTCATTTTGATCACTATATCTACAATTTAATAATGTAAAACTAATAGAATTTATTTTTTAGAAGTTTATATATATATATATATATATATATATATATATATATATATATATATATATATATATATAAATCTCAAACATAGTCTGTGGGGTAAAACGCCCCCTTGGTACAAATTTAATTTTTGTTAAAAAATCTAGTAACATGAAAACTCTGGACATTTTTTCATACTTGGTTTATAATTCATGTCATTGTCACTAAAACTATAGTAACTTTTCTGAACACATTTAACTTTTATTTCACAGAAAAAAAATTACACAGTCCTTAAGGGGGTCGTTTTCCCCCACTACCCTAATTGTATGCAATTATGCTTATATTTATTTTTATTTATACATGCTCATGATATATACACTCGCACATACTGATAAAGTAACAGTTTTTAGATTGTATCTTTCATTTTAAGTACTGGTCTTATTAGTTGCTACCATAATCAGAAAAACAAAAACAAAATGGCTCCTGCATTTAATACATTAGTGATATACAATTAGGGCTGGGTATCGTTTAAAAATTTTAGATATCGATACCGATACCTTGAGTTCGATACCGGTTCCTGAACGATACTTTTTCCAATACCAATTTTATGAAATCAGTTTTAACAAGATTACATCATCTCAAAAAACTTTGGTTTTATTTTTTCAGCCTGTTGACATTTATACAGACTCAAAGCCTCATCTCCTGAGCCACTGCACAAAGGAACAAAATATACCCATCACAATAAATCAGTGCAAATAGTTTGAATAAAGTTCAAATAGTTTTCAATTTACACATCTGTTAGGCTACATTTACACTAGTGCGTGTTTGTTTTAAAATGCATAGCTCAGACAGAATCATAATTTCTATTCATTTATTCTAGGTTGTTAAAGGCTTCAAGAAATTGAAAATCTTTATCCACTTTCATAAGTGGGTGTTTTATTTTCTTTCACCATATGTTTTATTGTTATTTAATTCTGTGTTGTAGTGAATTATTTGAATGCGTAAAAACAACTTAGTTTATTCAAATTTATTCTTAAAATAGCCTTATGAAATGTTTTATTTTTCTTAAGAAATTCTGTGTTCTGCTTTTCAAATGAAGGCATAAAACATTAATTTCATTTATCTTTAAATTATTTAAAATCAAAATTTATTTATTTTGGCAAACAAAGGGGGTTAAATATATATATATATATATATATATATATATATATATATATATATATATATATATAAATTAAAACATGAAAGAAATGTTGTGTGATCATTACTTTAAAAAATAAAGTTTTAATATTTTTAATAGTAGCCGTATTAGTAGTAGCAGTATGTACATTCTACTGAACAATAGTAATATATTTCTGCCGCAGTGTCTACCAAGTTAAACCGAACTTTTATTTTGACGGGTTGCCGTGAATACCTTTACAGTCTGTGTGTATATGATATGATGCTAGTTTTACTCAAATCAAACGGTAAAATGCTCATAAAGTGACTCTCAGAGCAGTTCTGAAGATGTTGTTCATGTGTTTATGTCCTCATTTAGTGAGACGGCAGAAGCTGAAATCACTGCGAGTGTCACGCGCGCTTCAGTCTGTGTAGTAAACAAAACCGCGCAATAGAGAGCAGATTGCTCCAAACACTGATCAATCTGCGCAACGCCGCTTCTAGTCGAACACACCTAGTGCTGCAGGTTTATTGCCTCACTGACGTTGATGAGATTAACCGCTTAGGTATCGAAATTTGGTACCGAAGGACAAGACGTTTTTCGATACTCGATTATCGAGGCAATTCGGTCTGTGCCTAAAAAGTATCGAACTCGATACCCAGCCCTATATACTATATATTGCACTGTCAGCTGCCAAAACTGTAAGATGTCCTGTCTGAGAGTGGTGACATTTTATTGCATGCTTATCAGCCATGTTCCTCTATAACATATCAGATAACAAAGATAAAGTCTGGAAGTCACTATTGTCCGCTGCACCCATACCGATGGTGCTTTCCATTAAGTGTACAACATACTGCTGGACAAAAAAGCGAAAGGATACTGTGGCAGTATGGGAATATTGTGGGTTATCAGATATCAGTGATCCACATGATAACTTGCATATCTGTGGTTAGTGTTTGCCGCAGTTGAGTTTATGCATTCCTGTGTGCTACAATAATAGGTTTTGGTGGCACTCCACACAGACACCCAACCCAAACCCCAGACCCATATCACATGCCCTGCTAAGTGATCAAGGCCATTATAAGCAGGAAGAGCCAGTTTCTAATAAACTCTAAGGCTGATGATATGCGGGGCAACTTTTTGAGCAATTATACAGAGCAACGTTTTATGAACAATGTTGCTTGGGCACTTTTCCATTGAGAATGAGTAACAAATTTCTATCTGGATATCTGAGATCAGTCTTGAGCCCTGTGTCTCAACTGACAGCAACATTGCTCAAAAAGTTGCCCCATGTATCATCAGCCTAACAGATTAAGAAAACACAATATAATGCTTGTAAATACTTCATTTCAGACTATATCGTGTTTTGTGTCCCTATCTAAACCACTGAATCTTTTTCCTCATATTACGTTTATTATTATTATTATTTAGACATTTCTTATCAATATAACTTATGGTACACTGTTCAAAAGTTTGGTGTCAGTAATTTTTCTACCGCTTTTTTTATTTTTTTTAATTTGGCAAGGTTGCATTAAGTTGATCAATCAGAATATTAGAATAATGAGGATCATGTGACACTGAAGACTCGAGAAATGATGCTGTAAATTCAGCTTTGTATCACTGGTATAAATTACATCTCAAAATATATTCAAACAGAAAACACTTATTTTAAAACTTTAAACAGTTTTTAACTGTATTTTTTATCAAATAAATGCAGCTTTGGTGAGCAAAATATTAAACGGTACACTGTAAAAAATGACTGTGATTTTAACGGTAAAAAACTGTGAAAATGCTACAGTAAAAACCTGTTAAATGGTAAACGGTAAGTTCCTGTAAAATTTACAGGGAAAAAACGTAAACTGACGTTCCCAGAATTCCATACATTTCATTTCAAATTTTGTTTGTATTTGATGTTTTTTTCTTATCAGTTATGTTTATCAGAGTTGTATGTTACATCTAATGTTGTTAAATTAATGTTTATTGCATATTTCAGTTTAATGAGTCTCACCATGATGGTGTTTAGTGTTTGTGTGAATGACACTGTGCACCTTCTATATATTATTATTTAAAAGCTGCTTGTGATGGGCTTTGGTTCATCTTGTGACTTTCTCATGACCACCTGCATTTGGTGGTTACCAGTACATTTCAAAGGTACAAAACAGATTTCAGTACTTTAATAGGTTGGTATATTAACATTACATCATTTAATGAAATAACGGTATTTAACTGTAAATTTAAGTTAAAACCGTACAACCTAAAATGTTGTTACCATATTTTTATTTATTTATAATTCTGGCAACCACAGCTACCGTTTATTTACCATAAATTTTACGGAATTTTTTTTACAGTGTAGTGTAAATGATTTCTCTGAATTATGACCTGCTCTTATCATTCTAAGAACGTGATGTCATTTCATTATGTTTTCGACAACAATACCTGCAGGCCAAACTGCTGCAGTGACTCAAACTGTGCCAAACTTATGCAACTATACAAACACATTTAAGGTAAACCGTTTTCAGTTTACTCATTCAACAAGTGCCCTATATATGACTATCCAAATGAAATGTTTTATGATGCACTGCAATGAATTCTAGTGAACATATTAGACAGATTTCCAGCTGTGTACTGAGTTATGCAAACTGCTAGAGCCAAATATAACACTATGAATGGCTATTGTGTAAATGTTTGGTATACATACTTCCACGCACATTTGAATAGACAGGGAACAAGCCAAGACAAATGCAGCTAGTAAGTATACTAAAGACTACCAAGTGAAGACAAACCTGTTTCATTTTAACGCAGCACACCCACCACTTATGAAGCGCAGAAGGATATGTGTCTTGCAAGCATTAAATGATGTTGATTAAAACATCTAAACACACACACTAGGACACAAACACGAGCGGCCTGCTTTTCATTTGCACAAAAGCTTGGAATGATTTCCGTCTGCTGTGTTTACACAATTGTAATTCAGTGCCGCTGTACACTGCTTGTTGTTTTGCTGTTCTGTGGTGACGGGCGGCAGACATGAAAAAGGGTAAAGTAAATACAGTACTATTTGTCTAATGCTCAGCTGACAAATAGGTCTGGATAGACTACCAGATCTTTGCCCTTCATAGGTTCCTCATTGCCTTAAGGTAGGGCTGAGCTTTCTGGGGAAGCGGTACGGCTGTAATTTGAACCAGTGCTGCCGTTTGTTTGATTCAGCCGCAGTATCGTAGAACTGTAATAGAGAAACTTTAAGATAATATACCATTAACAGCTTTTTTGCTACCAGAAGGCCATGCTTGTGAGAGTAGAAGTGTACTAATTAACCCTATTAAGCCTAATTTATCATATTTGATCAAATGCAAATTTCTAAGGCCTCTAAACTATTAGCATGATCAAAATGTTGCTGGAAAAACCTGTTGTACACAATCTAGTATGATCTACAATCTAGTCTTCTTATTGATAGTTTATACTTATTTAGCAAGTAAAGTCTTCAGGTCCTGGTTCATGTATCTTTTTGCTGTGAAATCTTTAAACTAAAACATAATAACTTTTATACTTATATAATAATTCAAGATAAACACTTACTGGTCTGAAGCTACTTAGGTTTACTTGATTATCCATAAATAACTTGTTTTAGACAAATTGTGTTAAAATATTAGTATTGAACATGATATCATTGCACTGCATTGCATTAATTGCTTTGCCCCTACAATAAAAACCTTTTTTTTTTTTTTTTTTAAATTCCTTTTAGATTTTATTAATATTTTATCTAAAGTTTCAACTTTTTTCCATTTCAGTGAAATCAGATTTCTTTAACTATTCACTTATATATCGGGGCCCAGACTTTGCAGGGTTAAGCACACAGCCAGCTGTTGTCTTATGTGACATAAGCTGCATACTGTTATAAACAACGTATTACCTAACAGTTTTGCCAATTAGAGGGGTGTTTATGTTTACGTCGTGGCAGTAGAAACCATATGCACGACAATCATTGCAATTAAAACAATCAAAACAAACAAACAAACAAACAGCACAAATAAAGCTCTTTATCACCTGTAATTACACAGTGACAGCGCCCTGCTGTTTCATAGTCAAATCAGGGTCCAGCTGTCACATCGACTCCCAACACTGGCCACATGATTTTTGTGTCTGACGATTAGTGGCTGCCAGAGGAGTTTACATTCACGTGATTGACAGCCTGATTGCTTCAGCGTGATGGTGTAATCAGGAAGGAAGGGCCCTTGGACATGTACAAAACACAAGACACATCTCCAGTTGCACCAATCACCGGTGGAATATTAGCCTATAGTCTTACTGTTTTAACCATATCATTATATTTTTAACCACAGTTTTATATCTGGAAATGAGGTTGAAAGTTGAAATACCTGTTGTTTTAAAGGAGGAAGTGTTATTGTTCCTTATATTCCGAATAACAGCATGTGACTCACAGGTAGGCTATATTTTATACAACAGTTTAATAAACAAGTTAATCTGGTGTGTAACTTCTTTTTTTTAAACCAATATTGGCAGTCCATTTTTGCTCGAAACCAAGTTGAGCAACATAAAGTGCTTCCTTCCTGAATTAATCTGTTTTTGAACAAATCGATTGAACGAACGATTCAATGACGATGGCATGTCGCCACCTACTGGCCTATTGATATACCGTGCAGAAAGAGTCACTGAATAATCCCCGCAACGCGCAAACACAGACAAATCCAATGCATTGAAAAGTCCCAGAATATCACTCAGCCAATGGAGTTTGAAGACTGAACTAACTGTTCTTTTGAACACACTTACAAAAATAATCTTTTTCTATATTTGGCAATAAAAACTATTTGGTGGTCACATTTTTTTGGTGGACCGATTGTCACTATTAACTAACTTTTAACTAACTTTTGCCTCAATAAACTCCTAATTTGCTGCTTAGTGGGGTAGTTGTTGAGTTAGGTATGGGTTTGGATAAAGGGATCTAAAAGGTCATGTAGAATAAACCATTAATATGTGCTTTATAAGTATCAATTTGCTAGTAGATAATAGGCTATGCATCCTAATAATAAGCAACTAGATAATAGTGAGAATTGGTCTTGAAACTAAAGTTTTTTAGTAGGACTAATGTTAGTTGTTCTTAAGTTTTTGTATTGTTATTAAGTTTTTATTTGTATTATTATTATTTCATATTAATGATATAGGTTTGAAGGTTAATGTAGGTAAATGTTTGAGTTTTGTGATGTTCTGAGATCAGTTTTCCTGTCTATGGTGGGCTGTACTTTTAGGAGTATAAAGTTGCTCTGGGATCAGTGCTTCAGATGTGTTGTCATAAACGAGACAGCAGGTTTTAACACTTAAGAGGGTGTGTGTGTATGTGTGTTTATGATGAAAACCACACCTAAGAGTTTCGAAGTAGTTACTTATGGATCACACTCCTCCAACTGAGCCACATTCCTGTTCTCTTCCAAATTTCCTTTAAAATTATTATTATTATTATTATTTTAAGTACTTCCATGGTGACATTACTCATAAATCTAGTTTGGCCACATATATCAAGCTAAAGATGGCATATAAAATCAAAGCACGCTTGCTAAATGTACAATTTTATAGTTATAGGTGAATATTAATAGATATAATTATAAATATAGTAAAGTCACAATAAAATTAACTATTACAATCAATAATAATAATAATAATCATGTATTACAAGGGAAAACACATTTGCCCTTATAAGCTATAAGGCATATATTCTCCAAAGTGCCAGAAGAGGGCATTGTAGTTTACTTCTTCATAAAGATAAAGCTTTGATGTCAACTATAACTGGACATTTTTTGTAAAGTGATAAATAAATAAATAATAAATACATAAATAAATAAATAAAAAAAGGTGAAGGAAATTCTAGTTTTGGTTCTTTTCTAGTTGGGAAGTATTACTAATTTTCAGTTATTATCAAATATTTAAAACATGCACACATTCTCACTTTTATTTGTATGCCTAATATGTTGAAAAAGCAAAACGTCACATTCTGTCAGGAATTACAATAATCATGTACATTATACAACATTTTCCATTCAAAATGGTGAAATTTGACAGTGGAAAAAGTTGAAAAGTTTGAATCACTTTGTCCATTTATAATAATTGGTTTTTGCAAATTATGATTGTTTTCAAACAGGTTTCCGTCTGCCATTAGGCCCATTTGTGAGGTTGTATGACATTTACTGCGTTACATCGAAGCACCGCATGAAGTTTTAAAGAACCACATTACCTGAGTTACTGTGATGTAAACCACTGCAATGTTCTTATTTGAGAAATCTCAGATATGTACAAAGTTTAGAATATTATAAATCAGCTGTATTCCACTGTAGCGTTTAAGATCTTGCTATTCTTTGACTTGTTTATCTAACGACTTTTGGATAGAAAATTTGTATGTAGCCTACTGTACAAGAGGGGCAAATATAGCATGCTCGAAACAGAGAGAGAGTGAGAGAGAGAGAGAGAGAGAGAGAGAGAGAGAGAGAGCGCAGCACACGGTAGCGCGAGACACATCATTACAAAAGGCGCATGCACAAGAAACAGACCCGTTGCCTTTGTACACCTGTATTACTATCTCGATTTATAATAACCCCGCGCGAGGGAATATATCTTAGGATCTCTGCGTATACAGCTCAGACAGAAGCTTGACTGTTCAATCGTGATACCCTCTTCTTCCTCGGGAGGCATATGTATTTGGTATCGCCGTTTCTTCCAGTAAGCACCAATGCATGCATCCACCCGCCTCCCTGCGCTCTCAAATAGATGGTGCAAGTAAAGATGTCCAAATCTTCCGCAGACCCTCTGTCTGGTGTACAAAGCGCTTCTCAGTCGCACTATTTTCAGGTAAGACTTTTGGGGGATTTGAATATGATCTCATAAATGGTTAATTTCTTGCTACTTGTTGTTGAGCAGCCGTGCATTGAAGCGCTTCATATATCCGCAGAGCGCTACAGCTACACAATCTGCCCGTGTAATATCGCCTTTATCGCGCTTTTAATCAGTCACGCGCTGTTGTTTTTAATGAGCGGAGGCGAGATGTTGATAAGATGTTTTGATGCTCCTCCAGCATCCGCGAAACTCCCAATTCCCGTTTTTCCTCCGCCCTGAGATTTCCCACCGCAGCCAAGGCCTCGTTCTTCAGGCCAGGCATCTGTAGACACAGTGTTCATTTATGACTTCAAACACTTGCTTTCTGTCAGTTTCTACTGATTACGGATAGACGGATTTAAAATCTCTCACAATTCCCTTATGGTGAACCCTCGCTGCCATGGGTCTCACCTGTAGCCAACTTAAGTCCCATGGTCACCTGCCCTGCTTGAAATACTATATTAAACTGGTAGCTGTGTTTTTGATGATGGTAACTGGTTTCTAGCAGGTCTAAGTTGGCTACTAGTTGCTCCAAACCGGTCACTAGCTAAACCATCATGGATCAGCAACAAATCAGATATTAGCTGGTCATACCAGTTCAAATTGGTCAAATCTCATGGCAATTTGTATCTGTTTTACACTTTGCTGAATTGGTGGCTAATTTCGTGTAGTCTCATTCATATGTTTTTTGTATGATATATGCTACTTATGCTCCAATGGCGTTTTTTGTGGGGGTGGACTTTAATGCTTACTCAAAATTATGTTTTCATAAATTCACACAAAATCGCTACATCTTAAAAAAAAACAAGAAAACAAGATTTTCCTGTGAGATCGGGTTGGACTAATTGGATTAATCTATTGTTTAATACCAAAAAAAAAAACAAAAAAAACATTTGCTTTTGAACAAGAAAGGCAATGTACCTATAGAGTAGACTAAAGTTAGTTGCATAAATACAGCCATTATATTAAAACTGTGTCTTATCAGTCTTACTTTCGAGATTGAAAGATTGCAGATTCACCACTTTTTTCTGTAAAAAAAGAAAACGATCTTGTGAGACTGAGTAGTTGATGCAACCAACAATATTTTTAATACAAAAAACAAAAACAAGGTTCCCTTGTGCTGACTAGAACAGTTACAAACTTTATATCTATGTCATATTTTAGACTTTACTTTAAACTATTTAAAGAGCTTACAGTTACTCCAGACCCATTTCCTATAATGTGAACATTAATCTAACTGCTGCTGGAGCTCCAGAAACACTTACATCTGGTGTCCTGGCCCAGTTTTTTCAACTGCTTACACACTAAATCTTTGCTTGCCACACAATTTCTGAAACCTGACACTCAAACACCAGAACCACACACCAAATCTGCCTTTGACTCAGTTTTCAATTTCATGAAACACTTTTTGCAAAACACAACACACAATTCTCTGTGTAACACACACAAATCTAACAGGAATTATGACAAAGGTGTTTGCAAATGTTTGCTTTTGAGATGTGTTTGTGGTATTTTGAATGCAGTGCTTCATTTTGCAAGAGATGCGAGGCATTTTGCACATTGTGTGTGCAATTCTTGGATTTGTGTGTAAAGTTTTGAAAAAACGAGGCAAAGTTTTGAAAATGCAATTGAAAAAAAACAAAACTGTAAGACAACAGCACCTGTTTTTCAACAAAGTGCATCTTATTTATAAGACTTCTTGTGTCTGATGTTACTGTAACCGGGTGACTTTGTTTTGATGTGGTTGTCTCCATATAGCTACCACGAAAGCTGCCGAAGCGCAAGGGTCGTTTTAAACGCTCAGATGGCAGCACCTCGTCTGACACCACCTCCAGCTTCATCAAACGACAGGTAAGACTCCGCTTAACCAGTCAGTGCTTCCATATCGTTAATCATACAGATGCTATTGTTTCTGTCATTACGTTTTCATGTGGGGTTATTTGAGTGGTCATCTCTTCTTTAGTAGTTACAGAGGTTGTGTAGATTGACTAGGAGAAGTGACTCTGGAGGCTGGAATCAGCACATTTCTGGGTTTCTCAGAAGCAGAAGTTGTCATAGTTGGGTAAATGTCTAGTGGTGTATCGAAACTACAACATATATATATATATATATATATATATATATATATATATATATATATATATATATATATATATACATATATATAAATGTATGAGTAAATTATGAGTAATTTGCACGTAAAACGCATCTTCCCCAAAACTCTCCTCCGGATTCACAAACGCTTCGTATTTGATAGTTAAACATGTGTATGTTAAGGGATTCCAATCATTTGTAAATAGGGCGCTCGTGCACGGTCGTACAAAATTAGCATAATCCCCGTCTATGAATTACAGCTACGCAGTTTGCGTGTCCAGGAATGCAGTGGAATATTGTGGTCTACTTTTTCAGGTTTGGCTCCAGTATATTGCATAAATGCAAAAAAGACTAATAGGCCATATGGCTAACAATAAATATTCAATAACGTGTGTCCACCAAAGCGTTTTTAGCCAGCTGAAAATTGTCAGGCGCTCTTCTGAAAACTGCCTGCTGGTGGCGCTTGAGAACACTTTGGTGGCACAGCGTTTTTCCAGATGAGACGCTTTGGTTGCCATGAAGTGGAATATCCACGGCTGTAATGTATTACTAGTATCTCATTTTGAAGAATATTACTGATTATAAAAATGCAGTAACCAGTAATATTAACTTCTCTATTGTTGTTCAGTTGTTGTACAAGTAGGATGATTGGTCGGTGTGGTATTTGTCCCGCACCTCCTCCATTGATTGGACGGCTGGCTAAAAAGTGAAGTGAAGTGACATGTGGTCAAGTAGGGTGACCCATACTCGGAATTTGTGCTCTGCATTTAACCCATCCAAGTGCACACACACAGCAGTGAACACACACACACACCGTGAACACAAGTGAGTTTATCAACTCTCAGCTACAAAAAACCCCCCACACTAACAGAGCAAACGAACTTGTAAAATATTATAATGGCAGTGCATTAAAATTCAGTGTTATCAGTTTGCCAAAAAGAACAGAGAACTTTTTACGCACCATTTACACGTGGTAAGGAACAGGTGTACATTTCTTTCGTACCAACTAACATTTTGAAAATACGAACATTTTCGTGAATTCGAAAGTTTATGTCAGAACGGCTTTACGAACGATTTACACAAAAATTAATTCTGCTTGTGTTTCATGAATGAGGCCCACTGTGTTTTTATATGTGTGTGTGTGTGTGTGTGTGTGTGTCATCACAGTCTGTGAAAAGGATTCATTTTTACATCTTTTGTACATTGAATTGTCATTTTTTTTTACGTATATATTATGAACCATATCAAATTTATATTGTATAATATATTACATAATTTAAAATATTTCATAATATATTGTCATATTAAAATATACAATGATGCTTATAATAACAATAAATGACAAATTTCATAGTACTTTTAATATACCTTTGAAAATATATATATTATTTATATATATATATATATATATATATATATATATATATATAATATTATTTTTATTCTATATAATTCTACATAATAAGAATATATTATTCTTTATGTAATGCTACATTATGTAATATGTAATGTGTATGTGTGTGGGTGTTCATATGTATGTGTGTGTGTGTGTGTGTGTGTGTGTGTGTGTGTGTGTGTGTGTGTGTGTGTGTGTGTGTGTGTGTGTGTGTGTGTGTGTGTGTGTGTGTGTGTGTGTGTGTGTGTTGTGATCCTGGACCACAAAACCAGTCTTAAGTCGCTGGAGTATATTTGTAGCAATAGCCAAAAATACATTGCATGTTTTTCTTTCATGTCAAAAATCATTAGGATATTAAGTAAAGATCATGTTCCATGAAGATATTTTGTACATTGCTAAGAACTTCATTTGGACAACTTTAAAGGTGGTTTTCTCAATATTTGGAGTGTTTTTGTACCCTCAGATTCCAGATTTCCAAATAGTTTAATCTCGGGCAAGTATTATCCGATCCTAACATAACCATACATCAATGGAAAGAATATTTATTCAGCTTTCAGATGATGTATAAATCTCAATTTCGAAAAATTTACACTTATGACTGGTTTTGTAGTCCAGGGTCACATATATATAAAATTTTTGTCTTTCTCCTAATAAATTTGCATTAAATAGGATAATAAAACAGGAGAAAGGTTGATAATTAATTTTTTATCCCAACATTTTTTACTTTCATGACCATGGATTTTGACTTCTTGAGCATTTTCTGAAGCATTCAGTTGGCATTTGAGTATGGTGTATTTGTGGTGTATTTCACCAAAACCAAAATTCGTTGTTTGGATGTTATGAAAGGTTGTTTTCAGGTTGTTACAAAATTTGAAAACTTCTAAATTTCCCCACTCTTAAAAACTGTTGCTAATTAACTGCTGGCTGCTGCGATTATTAGTTTCACTAGACATTTAGAAAAAGAGTCTTAGTAAAAGTCTCTTGTATCTGGGTGACAATATGTCCTCAGATTTCTTTTTCATTTTTGTCGGTTTTTAAGTGTCTTCAGTGTCTAAAATCTGCAAGTCTAATGTGTTTTGTGTAGTAGCTGATTATATCTATAAGGATACAGCCTACACTATATGTCACCGTCTCACTTGTGCTGTAATTCAAGACGTGGCCGCTAGATGGAGGCAGCTCCGTTACTCTCCTGCAGCATCTTCATGTGTTATTTAAGAGAATCTTTTGAAAACACCAAAAGGAAAAAATAGGTTATGACAAGCACACTGAATTTCTCCATGGCACACTTCAACATCTGTGTCAGCCTCGTTACATCAATTAATTTCCTCTGTAATGAGTGACCCAAATTCTTTGGTTTGTTCTGCGCACACCATATAAGTCTTTATATTCAGCCTGTAAAATGTGACACCCTTAGATACCTACTCCAAATTCATCTGTGCGGAAGCAAAGGCAAGTTTACAGACAAGTTTTAAAGGGTATTAACAGGGACATTGACTGTCTGGGCATCCATCTGCCATGCAGCATTTAGTGTGTTAATAGAGAGTTCGTGTGTGTGTGTGTGTGTGTGTGTGTGTGTGTGTGTGTGTGTGTGTGTGTGTGTGTGTGTGTGTGTGGAAAGAAGAGACGGCATATTGAGCGGGTTGTTAATTTTCATGGCCAGGAGGTCGTGGCAGTTTCAATTTTCTCCCGAAATATCACAGTTCCTAAAATATTAAAATAGTAAAATATTAATGGAGCTCATTTGGAGTGGAGCCTGCTGGTGAATGTTAAATCCTCACGCTCTCTCTGTGTTCATAAAAACTGTGCTGTGATGGCATACCTGTGACGTACATCATGGATTCCTTACATGCATGAAGACAGCGGTGAATGTGCTGTATTTCAGAAAGGGATGCTTTACAGGAGGCAGTGCATGTTAAGTGTGAAAGAATGGATTATAGAAGTAAAATTGGGTTGCAATTGCTAGTTTACATTTACACTGCCGTTTGAGTTTGAGGTTGGTAAGAATATTTGATGTTTTTGAAAGAAGTCTCTTAAGCTCACCAAGGCTGCATTTATTTGATTAAAAATCTAAATACAGTAATATTGTGAAATATTATTACAATTTGAATATTTATTCCTGTGAAGCAAATCTGAAGTTTCAATTTTTAGCATCATTACTCCAGTCTTCAGGGTCACATGATCTTTCAGAAATCATTCTAATGTGCTGATTTACTGCACAAAAAACATTTCTTATTTTCTTATTATCAATGATGGAAACATTTATCCTGCTTAATATAATTACATTTTTCTGAGGAGTATTTTATGAATATATAAAGTAAAAAAAATGGCATTGAAATCTTTTGCAGTGATTTAGTTGATCTGTTCTGTCAATTTAATTTGTCATTGCTGAATAAAAAATGTATTAAAAATGAAATGAAATAAAGTAAACAGACCTAACTTTTAAATTGTAGTGTAATTGAAATGTCTGGGTTGTCAGACACTGGTAAAAACTTCGAGCTACTATTATACAATGCAATATTTATTAATATTTTAATTATATCTACATTATATTGCTAATATAGAATTAAATATTTATGCATTAAATCGTATTTATTTTGTATTACATTTATATGCAGAAATTAGGGTGGTAAGATTATTTAAGATTATTATTATTTTTTTTTTTTTAAAGTTGAGCCAACTTAAAATTTTTAAGGCAACAAGCTTCAGCAGATTTTTGAGTTCTCAACTTGTCGTTTTAAGTTTATACAACAAAAATTTGAGAATCTCCCACAAAAATAAGTTGAGCAAACTCAAAAATCTGCTGAAGCTGGTTGCCTTAAAAATTTTAAGTTGGCTCAACTTTTTTTTTTTTACAGTGTAGGCTGCATTTATTTGATAAAAATACATTATATACTGTAATAAAAAATGATGTGAAACATTATTACAATTTAAAACAACGGTTTTAATCATTTCTATTTTAAAATATTTTAAAATGTAATTTATTCCTGTGAAGCCAATCTGAATTTTCAATTTTCATGTCACATGATCCTTCAGAAATCATTCTAATATGCTGATTTGCTGTTATAAATCTTTTGTATAGATTTAATTTTATATTTTCAAACAATTAAATGTGTCCCTGCTGAATAAAAAATATGAATTCCTTGAAAAAGAAAAACTGACTTAACTTTTGTTTGGTAGTATGCTTTAAAGTGTCTGGGCTCTCAGACACGGGTAGAATTTACTATTATATATTATATAACTATAATTATATCTATATTATATTACTATTATAAAAATGTAATATTTCTTAGTTTTTGCAATTCTGTTTTAATGATAAGAATAAAATGTTTTAAGCATAATAAACATACTTTTTTTCTAGACTGTTTGAGCAATCTCTGTTTTTAGGATCTTAAAATACAAGGGATCGCTTCTCTCTTATTATCTTTTTTTTTTTTTTTTTTAACTAGAGCCATTTGTGGAGCTGTAGCTGTTGCTTTTGTTTTTGTTTCCTCACGCTGACTTACAGAAATCTTTGCTCTGACTCGGGTGGGGTTGTCTTGCTGGATTGTGACTCATCTCTGCAGGAGAAACAGTGGCATTTACCTGCTGCTGTTGAGTGGATCTATTTCAAGACTCTATCCGATCCCATCTGCTTTCTTATCGCATGAAAACGCACCCCACGTGAACCCTCTCTCATGTGTGGACTCGGGGCGGCAGATTCTAGGGGCTTTCATTTTGGCATGGAAATGAATATTGATTAAAAGCGCGTACAGAACTGCGAGTATAAGCCTCTCTCTCTGGTTTCCTTGCAGTTTATCATTGCTGTGCATCATATCATTCCTCCTCTGCCCTCTTCATCCACTCTAAAATATATATATGAATATATATATATATATATACATATATGAGTCTTTATGCATCAAACCAAAATATGAGGAATATTTGCATGGTTCTAGCTGCATCTCACTTCCAGCATTTTTTTGGACATATACCATGACAGTAAAATCAATTTTTTTGTAAATACGATGCTACATTACTGTGGTAATCATTCGACGCACCATAGTATTACAGGATTATTGTAGCATGGTAGCACCAGGGTGTTTTTGTGTGAAGGAGGACTCTTGATGTGAAGGCTTACATAACATGCACGTCCATACGTCCTCCAGCCCCTCCCACTCCAGAGCACTTCAGGACACTCTGGGACGAGGAGGCATTGAGTGCGCTGCTGTGCTACTCATTATCTTTCTGACACCTTGCTAAACAGACATTGCATAACAAACTCTCTCAAGTACTCTCAGGTGTCCCAGTTTGGGCACACAGAGTGGAAATCGGGTTTTTTGTGGAACGCTTAAATACAGATAATAGACACGTGCTGCTAGATTTCTGCTGTCCCACTTTAATATGTGAATTTAAAATATGAAGTACAGTAGATGTAGATGATGATCCGGCATGGGAAAATAACACAAGTCTGATCACTTAGAAAAGTAATAGCACACCTCTCCAAAACTATTTCTATTCATGTAGCACAATTGTCATAATAATAATTAATGAATAATATAATGATGACCACACCTTGTGAGAATGAAGTTTAATTTACCATACTTTTAAAAAGAGTAGTTACTGCATTTTATTTTAAGTACCAATTTTATTATTAGCATATTGGCTGTTTATTAGTACTTATAAAGCTTATATTAATACCTTATTCTGACCATATTGTAGATCTCTTAATCTCCCTTAATAATTACCTTACTAACTATTAATAAGCAGTAAATTAGGTTTGTTAAACTCTTAGTTAAAAGTGAATATGTGTTCCCTATTCTAAAGTGTTACCGCATAAATAAAAGCATATACTGACTGTATTGTTTTCAGACACTTAATTGCATGTTAATGTACTGAACAAGAATTCACGGTAAACCTAAAATATACTGTAATGTAATTTCTATTTAAAATTGTTTGTATTTAAATATACTGGTAATTGCTATGATGAATGGCGTTGTAATATAGTACAAAATATATTTAAAACATATGATAAAAATATATTACGGTAAAACACAACAGTTAAAATTATAATCAAGTACATGTGCTTTAGTATGTTAGTCAACACATTAAAAGTGTACTTTAAAACAAAACAAAGATTGTGCACTTTATATTGAAACTTTTATTTTGACATTATCACAAAGCACACTTCTTAAATGTGTACTTTTATGAAAGTGAACTCTCAAGTACACTTAAGTGGCCGTTTATTACATTAATATTAAGTACAAAATGCTTTATTTGAAGTACACTACAAGTACACATCCAGTACAATTAAGCACATTTCTTTTTCACAAGAGGAACACCTCTTCATAATTTCAAGGGGTCGTAATTTGATGGGGGAAAAAAATCGGCAATATTTTTGTTTTTTTTACTTATATTTGCAGCATGATCATTGGCTTGATCCAGAATAGGCAGCTCTGTCTAGACACACACACACACACACACACGTGAGAGAGCAGGTTGCTGTCGTGTTGTCATTAGCATGAATAAGAGGGCGGGCTCTGTGATGTGAGATGGCGATGAAGGTCAGAGGAACAGATTTTTAGAGTGAGTCTGAGCAGCACACATGTGGGAACTGCTGATGGAAACACATGAATTTATAGACAACACCTCTAACATACATCAGTCGAGGTAAATGCTTTGCTTTGCTTTTCTTTCTCACTCACTGTGTTTCTCCAGTTGAATCATCAAATCTGTTGATTTTCTATTTAGTGTCTGAAGTACATGATTACTGTTCAGTCTGGCTAGTAACTGTTCATTTAGTAATTTTGTGATAGATATTGTTGAATATTATTGATCAGTGTTCTTTTTTTTAAAAGTGCTTGTTTTAATTTATGTGTGCTTATATCAAAGGAACATGCGAAATGGTTGCCATATTAAAGGCTTTATGTTTTATGAATAGGATATTACTAGTTGTTTCCAGTTTTACTAGAACAAAGTATATATTCATATTTCTTAGGTTGAGCAAATGTTTTTCTCTTTTATCCAGGGCATAAGAAGGTGCAAAAGTAACTTTATGGCACACTTGCCCGCTGTGACTGAATTGAGAAAATTCACTTGCCATAAATATTCCTGATCAGCCATGAAAGTATATTTTTGTATTCATTTTTTTTTTTCATCTGACAGTTATATTATTTGACTATTTGTTTTTGTCTTCTCTTGGTGAAACAACACAGAGTAGCTGTTTGTAAGTTAAAGTATGACAGAATTATTTTAATATCATTGAGATACTATTATAATGTTTTGTTAATCTTCTGCTTTCATGTAAAGTTTTGTCATTTCTGTTGTTTTTTTGACATTTTATTAGTTTTTGTTGTTTTTAAATGTTTGTATGTAGTTTTTTTTATCGTTTTTTTATTTCAGTTTTAGTTATTTTAATACATAGTTAAATGAAAATGAGAAATGTTGCTTTGCTGAAATAGGCTAGACTATATTTTTTAGACTATATTTTATTTCAGTTAACTGTAATAACCCTGGTTTGACACTAAAACAGTATCAATTGATTAGCTTTGATTGTGTAGAAATGTATTTCGAAATTAATCTGCCAACTAAGCCAGCTAGTTTTATTTTCTCTCCAAAGCCTGGTTAGTGTGAAGTTTAGACTAAGCCTGTGTCTGTCCAGCTGTATCTGAGTTCTGCTGACTAATAATCAGACGGGAATAGGCTAAATTTAGGCTGAAGAACCATCTTTATATCTGACAGACACAAAGACGTACAGCCTCTCCTGAACACAAACTCCTCCTCCTGCTCGCTATTGTTTTTTTCAGTGTTTTCCACATGGAATCGGAGTGAAATGTGAAGGAAGGCTGAGATATTAGTGCAGGGTGTGTAGCACCGAGAGCGGTGTTGAAATCCATCGCATTAATAATGGATGGGAAATGGCCGCTCTGACAGTTCACAAACAGCCGTAACATCATTAAGGATCACTTAGCAGGAGCATTTTTCCCGCTTGTGCCACGCACAGGCCATAAACACAGGGAGGGGTAATGTGTAGATATATGAGTGCTTCATTCCTGTGTCTGCCTCTTTTCTCCTCAATAAACCGAGAGTTTGTCCCATGTATTTCTGTTTCTGTGTACTGGCAGTGTAAGCGGTCCCAAACAACTCAATAGCGCTTTGGCACCAAATACTGTGTACTTTGGTGTGTTATTACTGTTTTAAAGCTTTAGAGGCAAGAATTCTGTGTTGTCTTTGTTGTGAGAATTATTATCCAACAGTTGCTAGTTTAAATTCAATCAATTGTCTGTATACCCCCAATAAAATGGTGATTTTTTTCATATATCCCACATCAAACTTCTTAACTCCATCCAAAATTTAGGTTAGAAATCAAATTGATGTCCAAGTAATTGTACTATACTATAATTATAATATTTAGAAAATTAATATTTAGTAAAACCATTATATTTATACTATATTTGTAACCCTTTTACCGCATAAAACATTTTCAAATTTCAATTCAATTTTTTTTTATTTCATGGGGTCTTTAAAAACCCAACTAGTAAAATGTAATTTACTTATATATTTATGATTATCTATACATTTAAACATTTAAATATATTGCTCAAACAAATCAACAAAACAATTTGTTGTGTCATATCCATGGACCGGTTGAGTCCCAAAAATATAATACTCCAGGTCAGGGGTCTGGTCAAATCTTATTACTATAGCCAATGTATAATATGTAATATTAATAATAATGCTGCCATTGCAAACAACACAATCTGTGTGTGTGATGGTTGCTGCAGTGAGCTGAGGTGTTACCAAGATCATTCGCTCTCACCTGGCCTGTTATGTTACATCTCCACTGCAGAGCTGCTTACAGATGGTGGGTGTGTGTGTGTGTGTGTGTGTGTGTGTGTGTGTGTGTGTGTGTGTGTGTGTGTGTGTGTGTGTGTGTGCGTGTGTGTGTGTGTGTGTGTGTGTGTGTGTTCAGTCGTAGTTGTGGAACAAATTTGTTCCCAGAAGTGTGCTAAATAAAATAAAACATCTCTTTAGGGACATCCAGGGATGTCCTCAATTGGAAAATAGTGCAAAAATTATTTTGTATATTAATAAATTAATAAATATATTAATAAAATATTAATAAAATGTATATTAATCCTTTTTCTAGTAAAAATGTCTAAAAACAAGATACATTTCCATAAGAACCCTATATTATATTATTATTATATTATATTAGCCTATATTATTTAAGATTTGAGGGCCATTCACATCATGCAATAACTATAACTACAAAGTTTTAATAGTCTTTAAAATTCCAAATGAATAACAATAATGAAACAGAGGAAGAATTTTCATTGGAATCACTTTCAAAGTGATTTTTTTTCCAGCTGATGAATTTTAAAAATACTGACAGCCAATCAGAATCCACCGACTTTAAAGGGGACATCGGATGCAAAGTTCACTTTTGCATGGTGTTTGCATATAAATGTGTCTTAGCAGTGTGTGGACACAACCACCCTACAATGATAAAAATTCATCCATTTTTTTAATCCCCAAAAAACCTAAACAGTCTCAATCAAGGCATTTTGATTTTCTGAGCATTATGATGTCATACTGCTCAGGCCCCGCCCACGGCTGCCCCATATTAGCATATTTCTGCACTCTGCCTGTTGTACGCTGTCTGCCATTTTCTCCGTGCTCGAGACACTGTAGTGGCAACATCTCGTAAGCAATGCAGGTGTTTTGTAATTGGACGTAAAAGTGAACATAAGCAGGCCTGTAGGTCCGGATCTCTGTAAATTTTTCATGTTCAAAAATAAAATTTGTTCTCTGAATGACTAATTTGCTGTTTAAAACTCAGTTTAGACAGTTTGCAAGAATGTTTAGCATCCATGAAACAAAAATGATCGCAGCCAGACGCTGGCGTAGTGAACGAGTCTTGAGAGAGCGCGGGCGCAGCCTCCGTGTTGCCAGATCCAGCTATTATAAGCGTCTTTGAACATGTCTTTTCCACTTAATTTAACACTTTAGAAAGTTAATAAAGTGTTAAATTTGCGGTTAATTTTTAATTTATTTTTCGTTTTTTATTTGTTTTATTTTTCTGTCAGAAACGTTATCAAAGCTGCCAAAAACAGTAGTCTTTAACACTAGCACACAGATCTGTAGAACAAGTAGGTTAGAGAATGAAATGAAATATGCAAACACTAGCCATGAAGAAGTCTATGCTATTTCATTCTGTGTATAGTAGTTAAATTTTCACAAATCATACTAAAAACATTCATAAGAGCACTAGATAAAGTTATCATCTATATAGCAATGATTATTAATGAAAACTATAACAGTAATATGTATTAATAAACAATGATAAAATTATCCACCTCCTATAGAAAAATATTAACACATTTTGATGCAATAAATATTGTATAATTTAATATTGTTCATCCCTCCAAAACAGAGAAAACATCTTTCACAAAAGTGTATATAATGAGTTGTGTTTATGAGGGGTTATTATAACACAATTCTTAACCCACCCCAGACCTTTCAAACCCTGGCTACGGCCATGAACATAAGAGTCCTCATTATCTCCTGACAGTGCATTAGTTTTGTTTTTGATGTTAACGCGCCACAAAATACACAAAAAGTATAAAAAAAAAAAAACAGAAGAGAGGGGTGGGGTGAGCAGTAGCTCATTATCATTTAAAGAGACATGCACAGAAACGGTTCGCTGTGAACAGAGACAAGGTAAAAGGGTGTTGTTTTAGATGACCCTTGAAGAATTTTAACAAAATTATGTTGCAGACATTTCACGAAGACCCTAAAGAATCATACCAACTTGTGGAAAATGGGGATCTGATGTCCACTTTAAAGCAACAGACAACAAAACTACAGAGTGTGCTAATATTGTCCGTTAGTGTGGACAATAATATACTTATCATTATAGTTATCTTTATACTTATATAGTTCTTGGTATGATTCTTGAACATATCTTGAAAGTTGTTGTTTTTTTAGGCATAAATCTAACAACATGCAATGAAGTGTGTTGTTCAAACCCATTTTAACATATGAACCAAGTGAGACATTTAGATGGAAAATATTACTCAGCTTAATTTGTATATAAGATACAGATGTTGTTTGGGTTGTATGTGAGCATCTCAAGAGACTTGTCCTTTTTTCATGGGACTTTTGTTCACGTTGTTCTGTCTCTCTTTCCATACCTCTCTCTCTCTCTCTTGCTCCCTGTGTATTCCTCTCCTCCCTCCCATGTGTACTGCTCGCTTTGTTTGAGGTTGTTATTTGGAGCTGACAGAATCAGGGCTGAGTTTCAAATATAGGAGGAAGCATCGCCATGGCCTCACCAACCAGAAGAACGTCTCCCACCAGCCCAGAACTTCCATTCATTTCCTCCTCTATTTTTTCCACAGCTACATCGATTTCAGCGACCACCTTCATCCTTCCACCCACGGCAATGTGGTTTTACGCACTGAGGCATTTGCTTATCTTTACACTATAATGCCTTGTCTATGTCTTATTATTTCCGCCTGCCTCACAACGAGGTGGTGTTGTTTGATAACCTTGGGCGTATCTTGATGTTAAAATATGAAGGTGTCTGATGGATAAATGATATCCATGGTGCAGTGAATCTATGAAGATTACGCACAGAGAGGGAGATGATCTATGTGCTGTAAGGGGAAAGGAGAAGCCGCGGGGTGGGTGGGGGGGGGGTTGTGTGCTATATTTGGTGTTGCAGTGAAAGCGGGAGTGGGTGTGAACCAACTTCATCTGCCATCAAAGACTCACTAAGAAAGGGGTGAGGGATAAACATCTGCACACAGCTGAGTTATGCTTTGGACATGGGAAGAAAAAGAGGGTGTGGATGTGGGCTTTTGTTAGGCAGCAAATCAAGTTCCGTTCTTTCCAAAACAATGGTGATGTCATAAAGGCAGCAGACGAGTATGACGATGATTCAGTAATGAGACGTTATAGACCTTATGCTCCAGAGAAGCAAGCACGCAACCATCTTTAGAATTTTGGGTTTGAACGTCTGTTTTTGCGGGAGCTCTGTATATTTCTATGGTATCTCTGTTGAAGAGTCATTAGTCGGTGAAGTGGATTTACTTATTGTTAGGTATGTAACGATTCACTCAACTCGATTCACGATACTGATTTCACAATACGATTTTCTTGTGTTTTGTTTTTTTTTGTTACAAAATGAGATTTTTTCACCCATGATTTACTCACCCTCAAGCCATCCTTGGTGTATGTCTTTCTTCTTTCAGATGAATGCAATCAGAGAGTTATATTAAAAATGTCCTGGCTCTTCCAAGCTTTATAATGGCAGTGAATGGTGGTCCAGATTTTGAAGCAAAATAAAGTGCATTCATCCATCATTAAAAGTGCTCCACATGGCTCCGGGGATTTAATAAAGGCCTTCTGAAGCTAATCTATGGGTTTGTATAAAAAAAAAAATCCATATTACGGTTATCTCTAGCTTCCACTAATTGTCATACTCGCGTTCACGAGAGAGTGGTGTTCCAGTGGATGACGTAGGTGTAGCGCCAAGCTTCGGTGAGAAGTGAGGAGAGAGCAAAAGTAATAGTAATAGTTATAATATAACTATCTTTAAAGGAACACTCCACTTTTTTTGGAAATAGGCTCATTCTCCAAATCCCCCAGAGTTAATAAGTTGAGTTTTACCGTTTTTGAATCCATTCAGCCGATCTCCGGGTCTGGCGATAGCACTTTTAGCATAGCTTAGCATAGATCATTGAATCTGATTAGACCAGTAGCATCGTGTTCAAAAATGACCAAAGAGTTTCGATATTTGTCCTATTTAAAACTTGACTCTTCTGTAGTTATATCGTGTACTAAGACCGGCAGAAAATGAAAAGTTACGATTTTCTAGGCCGATTTGGCTAGGAACTATACTCTCATTCCGGCGTAATAATCAAGGAACTTTGCTGCCGTAACATGGCCGCAGCAGGCGCAGTGATATTACGCAGCGCCTGAAAGTAGTCCCCAGCTAGGTAACTACTAGTTATAATATAGCTGGGGACTACTTTCAGGCGCTGCGTAATATCACTTGTATCAATATTCATTGTTGTGAAATGCGCCTATATAGCGATTTTATTATTCATATAAAAAATAATAATAACAACATGTTTTGGTCATATTTACTCTTAATTGCCCAGCTCCCCCTGTCATTGATCTAGTCCCCCCTCAGCACCTGCGCCGCCCCTGCACATAGACCAGCCGTTAACGATCTGTCCGTCACGGACTGCGTCATTCACGCAGCCACACCAAAGCAAAAAGGAGGAGAGCGAGACAGGGCAACTAGAACTGAGTTCAGAATTAAAATATACAGTTTATAGTTTATTTATATAAAAGGCATATTTGTGTATAAAGTTGGGTATCATTACTATTCCCGGTCCCGCCCACTCCCAATGAAATTTTTTCCTGTACCGTCCCAATCACGTGATTCGTAGCGATTTTGTTTCCCATCCCGCGGGATTCCCATGGGATTCCCGTGACCCGTGGGAATCCCGAAAAAATGTCAGCCTCTAATTTGCATGAGCCAAACAAATAGAGGTACACATAAATAGACCTTCAACACAAGGCTTCGTCTATTTAGGTCCAACATTAAGTCACATCAAGAGAGTTGGCCCAGTAATCAACCACCTAGCAACAACCTAAAACACACAACCATATAAATCACTCTTAACAACCTGGCAACACTTAGCAATGTGCTAAACACTCAGAACACTTAGCAACTGTCGCATGTGTGTTCCCATTGTGTTCCTGTCTGACCTTATTTGGTAGTTCCTGTTCTTATTAGTTAATCATTGTTCGTTCTGTTTCAAGTGAAGTTTGAGATGCCTGCGTTCTCCCTTGCTCCAACGTTACGTGACAGAAGATTGAACCCTACAAGATGACAGCGGCTGAAAACAGGCTTTGGTGTCTGCGGCAGGGTGGTCAGGAGTTGGATGGGTATGTAGAGGAGTTCCTAGAGCTCTCTAACCAGGTGAGCTGGTTCAACGCTGCACTCAGTGTCTGTTTTCGGCTGGGTCTGGATGATGACATAATCAGCTGCGATCTTCCCACATACAGTTTTTCCCTGATCGAGTTGGTTAATCATGTTCTCTATTTAAATGGTCTAAATCTCGAAGTAGAAGAGATTCAGTGCGATCATCATCCAGTCCCTCCCGAAAACCACCGGGTCTCGCCAGTCCTCTCATCGCCAGGACCCTCCACATACCAAATGTTCCGACCACCCATCTCCTCCCAGCACCGTCTCTGTCCTCAGCCTAGAAACGCCGTCTGCGGGGAAGTCAAGCCCGCCGCTCGCGGCTCACTCAAGCCCACCGCTGGTCGCAGTCAAGTCCGCCACTGTTCATGGCTCACTCAAGCCCTGCAGTGTCGGCTCCAGCCCCAGAACTCACTCCAGTGTCGGCTCTAGCCCGCAACTCAGAGCTTATGGATATGGCATTACCCTTAAGTTTCTCTGCGCCTATCCTTCCTCCAGAGCCCGTTCCTCAAATGCGCCCTCCAGTGCCTGCTCCTCCAGAGCACCCCCCAGAATTCCTATTTTTCCCCAAGAAAATTTGAGGTGGGTGCATATGCCCGCTTCGCCATGGCCACCCGAGGCCCCTGATCCGCCACGGCCACCTGAGTCTCCTGATCTGCCATGGCTCCCGGGTCTGCCTGATCCACCCTGGAGGCTGGTGCAGGACGGGGACACAGAGGAGGCCTCCAGGGTGGATCAGGCAGACCCGGGAGCCATGGCGGATCAGGAGACTCGGGCGGCCATGGCAGTGTCCTGCGCCGTCCGGGAGGGGGGCGACCTGTCACATGTGTGTTCCCGTTGTGTTCCTGTCTAACCTTATTTGGTAGTTCCTGTTCTTAATAGTTAATCATTGTTCGTTCTGTTTCATCTGTGTTTATCCTGTGTATATTAGTTCCTGTCTGTTCCTTAGATCTTGGTCCAATCTACTTTGTTACTCGTTGTTTGATTTTGCTCCTGAGTTGGATTACCCTGCGTTTTCAGTATTAAACTTGATTCAAGTGAAGTGACTCCTGCGTTCTCCCTTGCTCCAACGTAACATGACAGCAACAGTGTACTAAAAAACATGAGCTCCTTTCGCACCGCATTAGTTCCAGAACTAAAAGTACAGTACTAAAGTACTGGGACGATTTTGCGCGAACTATTTCCCAGTACCATTTAAAGGGTTGCATTCGCACCGACAGCGGGTACTAAGAAGTGACGTAAGCCGGTCGACAGCGACGTCATTTGTGCACGGCGTTCAACAACGAAAACAAATAAGAACAACGTTAACAACAGGAGGATGGAGGACGCTGTGATCGGAGCTGTGTTTTTGTTGTGTCTCGCGGGGTTCACAATAATGGACATGGAATGTAGACGTAACTTATACGTCAAGCGATTGAAAGGAGTTAAAAATGTTCAAAAGTGCCTGCACTTCAGCGTCAGTCCATCTATCACTGTTCTCCATTCTTGCGAAATATAAGTTGATGCGACGTTCACACAGTATGTATTTACACTGCGTTTTAAATCATGGCGGGTGAGGGCGTTTTCGTACGCATTTAGCCAATCAGCGTACACTTAGGTCACGATAGTTCCTATGGAACTGTTTTAGACCCTACTCAGAAGTAGGAGCTAATTAGTTCCTCCAAACGGAGTTTCGGGAACTAAAACAGTTCCTAGTTCCCGCGGTGCAAACATGCCAAAAAGTGGGTAGTTCCACAATTAGTTCGGGTACTATGAAAAGGTTCCTGCGGTGCGAAAGGGCCTATGTATGCTGGGTCCCGATTAGCTAACTATCCATCCTAAATAGTATTCAGAAATTAGAATTAGTGTGTCCCAATCACAGTATGTTTAAATAAATATCACAAAGGTACCCAGAACACTGTAACAAGCACATAGCAATGCGTTAAAATAATCACTAAGAACACCCTAGCAACCACATGGCAGTGTGCTAAAAATTGATTGAAATGTGCAAACACAACATATTTTCTTTCTGTGAGCTAGCCAATATATCTCAATCAAATCAATATCCTTCACCAAAAAGAGAGCAACACAGTGGTTCTCAAAATGCTCAATTATGTTTTTGTTATGAGGAAGATTAATTGCTAATATTGGATGAATGCTACACAGAGATAGTGGCGATGACACGCTGCTCACAATGAAAGAGCTGAATCTGCAAAAACAAGCCTTCTGTTCAGAGCCGGAGAGAGTTAAATATGCTAATGTCTGCACTTTCTCGCCTTTTTTCTTGTTTCGTTGGCTGACGCGAATACAGTCGATAAGGGTGTGAGTGTGTGTGTGCTTTACCTCATACCTCGTCAATATGGTATTGTTCAAACTAAATGTTTGAATATTGTGTAGATGGCACTGATTTTCACTGGCATACTTTATGGAGCACTGCATTTTTGGAGATTTCCACTCATAGTTAAATATTACTAATTAGTAATAGATACATAAGTGTGTGTGTGTGTGTGTGTGTGTGTGTGTGTGTACATGTGCGTGTATGTATGTATTATCAGCATTAACTAAGAACTCTTATTAGACTGACTGATTTAACAAACTGACCAAAGAAGTAGTGCACATTTTCTTTTTATTTTAAATATGTATGCATATATTAATTTCAGAAATTGCATATATCTTTTTTCTATTATTAATCCGATGTACAGTAGGGTCTGAAAATCTGAAACCACTAATGTAAAAGTTTCTACTGTGCACTTTTCTGATTTATTTAATTTATTTACAAATTATATATTGTCAATATATAATGTTCAAAATCATTTTACAGTGCTTCAATGGAGGCAAGGACATCTGACCTTTGGCATGGTCAATATTTACAAATTTATTAGTGATCAAAAAATGGAATATAATTATAGAATATGCAGAATATACTGTATTACATGTACTTATATTATTACAATCTTATTCATTATCCATTTTTGTTAAATCAGAGATGATTGTTTCAAATGTTGATGGAATCGTGGTGGAGTATAGTTGTGAACACAGCTGAAAAAGTTGTTGGTGGTGATGATGCTGGTACAATGTTTTCTTAAGCTTCCTTATTTCCGTCCACAGTGAGATTCAGTCATTTTCCCCCCAAAGCATTCTGCTCGCTGCAGCTTGGCTAGTCCTGAGGTGCTCATTTTCATCCCTCCCTCCATTTTTCCTTCTTCTAACAGCTCATACCACCCGCTTGCATTTTCATTTGTCTTCTGAGTTCCACACTCTCACTCTCTCTCTCTCTCTCTCTCTCTCTCTCTGTTTCTCGTCTTCTCCCTCCCTGCTGTGAAATTCTGAGGGCAGTCATGACTGCTCTGTTTTGGGTGCTGGACCTCGGTGTTGTTTTTGACTGGCATTGAGCGCCAGTTGATCGTTCTTGGACCAAGAACAATCTTCAGAGTGGACCAGGAAAGGGTCACTAACCAAAGGACTATGCTTTGAGGGTACTGGGGTCTCTCTTGAGCTCAGAGAGAATGAGATAGCGTTACAAACAAACCACTAACCATACTCCTGAAGAAGGTAGGTGGAATTTAACTGGTTATGAATTTGTGGACAGTGAATTTGAATTTCAGAGAGAGGTTGTTTTTATTGTTTTGTATGATTAATAGGTATTAAGGTCTGTGAGGGTGTTGGTCTGGATGCACAAATTTTAGAACCAGATTTCACTTCATTATCATCATGGTTATAGAAGATTTTGGCATCACTTTGAAATGCAAATTATGCTGTTATTGCTATATTTGGGTTGGTTTTGTTTGATTATTTATAGTCGAATCATTGTTCTGAGCGTTACATGACTGCCTCGGGCTCACCGCTCTAGTGCTGTAGTAATCTGTCACCTTAGAGGCCATACAGATGAAATCTGAGTGTTACGATCACTATGCCACAGCTCACAGTTGTATTTAATGAATTACCAACATTTGTAGCGTACAGTCTCTGTTTTTAGCCCTGTGGAATCTGTTAGCTATACGTTTCTTGATTTGTTTGAAGCTGGCTGTGCCTATTAGGACTGTACAGACCATTGGAAAAGCATTTGATGACTCACTGACCATAAGCATTTTAGCTGTAGTGTTGCTCCAGTGGTTGGACAGGAAAAAGAACAGTGTTTTACACTTTTTACGCTTCTCTAAATAAAGAGCATATAATGCAACAAGAGTTTTATTAACATTTAACAACATTTTTTTTCACATTTTGCACTAAAATACAAATAGTTATGCAATTGCTGTAATCACACAGTGTTTAAATATAGTAAATATACATTTACCAGCCACTTAATTAGGTATACCTTGCTTGTAAAGGGTTGGACTTTCTTTTGTCGTTAGAACTGCCTTAATTCTTCGTGGCATAGATTCAGCAAGGTGCTGGAAACATTCCTCAGAGATTTTGGTCCATATTGACAGGATAGCATTACAATGCAAATCTCCCGTTCCACCACATCCCAAAGGTGCTCTATTGGATTGAGCTTTGTTATATGGCATATTATCCTGCTGGAAGTAGCCATCACGAGATGGGTACACTGTGTTCATAAAGGGATGGACATGGTCAGTAACAGTACTCAGGTAGTGGCGTATGAATGATGCTCAGTTGGTACTAAGAAATATCCCCAACACAATTACACCAGCAGCAGCAACCTGAGCTGTTGATCTAAAGCAGGATGGATCTATGCTTTCATGATGTTTGCACCAAATTCTGACCCAAATGTCGCAGCAGGAATCGAGGCTCATCAGACCAGGCAACCTTTTTCCAGTCTTCTATTGTCCAATTTTGGTGAGCTTGTGTGAACTGTAGCTTTAATTTCCTGTTGTTAGCTAGCAGGAGCGGCGCCCATTGTCTTCTGCTGTTGTAGCCCATCTGCTTCAAGGTTTGAAGTGTTCTGCATACCTCGGTTGTGAGTTACTGTTGCCTTTCTATCAACTCAAACCACCTCTGACCTCTGGCATCAACAAAGCATTTTCACACAGAACTGCTGCTCACTGGATATTTTGTTGGACCATCCTCTATAAACCCTAGAGACGGTTGTGCGTGCAGTTTCTCAAATACTTAGACCAGCCTGTCTACCACAAACAACCATGTCACATTCAAAGTCACTTAAATCACCTTTCTTCCCCATTCTGATGCTCGGTTTGAACTTCAGCAGATCGTCTTGAACAAATTTACATGCCTAATGCAAATTTCGCCACCAGAATAGTACGTGCATACAGTAGTTGCACCAATACGAAAGCCGATAGCTACAGCTACAGCTACAGCTTCTTAGCCGATACCGATTATTCAGAGTGATATCTGCCGATACCGATACTGATACCAGTTTGGTTTTCTTAATATAAAAAATCTCTCCCAACTAATTCTGTAAATTCATAACTTCTGAAGAAAAATAGAGCAGATGCTGGACAAAGACGAAGCTTTCTAGAGAGCATTTTTGATCGCCTGTGTTCATGTACACCTCAAATGGACTATACTTTGAAAGGCTACGCACAATTGTGCATGTACGCTATAGCATACACATACAAAAAAATGAAGTAAACTTGGGCCTTAAGTGCATTGAGTTGCACTTGGCAGGTTAGATATTTAACAAGCAGTTGAACATGTATACCTAATAAAGTGGCCGGTGAGTTTAAAAGGAACACTCCACTTTTTTTGGAAATAGGCTCATTCTCCAACTCCCCCAGAGTTAATAAGTAGAGTTTTACCGTTTTTGAATCCATTCAGCTGATCTCTGGATCTGGCGATAGCACTTTTAGCATAGCTTAGCATAGATCATTGAATCCTATTAGACCAGTAGCATCGCGTTCAAAAAAGATCAAAGAGTTTCGATAGTTTTCCTATTTAAAACTCGACTCTTCTGTAGTTATATCGTGTACTAAGATCGGCGGAAAATGAAAAGTTGCAATTTTCTAGGCTGATATGATTAGGAACTACTCTCATTCCGGCGTAATAATCAAGGAACTTTGCTGCCGTAACATGGCCGCAGCAGGCGCAGTGATATTACGCAGCGCCTGAAAGTAGTCCCCAGCTACCGGGCACTACTTTCAGGCGCTGCGTAATATCACTGCCATGTTACGGCAGCAAAGTTCCTTGATTATTACGCCGGAATGAGAGTAGTTCCTAATCATATCAGCCTAGAAAATTGCAACTTTTCATTTTCCGCCGATCTTAGTACACGATATAACTACAGAAGAGTCGAGTTTTAAATAGGAAAACTATCGAAACTCTTTGATCTTTTTTGAACGCGATGCTACTGGTCTAATAGGATTCAATGATCTATGCTAAGCTATGCTAAAAGTGCTATCGCCAGATCCAGAGATCAGCTGAATGGATTCAAAAACGGTAAAACTCTACTTATTAACTCTGGGGGAGTTGGAGAATGAGCCTATTTCCAAAAAAAGTGGAGTGTTCCTTTAATATAGTATCAACAGTACATTCATTCATTTAGCAAACACTTTTTAGTCGTATGTAGTTTAAATCTACAAAATAGTATCTGCTTTATAACTTGTTTATTTATAAAGGTTTATTTTAAAGGAATATTTGTATGTTGTTGTGCACATAGATGGTTTTATTGTATGGACTGAGCTCTTAGGTTCTCATTCATTTACAAGTACTTTTAAGTACCACATAAATAAGAGCACTTATGGCAAAAATGTGCTTTACATATAAAGTAGAACATGTCATACATACTGTTTGCCTTCATGTTTAGTTGTGTAGCCTAAATGATATTGTAAAGTCTGTTTCTTGTGTCACTTCGTCATTGTAATAAACTTCTGGCCATTTTCTAGAATCCAAAAGAGTTTTAAATGGTTCATTATTTTATTTTCATGTATTCTGTCTTCCTGTAGCTATGTTTTGTAGTGATTGATGAGTGTTATGACTAGCTAAGCTATGTTTACACTGCAAGTCATGGGCTATTTCCTGTGGTTTTCATTTATCCGTTATGGCAAATGTTCTTGGCTTCCCTTGTTCCTGCAGGGTTCAGCCGATTCGTACACGAGCAGACCTTCGGATTCCGACCTGTCAGCGGAGGAGGACCGCGAGGCGTATCGGCGTGAAGCCGAACGCCAGGCCCAGCTGCAGCTCGAGAGAGCCAAGGTTCCTCAAGCTCTCCTTTAATGGGCTTTTTCAATTTTTCAATTTTTTTTTTTTTTTTGCACAGCGAGCAGCAACAAAGTGCCATTCTGCATGTAGCTTTAGAAATGTGTCGGGACAGAGGATCATGCATACAAATGCAGTTCAAATGCAACAACATTTTCTTAACATTTAGTTGTAAACCATAAGAGGATCATTTCATTGTTTCTTTTTGGTTGCTTATGTTGAAAAAAATGCCATTATTAACATTGGTTTCCCTGGCAGTCCAAACCTGTAGCGTTCGCAGTGAAGACGAATGTGAATTATTGCGGGGCTCTAGATGAGGACTGTCCTGTTCAGGGTGCTGCCATAAACTTTGAAGCCAAAGACTTTCTGCACATTAAAGAGGTGAGATGTGTGAAAGGTTTTGCAGATCAGTCCTCTTTGCTGACAGTGCCCATAATACCATAATAGCTCATCATAATAGCTCATCATAATAGCGCTGAGCATGTTTTCCTTCGTGTTTGTGTTGCAGAAGTACAATAATGACTGGTGGATTGGAAGGCTGGTGAAAGAGGGGGCAGACATCAGCTTCATTCCCAGCCCCCTGCGACTGGAGGCCATGAGACTCAAACAGGAGCAAAAACAACAGAGGTCTCTCTTTCCCAAACTGTATCTATTTCAGACACATTTGCAACTGTTCATTGTTAGCTCAGGTCTATTAAATAATATTAACAAATACAACTTTTGATTTTAGTGGTGTATTATTAAATATTGCACTATATATTAACTAAGATTAATACATTTTTTAGTGGTATTTGTCATTGTTAATTCATGTTGTCTAATTTTGTTAACTACTGCTAAAGAAATAGATTTTCTGAAAAATCTGGAGATCCAAGATGTAGATGAATTTGTTTCTTCATCATAACAGATTTAGAGAAATGTAGCATTACATCACTTGCTCATCAGTGGATCCTCTGCAGTGAATGGGTGCCGTCAGGATGAGAGTCCAAACAGCTGATAAAAAACATCACAATAATCCACAAGTAATCCACAACACTCCAAAATACGTGTCCATAATCCATAATAATGCTTCTTTCTCTAAAAAAGTCAATCCCCTATTGTCCTCTCACATCAAAACCCACAGGCATATTTGTTTAAAACTCTTTTGGACTGTTTTTGCTTGTAACTAGTGCTTGATCTGTGTATATTTCTCTCCTGATTCAGACGAGATTACTTTTTTCACTGCAGAAAGCATTATATGGATAGAGGGCAAATATTTTAGCCAGAAGCAATGGTTTGAAGTGAAAAAAAAACATTTTAATGATGGATTTGTTTCTTACAAACATGCATTTTTTTTGTTTTGCTTCACAAGACATTCATTGATGGACTGGAGTGTTGTGGAGCACTTGTGGATTATTGTGATGTTTTTATCAGCTGTTTGGACTCTCATTCTAACGGCACCCATTCACTGCAGAGCATCAATTAGTGAGCATGTGATGTAATGATAAATTTCTACAAATCTGTTCTGATGAAAAACAAACTCATATATATTTTGGATGGCCTGAGGGTGAATACATTTTCAGCGAATTTTCATTTTTGGGTAAATTATTCCTCAAATTGAACCTTGTTTTAAGGTGTTACCGAATTTCTTTAATGTTTTCTTAATACTTTTATTATTTGAATAAGCTACATCTTTTGATGCACACGTATCAAGTTAATACCACTAAATCTGATGACTGAGTCCCAGTATTTTTACGGGAAAGCAAAGTGTCCAATGGTTGCACACATCAAAATTATACACATGCAGTGGGTCATGTATTGTTCCAATACTGCTTGCATACTTAAAACTGGGAATGCCAATTGAGATTGTCCAAATACAGATGCCAAAATATGTCTAAATGATAATATTTTAATGAAGCTGACAATTCTAGTAATGTCCATATAGCTTGCCAGCTCTGTGAAGGCATTTGCTGTTGCTCTGTGATGGTGATAACATTTTTTCCTTTCTCTGCAGGAAAAGTGGTAACTCCTCCTCAAGCCTGGGAGACATGGTATCAGGAGGTTGGAGATCCACGCCACCATCTGCAGGTGAGAGTGAGTATGACAGGGCCTGGGCACCATGCTGCTTTGCAGGGGATGTGTGTGGCTGGGAATGCTGCCCCAAATGAGCAAAATATCAGTAGGGCTGAAGATCAGTGAGTTTATTCTTCCCTTGCTTTTGTTCTTATTCTTTGCTCCTCTTCTTAACATAATGCATGGTCTGTCACAGGTTAAGCTTCCACAGTCAAACACAGTAGGATAACACCTGTAAAAGTTCAGAATAGAGAAAAAAATATAAGCTAAATATCTTCTAAAATCTTCTGAATGCTGATTCTGATGTGTTCTCTTATTTTCAAAAGCCAAACAGAAGCTAAAGCAGGTAGGTGTTGATATGGATTTGTGTTAGATATTTTACGATAATCTCTCTTTATGGTTGGTCAGATTGATCATATTTGAGCAAATAATTTATTGCTATATTGTATTTATAGCTTGTAGCTTTTGGCAACTCTGCCCGAAATGCACACAAAATGGCCAAAAATACTAATGAATTTGGGTTTGTTTGGTTTTTTTATTGTTGTTTTATGTTATTTTTTAATAAAAAAAATAGTTAACAGTAATATTGTGAAATATTAATACAGTTCAAAGCTGTTTTCTATTTGAATGTTTTTTCAAATGTAATTTATTCCTGTGATGCAAAGCTGAATTTTCAGCATCATTACTCCAGTCTTCAGTGTCACATGATCCTTCAGAAATCATTCTAATGCTCCAGAAACATTTCTTTGGAAATTATTGTGGATAACTTACATTTTTGTGGAGACTGTCAAAATGTATTTATTTTTGATCAATTTAATGCATCCTTGCTGAATAAAAGATCTTACTGGCCCCAAAACTTTAAGCAGCAGTAGTGTACAGTGGATTGGAACAAAAGTGTCTATTTATTGAATGACTGACAAGTCTTTTTTGAAGTACCATGCATACAGGGGCGGCGCCAGAGAATTTAGAACGCAGGTGCTGAGGGGGGGCTAGATCAATGACAGGGGGAGCTGGGCAATTAAGAGTAAATATGACCAAAACATGTTGTTATTATTATTTTTTATATGAATAATAAAATCGCTATATAGGCGCATTTCACAACAATGAACCAGTTCACAGACATAACAAATAAATTTGCAGAAATCTTGAAAACCTATTAAAAAAAACACACAAACAAGCAAAAAACAAATCTTTTCTGATTATCTAGTATCGGTGCATTAGACTTGCTGCAACGGTGTTGGCGGTGATACCAGTGTTAAGCACCATCCCTCACCGTCATTTAGATTTTTTTTTAATAGTAATAAAAAATACTTTAGTTCAGTTTAGAGAACAGACACAACAATTAGAACTAAACGCGGCTGCTCAATGCAGCACACCGAACGAACTACAGTCGCGCGTCACAGATCAGATTTAATTTATCACGTGAGGAGAGTGAGTCCAGCTGACTGTCGAGAAGAGTGAGGTGAGACAGATAAGACGATGGCAGAAGAGTTTCAAAACGAAATGTAAAAGCTCCCGTTTTAAAAATATTTTGGATTTTGGAAAAACCTGTTGACCTGCCATTTAGTCTAATATTGGAAGTTTTTAATTTATTTATTTTTTAACATTCATTTCTCATTTATTTGGTTCCACAGTATTTGCTGATTTTTATTTTATTTAAACTGTGTGATCTCCCCCCCCCCCCATTATTTTACATCAATGTGTATGCAGTCCGTGCCTCCAAACTTTCTTTTTTTTTTTTGTTATCAACATTTTTATTTTTCATACATAACATCCTAAATAAATAAAAATTAAATTAAAATAAAAAATTAAAAAAAAACAAAAACAACAACAGACACATACTCAAAATAGTTTTGTATAGTTTGTAAGTTATTTGTTATTTTATATTAGGAATATAGCATGGCGTATTTTTATTTGTTTTGTTAATAAAAGTTATATGTTCTACTTTGTATTTTGTTGGTTGAATTGAACTCAGGCAATTGATGCCGAATTTACTGCTAATTTAAAAGTGAAAGTAAAATGCACAAGGTGCTTTTACAATCTATTTAAGCAAAGGAAAGTGGGAAAACTCAAACTAACTAAAAACAAACAACTGCTTGATGCCTAATCGCCGCAAATTTGAAAGTGAAAGTAAAATGTGCAGGAGCATTTACAATTTATTTAAAACTGAATGAAAGCGAGGAAAAGAGCAAAAACTGAAACTCAGGCATATAATGGCATTCGGCAACTTCATCTTTCCAGCCGACACTGATTGAGAAAGCACTTATTAATAAATAATTAAAATGTCTTCTTTTTCCGATGCATTCATAATAATTACTTTAGGGTGCTTTGCGGCAAGCTTTATGCCTGCGCTTGAGCGCAGAATAGTCTATAATACGCCTAAATGCCTATATTAAAGGATGGTTTAGGTTATTATACAAATCAATTTAATATAAATGTGCAACTAGTTGACTAGAAAAATCTTTAGTCGGGGGCAGGCCTACTTGGCACAATTGAACCGATCCATTTTTAAAATAAAATGCTGACATTACGTGCGACTACAAATCAAGTCACGTAGCCTATTGCATTGCAGTAGTTATGCATGAGTCAAATGTTTTTATTTTATTTCCTTTTTTATGAGGGTGCTATGGGGGTGCTTTGGTTTTTCTTGGGGGTGCTGGAGCACCTGCTAGCCCCTCCCTAGCGCCGCCCATGCATGCATACAATTCTGATATCAGTAGAATAAGTGTCTTTAGAAATTGCACTTGTCTCTGTGACAGGTCTAGATGCTTTAAATAGTAAGACACTATCTGACTTCTCATGCATCTCAGGAAGTATAGCAGTTTGTACCAAGATTGTTGCCAGTCTGTGCTGATACATTGCAGAAACTAGTATTTTATAGTTGTAGTTGATGCTGTAGTTCTACGTGACAGTGCCACTCTTGTCTTTTTTAGACTGAACACATTCCTCCATATGATGTGGTGCCGTCCATGAGGCCTGTGGTTCTGGTTGGGCCTTCACTGAAGGGCTATGAGGTGAGCGCTAAACATTATACAGCCCTCTGAATTTGTCTTTAAAATTTGTTGTCTAATGTGTCGTGTCTGTCGACAGGTGACAGATATGATGCAGAAAGCCCTGTTTGACTTTCTCAAACATCGCTTTGATGGACGGTGAGTATTAAAAGAGTAATGATGAGTAAATGTTGACAGAATATTCTTCTGTGTATTCAGACAAGAAAGGTGTTCTTGTCTGTATACATAGAAGAATATTCTGTCAACATTTACTCATTCCTATGTCTTTACAATGAAAAGTAATGGTTACAGGGTCTGCCAAGCTCCAGAAAACTCATAAGCGTAGTCTATACGACTCGTGCGATTATGTTCCATGTTTTAGAAAGCATACGATAACTCTGGGCGAGGAATCTTTCTTTCACATCATTAAGTGTACTAATGTATTGTTATGCTGACAGGATTTCTATAACCCGGGTGACCGCTGACCTTTCTTTGGCTAAGAGATCGGTTCTCAACAAGAGACCCATCATGGAGAGGTCTAACACACGAACCAGTTTGGGTGAGAACATCACACACACCCTTCAGAGCTCAACAATAAAGATGGCCCTAGGCCGTAACATCACCCCGAACAAGGTCAATTGCCTGTTTGTTGATCTTGCATACTTAAACAATTGGTTTTATGTGATGTACTGAACACTGATGTTGCAAATTCTGCTGATTTTGTTCAAACTTTGAATGAAATTGTACGTCGCTTTGGATAAAAGCGTCTGCCAAATGTTTAAATGTAAATGTGAAAGAGCAAGGCTTCTGACAGAATAGGTTAAAAAAAACTTGCTGAGCTCTGTCAATACATTTGAGCATTTTCACCCTACTTTTTCTTGGAATTCATGTTTTGCGGATGCTATTTGTCTGTTTGCCCTCTCAGCGGAGGTACAAAGTGAAATCGAGAGAATATTTGAGCTGGCCAAAACTCTTCAGTTGGTGATTCTAGATGCGGACACCATTAACCATCCAGCGCAACTAGCTAAAACCTCGTTAGCTCCTATTATTGTGTACGTCAAGGTCACTTCTCCAAAGGTGAGTCTGATGAGTGTGTGTGCACTATTTTAAGGAATATGCTGAAAATATTCAAAAAAATATCTTTAGCTCTGTCAGCAGCAAAATAGATCCTTCATTGTCAAAACTAACCCAGTTTCTTTGATTCTCATTCGTCTTCTTTTTTGGCAGGTCCTACAGCGATTGATAAAGTCGAGGGGTAAATCACAGAGCAAACACCTCAATGTTCAGATGATGGCAGCAGATAAACTGACTCAATGTCCTCCTGTAAGTTCTTCAAGTTTAAACACACACACACACACACACACACATACACACATACGCACGCTTCCCTTAGAGAGGTGTTCATAACACTGTAGATCCAACATTAGTGTTAGTATGGTAATGTTGTCAGGATCCATTTCTTATAGATAATTGAATAGTTTTGCCATTTTACAATATTTCCTTCCCTTACAAAAGGAGGAGATATGCTGAAGTTTTTAGAGCTGCCAAGGTATTACATTATATACCAACAATTATTTACTCACCCCCCCATTTTGTTCCAAATTCTCATTTTGTTCTCTGGAACACAGAAGATATTTTGAGAAACTGTAATGATTGCTCTTTTTCATGCAGTTACAAGGAATAGGGACTGGAGCGTTTAAGTTTTAAGGACAAAAAAGCACCATAAAAGTATAATCTTTTTCAGGGATGTTTGTAATAAATTGGTTGATTTGGTTTACAAAACCAGTTCTGAATATTCTTCCATGAAGCCTCGCCAATAAGAGCCAGGGTGGATGTCACTATTTTCATAACAACCTTTGTTGTCTGTTTCTCATGCACAGCTACTGTATTAGAAGACTTTTAAAAAATACACAGGATGACTTTTATGGTGCTTTTGCTTCCTTTTTGAAGCCTGAAAGTACACATTTATTGCAATCTCATGGAACAGAGTAACTAGTACTTATTCTTTTAAATGTCTCCCATTTTGGAACTACTCAAGTGTTTGTAAATGACAACAGAATGTACAGCTGTTTTAGAATTTAGCTGTTTGTCCTCTTTATAAATAGACACGATTAATTAAGGATTGTCAGTATGAGAACTGAAGGGCATTCAATTTAGGGCACATCTGTTTCACTACATTGTCTTTTTTATTGTGTGTTATTTGGAAATGAAGGTAAATTTGAGTCTCACATTGTTAGCGAACTGCTGTAATTTTAAATGTTCTTCATTCTCACTTGATTGACTGGCCTTGCTACAGTTCTAGAGATGTAGACGCTTGCTTTTCCAAACCACATTCTGACAAAAGTCATGTTGCATGTTGTTCCATAGAGCCATTATCCTACCTGTCGCTCAACGTCATCTCCCATCACCTGACCACCATCACAAGATATTTTATATAATATCTTCTAATTCCATCCCCTGCATGTCATCTTCTCCTCCACCCTGTCTCCCCATCAGGAGATGTTTGATGTCATTTTGGATGAGAACCAGTTGGAGGACGCCTGTGAGCACCTCGCTGAATATCTGGAGGTCTACTGGCGTGCCACTCATCTGCCTGGCACCGCCCCTCTCAACCCTCTATTGGAGCAAAATCTGATGACCCCACCCTCAGCAATCTCCAGTCTACAGGTAAGGTGGCTTTGTGTGGATGGGCGGAAACATTTAAAGAGTTTTAATATAAAGATATGAAAGAGAGCAATATGTTGATTTGCATGCGCCTTTGGCTCTCAGGATAATCAAAGTAAGTTTACACGAAGTTGATTGTGAAACTTGTGTAATAGCATGTCTTTAAGGAAGCTTAATAGCATATTAAATCACGATATTCACAATAGCCAGCAAAATCATCAGGAATATATCATAAATGTTCCATAATGCCGACAACTACATTATTAAAAAAGTTTTGAGGTTTGAGGTTTGCAGTCATATATGCACTGACCTAGTTAGACCAGAGGCCACTAGACTTAGTATGTGTCCTCATCGATCAGCCAGGAAAGTAGTCCAGTGACTGTGCTAAACATAATCATCCAGAATATAGATGGTATTTGTATCCGCTTTGAGAAATATATCTTTTATTTATAATGTGTAGATCCATGTCTGCATCCACCTTATCTAAGATCCTATCAAATTCATTTAAATTATACAGTATTGACCTCGAAAGTCAGAAAGTTGCACAGAAAATGGTTTCAGGTCATAACTGATTTTCACTAGAATATGGAACAAGGTAGACAGGCACTGTGGAACTAAAAAATGCAAAATAAAGGTATTTGCACTGCAGTTCTCAGAGTTTTGGAGCCCCTGTATATTCAAAACATCTCACTCCATTATACTGTTCTGCTTTCAATTCTATATTGTGTTTAACAAATCAGATGTGTAATTTGAAAACTGATTATTGTCCTGTTTTGACAACAGGAAAGTGGTCATTAAACATTTGTCTGTTCTGTCCTTTCCTCTACTCCATATTTTCACTCTTTGTCTTTAAGTTGTCTTGGGTCCAGAGATGCTTGTAATACTGATATGTTGTAAGTCTCAATCTGTCTGTTCTGTGTCTCATTCATGCCTGACATCTTTGCAGTTCTCTGAAACACAGGAATTAATTGAATGAACGCTTACAAACCTGCGGTGAGTAGGTGGGATGGTCAGACTGCCTTTCCCACTCAGACTGTTAAACAAAACCCCACCCTGATACTTCTTTACACCCTCTAATTCCTTCAATCCCTCCAATGGAAATGGCCATCTGGTATCCCCATTGGAAAAGCACTTCAAATAAAATAAAAAATCATATGTGACCCTGGACCACAAAATCAGTCTTAAGTCGCTGGGGTATGTTTGTAGTAATAGACAAAAATGCATTGTATGGGTCAAAATACAGTGCTGATTTTGATAAATTTTTATTTTATGCCAAAAATCATTAGGATATTAAGTAAATAATATATTACTACCGTAAATATACCAAAACTTAAATTTTGATCAGTAATATACATAGCTAAGAACTGGACAACTTTAAAGGTGATTTTCCCAGATATTTTTTTCACCGTCAGATTCCAGATTTTCAAATAGTTAAATATTGTCATATCCTAACCATGCATCAATGGAAAGCTTATTTATTCAGCTTTCAGATGATGTAGAAATCTAAATTTTCGAAAAACTGACACTTATGACTGGTTTTGTGGTCCAGGGTCACATATATGCAAATATATGATTATGTTATGCTGTTGTTGGTGAAACATGTAGCCCATTCGTAGATTTTATGTGGCAATGCCATTTGCCCAGTGGGGAAAAGGGAGTAATACAAAAGCTTTATGTTTAAAATTATGCAGACCTTAAAATTACTTTTAATGTTAAGAAAACTCTTCCAAAAGTACATTCAAATGTTCTCAATATGTAGTCAGTGTGTCTTAAGTAGGGTGGCCATATGTGCCATTTATACGGGACATGTCCTGGCCAAGATTTTTATATTGCCTAAAACATCCAAAGTAGTTTGACCAATAACATGCAGGTATTGTACATAATCGACCAATCGTGGCGTGGCGCGCGTGAAAAGGTGAGAACGATCAAAGCAATGCAAATATGCGCATGTGTTTGTTCGTTCGTTCTACTTGAAGCTGTGCACTGATCATTGTATGACACTAAAATACCGCAAGAGCGATTTGAAAGCATAAGGAACCGTCTGCTCTGCTCTCTATAGCTCTCGTGAAAAAAAGTCATACAACGATTGATCTGCACAGTGCAAACAGCCAAAACCTGGATATTTTAGGCAATATAGAAATTCTGGCAAGGGTGCTTCCCATAAAAATGGCCCGTATGGTCACCCTAGTCTTTAGGTGTAGGCAATGTTTCTAAAGCGTCGTTTCCACAAGCGGTATGGTATAGTACAGTACAGTATGATTCAGGACGGTACACCCTGATCTGGCTTCCGTTTCCACCGCCAACAGTACTCTTAATTGATAGGAGTGGTGTATGCCAAAAAGTAGTGATCATCATCATTCTTGTTCGAAGAAGAAAGTGCGGCACTGTATGTGTGTAAAAATATAAAATTCTAAAATGCACTGTTATATTTTTGTGCTTGCGCATTCTGATGTAAATAAGCCCAACACGCATGAGCAGCATGACGGAGTTAAGGCGGCGCTTCATTCCCCTTGTAGCATATGCAAGTGATGATTCTCTGTCAACCAATCAACGTTCTGCAGTAAATCTAGCTCCACCCTTTAGGTAATGGACTACTGTTCTAGGTGCCCCAACGGAATTGTCCCAGAAAAGTGGTACGGTACAGTTTGCTATTTTAGTACCATTCACAACTTCTGACAATGAAAATGGAAATAATTGCAATATTGTACTGTACTGAACAGTACCACTTGGTGGAAACGAGCCACAAATGTGTAGGCAGCATTTCGTGTGGTGTAGGTATTACACCTTTAAGATGTAGGTAGCATTTGTAAAGATGTAGGCAGTGCATCTTAAGCCCGAGACACAACTGCACGATTTTCGACTGTCCCAGATAAAAGATTGGCATCGTGAAACAATTGTGCAGATCAGAAATTGGCATGATTGTTTCACCATGCCAGCCTTTCATCTGGGACAGCCAACACGAAAATCACGCAGTGTGTATCGGGCTTTAAAGTGTAGACAGTGGGTCTAAGGCAGGGGTGTCAAACTCAGTTCCTGGAGGGCTGCAGTCCTGCAGAGTTTTGTTCCAACCCTACTCCAACACACATACTGTGCAGTTTTCAATTAAGCCTGAACGACTTGATTAGTTGGATCAGGAGTGTTTACTTAGGGTTGCATCTAAACTCTGCAGGGCTCTGGCCCTCCAGGAATTGAGTTTGACACCCCTGGTCTAAGGTGTAGGCAGCTTTTTTTAAAGGTGTAGTAGACCAGGGATTCTCAACTCTGGCCCTTGAGGTACATGTTTAGCTCCAACCTTGTTTAAACTCACCTGCCTGTAACTATATAGTGATCCTGAACACCTTGATTAGCTTGTTCAGGTGTGTTTGATTAGGGTTGGAGCTAAACCCTGCAGGAAAGTGGACCTCGAGAACCAGAGTTGAGAAACCCTGGTGTAGACATTTTGCATTTGCAAACATGTTGGCCAGAGGTCTCCAACCCTGCTCCTGGAGAGCTACCTTTCTGCAGACTTCAGTTCCAACCCCAATCAAACACACCTACCTGTAGTTTTCAAGTTACCCTGAACACCTTTATTAGTTGGTTCAGAACTTCAGATGTGTTTGAATAAGGTTTCAGGACAGTAACTTTCCAGGAGCAGGGTTGGAGATCCCTGGTGTAGGCAGCGTTTCTAAAGATATAGGCCAGGGGTATCAAATTAAGTTCCTACAGGGCCAATGTCCTGCAGATTTTAGATCCAACCTAAATTGAACCCACCTGAACCAGCTAATCAAGGTTCTCAGGATTTCTAGGAACTTCCAGGTAGGTGTTTTGGAACTACACTCCACAGGACAGTGGCTCACCAGGACCAGAGTTTGACGCATAGTGTAGGCAAGTTCAGTCATGGAGATCTGCAGTAATGCAGAGTTCAGCTCCAACCCTGAAAAAAATCTTACCCGTCTGTAGCCTTAAGCCGGGCTCACATGGTGCAAATTTTTATTTTTTTTTAAGTCCTTTAGGATTGTACTTGTCAGACTGTACGAACATGATGTCACACTGTGGGATATCAGTTGTCATTAATGTCAGGCTGTACAACAGTCAAGACACATTAAAAACGGGTGCGTGCAAGAAAACTTGTCCAGAGTTCTACATTATCAACCCATACACGTTCAGTGACCGCGAGCTGCATTGCACGCGGGGCTGTAATGTTGGCTATCATTGCCTGCGTATTTAAGAAGAATAGTGTAAGCAGCAATACACACCCACATGAAAACAGCAGCGCAACCAGTGTTTATCAGAGCAAAGGCAACGTATCATATGAATGCCGTGAGCGGAGGACGAGAGCTCCGGAGTTTATGGCAGTTAGAAGAAATCTTTAGTATTAATCCTGATCATGGCTTGTCTTGAAAAACATAGACAGTTCGATGTTCGTCGTAGGAGAAGTCACACTCCAGGACGGTGCGCCAAATCTTCTGACACTGCCAGAAATTTGTCTGATCGCAATGGCCATTAATCGGCTGTCGATGAACATGTCAAACCAGCGATCAAAGACTACAGATTTTAGCCTAGGATTATAGGAATCTTTTAGGATTTTCAAAATTTGTCTCAGACGACCAAATCGTGGCCAGAATCGCACATTGTGACCCGGGCTTTAGTAATCCTGAAGAAATGGATGAACTTGTTCAGGTGTGTTTGATTAGGGTTGGAGCTAAACTCTACAGAACTGCGGCTCTCTAGGACCAAACATGTCTACCCCTGGTGTAGGCAACGTGTCTTACGGCCGTGGTTAGACTGTTCCTAACCTTGTTCCTGGAGTGTTGGGGACCTCCAGGAATATGTTTGGGAACCCCTGTCTTAAGGTGTAGGCAATGTTTATAAATGTTTGGGCACATTTGTAAAGGTGTAGGCAATGTTTATAAAGGTGTAGGCAGCATCTGTAAAGATATAGAAAGCATTTGTAAAGATGTAGGCAGCATTTAAAAGGGTGTAGGAGGCATACCTGGAGGAGAAGGCAGCTTTTCTAAAGCTGTAGACAGTGTTTGTAATGGTTTAGACAGCATTTCTAAAGGTGTGGGCAGCTTGTCTTAAGCCCTAAACACAGTGCATGATTTTTCGGCTGTCCCAGATGAAAGATTGGCATCGTAAAACAATCATGCCAGTTGTCTCGGTCTTGCGACCAAAGATTGCTTACAATACAGCATGATCATCGCACCGTGTGTTTGCTGGTACGATCCACGTTTACTGACCAACCAATAAAAATGTGACTTGAAATCAACGCAACATGGCGCTAAAACATAAAACTGCTTACCTCCTTTATCCCTTCCCCTTTTGCCGCTTCCACTTTTTTTCAGCACACATAAAATACAACTGCTAAAGTGTGATTCATCATGCTCTTTTTGTTTAGCACTAGAGCATGCTGATGACGCTTTATTCTTTCATAGTAACGTGTGTTGTAGCGTACAAGTCATCATACAGTCTACACACGCGTCGTAACCAAGTTTATTAGATCCATGTCGCACAGTGTGACATGCAGTGATCTTATAAGATTGCTAAAATCGTGCAGTGTGTTTTGGGCTTTAAGGTGTTGACAATGTTTCTAATGGTGGAGGCAGCATTGGCAATGTAAGAGTGTAGGTGGCACATTTCAAGGTGTAGGTGACACATCTAGGCTCAGTTTCACAGACGGGGCTTAGCTTAAGCCAGTACTAGGCCTTATTTAAATTAAGATATTTAAGCAGCTTTTATAAAAATGCCTTAAAAGAAAATGTTACAGGTGTGCATCTTGAGACAGAACAATGACTGATATATTTTAAGATATGTCAAAGCAAGATATTTTCAGTTGAGACAGCTCAAACATGCATTTTAGTCTGGGACTAGCTTAAGTCTCGTCTGTGAAACCGGGGGCTAAAGGTCTCGGCCAGAGATAGGCAGCGTCGGTCCTGAAGTGCTGCTGTCCTGCAGAGTTTAGTTCTAACCCTAATCAAGCACACCTGAACAAGCTAATCAATGTCTTCAGGATCACAGGCTAGGCCACAGGTTGTTTTTTTTAGGGTTGGAGCTAAACTCTGCAGGACATTAACACTCCAGGACCGATGTTGCCTATCCCTGGTCTAGGCAGAATTTCTAAAGGTGGAGGCAGAGTTTGAAAAGGGGTAGGCAGCATTTCTATGGGTTGGAGGTCAGAAATGAACTGGATTAAATTCAGGGCAATAGTCACATGCTTTCTAGCACCTCCTAGCCATCCATTTCACTCCCTATTGAAATGTTTTCTGTCAAATGATGCAAACTTCCATATGGCAGTGCAAACTTTCCATTTGACAAGGCCTACTTTTTCTATGATTTCTATCGTGTTATGCACTTACCCCTCTACACTTTTCGCTTAATTTGCTGGGATTAGAGCGAGCTACACACACAGTCATCTCTGACTGCTATGTTTATGCACCTTGCTGATTGATATTAACACCATAGAACCTCCATAAGATGAGTTCACAAAGCAGATATAGCTGCCTGTTTTCCTGTGTTATAAAGAATCTTGTTGATTTTTATGACTTTGGAAAAGAGGCTGTATCTGACCACACAGACTGATGCTTTGTGAATGTAACAACCCTTCTAACTTCCCTTTGAATGCAACCTCCTTGTTTCTGAAACTAACCTGAATCTTTTTGCTCCAGAGGAAAATGTATAGCAATCTGTAATGCACAGCAGTTTGATCTTAGACCTAGAACCTAAAGGCTTTGTTCAGACAGGCAGCAAAAATGAGATTCTTGCCACATGTGACTCCAATCCATTCAGTCTGAACAGTTTATGCACTTCTGACAAACCCAATCCAAACCACATTCAAAGATTATGACAGTTTGGACAGTAAGTCCTTAAAATCGGATTAAAAAAAGTCTGATTTGTGTGCAGTATGAACAAAGCCATAGCACCCAGTCACTTTAAATTTCCTCATTGGTAAGACTTGTCTCCTAAAACTTCTTTTCACCTCTGTGCACATTACGTGTTTTATATTTGTGTGTTTTTTGTCTTTACGGGATCTCCTAAATGAGTCATTTTTCTTTGGAGTGAAACAGAAAGAGGAAACATGTGACCTCGATATGGTTCAGAGTTGTCATCTTTCTCTTTCTGTCTCAGAACCAGCAGCTGTCGCCTGCCGGGGGTGGAGGGGGAGTGGAGGAGGAGGAGCAAGGGGAGCAGGACAGCCTCATGCCCTCCGACGAGGCCAGTGACTCTCGCTCCCTCCGTCGAGGCGGCTCTAGCTCCCTGCACCCCCTGGAGGATGAGGAAGAAGAGGAGGAGGAGGAGGAGGAAGAGGAGGAAGATGATTATGAACCCCACTGCCACCCTCACCCATACCGGGATGTGTATCCGCCCAACCGTAACCACCCTGGTGGAATCCACAGCGCTAACGGACACGAGTCACAGGACCGACTCCTGCAGCAGCGAGACTCGCAGGACGGACACAACCAACGAAACAACCGCCAGCGCACGAGAGCTTGGCCAAGAGACAACTACTGACCGCCTGTCTGGAGGAGTCTGGAGGGGAGAGTTGGGTTGTAAATTGGGGTGAGGGGTGATGGGAATTGGTGAGGAACAGGAAACGCACAGTGTGTGTGTGTATGCGTATTTGTGGATGAAGCTGCCCATGGTTGTTGAAAAGATCCTGTTGTTTTCTAAGCTTATGTGGCTGTTATTGTTTGAGGCATTGCACTACATTTGCTTTTAAAAAACAGGGCAGCTTTTCTCCTTTAAGATCACATGCATGTTCATATCGAAACAACATTTGAGCTTCCTCTGAAACCTCACCCAAGTCAATTTTTAATTTTTTTTTTTAATAAACTTTATTATTTTGCGTATTATACGCGCTCCCTGATCCTAATGAGCACAGAAGGCATTATGGGAAAAGCACTTTCATAGCATGGGATATGAGTCACAATGAAAGATATTGTAGCATTTTGTTGCATCTTACTTTAAAGGCTTCTTTTTTGCTAGCGCTCTTGTAAATGTGAGTATTACTCACGATTTTTTGGTTCAAGCCCTCAGTCATGGTGTTGCCTGATTGGAGCCCATATGCGCTTGTCTTATTATGAGTTGTTTATTGGTCCTCCTCTGGACATCATTCAGGCTACTGACATAAATAGTCATTTTCACAGTCACGTTTACAGATGTAGCAAACATTGCCATTTGCAAAGCACCATGTAAATACGGTGTATGTAGGAAAGGAATTCAGGGTTACGCTCTGCTGTCGTGGAGTGAAATATTATTTGGACTATAGTCTTGGTTTGCACATGAGGTGAATTCCAACTCCAGAATGAAGAGAAGCAGTCGATCTTCCTACATTTCCGTACTGCTGCATAAAGAAAGAACCTAATTAGGTCAGTGTCACTGGTTTCTTTTTCTGGGAAATGAGAAGGACTGAAAACTGAAGTTATTTTATCATCCAACATCATTATGGATCATGGATGGTTATTTTACCATCCAATTAGTACCCATATATTGGATTTTTATAGAAGTAGATGAAGCTCAGATTTGACGTCCGTTTTGGGATAGTCATGTTGTTCCTCTGTGACTTGATTGAGTTGAAAGTTGGTCTAGGTTCATATATTATACATTTGCAAGTAATTTATTTGTTGACCTTATCAGAGAGAACAGCCAGTCACCTTAAGGCATCTTGGTCTGTTTTTGAACTTGCATGCACATCAGCTAGACTAACTTGATATGTAAAGCTAAAGAAGCTAAATTTAGATTTTTGTATCATTGTTTCTGGGTGATTTGAACATTTTTTGAATGGTTGGCAAACAGTTTTGGCGGTCTCCCTATTAAAGTAGATAGGAGTTGTACTTGCATGACTGGAAACTAGCATTACCAAAATGGCCACTGAATAAACTGCCTCAGAAGGAATTTGTCTTTACCGAGAAGAAAGTTTCTCAAACAAGTGAGTGATCTTCCTCTGTCCTCCATTTCTCGCCACTCTTTCCTCTCCGAGGCTCTGGGCGTCTAAGGGGGCGGTTACCGTGGCCTACTTAAAAACATAGCGTCACATCTTGCTTTGGCGACACGTTGACTGCTAGCTAGTTTAATTACCTTATTGGTGGTTACATTAGCATATATCAACCAGGTTGTGTTACGACCAAATCCAAGGAAGTTTGTCCCTTTTCTCATTACCATGACTCTAGACTCGGATGTTACCTGTAGCAGCTTAGGCTAAGGTTTATCCAGTGTAGGACCATTCAAACTGGCCTTAATACTTATATCTTTACCACTGCATGTCTCAAATACAATTATTTAGGACTATTTGCACATTAGGATTGGAACAGGACCTTTAGAACATTTTAAGTATATTAGAGTAGAAAAATCTAATCCGTTTTTTGTTTTTAATTTAAAATCTGCAACAGAATATTATTAACGTATCTAAGAATAGCTAGTGTATATATATATATATATATTGAATGAAATTTCACCAGATCCTGAATATAATTCTTTAAAAATGTTACTTTACTTTGTATTTATGGATCTGTATCGTTTTTAAGAAATGTTGCGATGTTTACAAAGTCAGGATTGCTCTCACTCAGAGATCGTTGACGTGAGACGCATTCAAATATATGTAACGTCAGTTGTTGTACGGTTATGTAAAGTCACATAAAGTTGCAGTACACTCTCATGTAGCGCTGTAGGTGTCGGTTTGGTTCTTTTGGAAGAAAACTTAAAGTTAAAACATCTAAGTATTATTAATTGTTGTGATGGCCTCTAGATTTCAGTGCATATCCAAAAATCGCCATCCATAAAGAGAAATCTTTAATTTTCTTCAGAATTACTCTTTCCAATTTAATGCCATGTTTATACATAGGACGCGTACTTAAGTATGATTTCACGTAGACTACACAGGTCCTTCCAAACATGCACAGAGACTTGAGTGAATGTATAGTTGCATGCCTTAACACCTCTAGTCCTAAGCACTAATGTATTGTCCTCCAGAGGGACAGTGCTAAACTGACTGTCCCTCAGTTGATTGTGTTGCATTGATTGTACTGGATCCGTACACTCCCAGAATGCACTTTCAGAAACATCCACCCTCATTTTAGATTGTAAAGACTCGTCTTATTGACCAAAATTGATGCCTGATATGAAGATTGAGCCATCAGTGTGTCCAGCGTAGTATTAGGACAACATCACTACTGTAGTATGTTAGCATCTTAGCTTATTGCTGGAGGGTTTTTATGTATATACCGGAAATACACTGAAATCCAAACTGGGAAAACAACACTTGGTAATGGCTACTACAAGCCTGAAACATACTCTACTCATACGTGAACGCAAGTTTCATTGCTTCAAAATGTGTCAGATCGCAGTTCTCTTTAAACTGTTGCTCTGCCATGACAGTCATTGATGTGATGCAGTGTATGCTATAGTGCCCCTTGTGGCAATACTGAGAATGTAATACCAATTACACAGTTATAAGCATTTGTGTTTGCATACAATAATGTATGTAGACTATGTTTCAGAACTAAAAGAGCCTTTCCGTGTCAGATTGAAGAAATCACCCAATTACCTGTTAACAACCCACATTGTGCGTTGATCTCAGGTAATTAGACAAGTCACTGTATCTTCGCAGCTCTTGGCTTTCTAACATAAGTTCAAATTGATGTAGATTGTGTCACGGCTCTGGACACTGTGTTTACAGCACCAGTCTTAAAGTAAAACTTTGCATCGGCCATTTAGAGGGTCATGGGAAATGTACATGTTCTAGGGTGTGTAAGTCAGGGTAAAAGTCCACTAAGAAATGCCTTGACCAGTCCTCTCTTTTAGTGTACTGCATCTTTATTTGCTATCAACATGTCTCACTTTAATCTATTGTTCTATATTTAAAAAGTAAAAAAAAAAAAAAAAAAAAACCAAAAATAAAATCAGAGCATGACCGAAAAAAAAATTCTATGCAAGTGTTGCATGTGATCTGATTGTTTCTTTCGATTGTTTCTGATCTACTTTAGTACTGCATTGATTCTTGTTGTAAGTATTATTCTATTTAGTAAGACAATTCACCCTCTTTTATACTGAGCACAGACAAGGGGCTTCTGCCACAAAGTTCATTTTCTTTGAAATGCTCTTTTTCAATCTCATGGGCTTCAATACCTCCACTGTTATTTATTTATTTATGTATTTATTTTAACACTTAACCATAGCACGTATATGGATTGATGTAATAAAGAAATGTTCCAGGTTCAAGTTAAGCTGTAATGACAGAATCTGATCACAAGAAAGCCACATAACTTAAACATTACATATAATAGTTTGACTGATTAGACAAAATTGCTTTCTAACCTTGTCTATATGAAATTTATCTAATCTTTCGACTCCTGTCATGACCATGAAAAGTCGGGGGAAAAAAAACATAATCAGACATTCATTCGTATAAAGTTTTTGTAACTGATATAAGCACTTTAACAAAAATACAAGCTGCACATTTTAGCTTTTAAAGCCTCTAGAACGTTTTACCCCATTGTAAGTGCATTACTGTACATGTGATTTCTGAGAGACGGGTCCAAATAGTGTGTCAACAGGGTTCAGCTTGTTTTTAACTTGGAACATTCCTTTTAATAGCATTGATCAGATACTTGTATGTAAGTCAAGAACTTGCATTGTTGATATGAAGATATGAAGAAAAGAGATGATTTATATGATCCACAATGCACAGTGTAAAAGAGCATGTGTACTGTGTGATAAACTGTATGAGGTTCTGTCACAGTATAATCTAAAAACAAGATTTGCATGTCTTAATACATGTAAATGTACATGATACAACATTTCCCCCCTATATCTGTTATGGCATAACATTGTTTTCTAGTGGACCAATACAGAATCCATAACAAACGCTGATTATTATTTTTTTCTTTCTGAGGTATTAAGAAGCACAATTTTTACAATGGGTATTATTTGAGTCTTTTGTCTTCGATTCTGTATGCAATACAAACATGGAAAGAAAACGCCTTAGAACATAAACACTTCCTCTCCTGTGTAAGTAGAGAAAAATATATTGCACTATTTTTTTTTTCTTTTTTGATGTCTGCTTTGTAATGCAATAAATGCACTATAGGTAGAACAATAATTGCAATGGACACTTAATTGGTCCTCAGGCGTGATGTAGGTACACACTTTCTCTCTCTCTCGCCCCTTCATCTTTCTGACAACACGAAAAATAAAATCCTGCCTGATGCTGTATATGCTTTCTATTTAAAGAAAATGCCACTAATTATAATAAAAAAACAAAACATTTTATGTACTTTTAACAGTCCAGTCGTGTCTCAATTGTTTAATCATTGCTCACATTGATCACAAAGGGGTTTTTGTTCAGTTTTTCTTTCTTTATCTTTCAAAAATATGCCAAAGAATTATGCATCACTGCTGTTTTATCTTACAAAAGCTATCAACGATATTCTTATTCAGTGCCTTAATCAGTGTTGAGCAGTTACAGTAATGATATTACTTTTTGCAGTAACTAGTAGTGTAACTAATTATTAATAAGATTTCAGTAATAATATTAGTTACCATCCATAAAACAACTCGTTATTTAGTTGCTTTTGATGCCTCAACCCCTACTGATTTGAAATCCAACAATTCAATAATTCCTAGATTTATTTTCATAATTTTCACAACTCGCACAGGCACATGAAGAAGCCACTAGTGCACCAGGCAAGTTTGGAGTATGGAAAAGCTTATATTCAGTGGCTGGAAATATTCCTATTACATTTATTTTGTTAGGAGAAAAGATAAGTTGTGGCATTACTTTACTCTGGCATTACATGGCTTGCCCACCCACATCCCTCTGATCCCGATAAATTATATTACTATAATTAAAAATCTTTTTAGAAAACGAAACATTTTCTTACAAACTTGTAATTTCTTTTGATAAAATACATCATGAAATATAACGGGCTACAATTAGCTTCAAGCTACACGACAATGAGATTAATAAAACTTTTACTTAAAAGTCAATATCAGTTACTATTGAGTGTTTAGTAATAACTTCTGAATGAGGTCCAACGTGGATTTTGGTCAAATGATGAGGCAGAAATATATTGTTAGTAATATTTTACAAGAATTTTATAGGGAAGATATGCAATTAACTTCTATGGGGCATGTAGGAAAAAGTAGCCTAATGTATAGTTGTGTAACTAATTACTGTTGCCAGAAAGTAAGTAATAATACTACTTTTGGAAGAAGTAACTTTTTTTAAGGAGGATACACTTATTATTCCACAAAGAACAACTATGTGGTGAAAAGTTGTGTTTGTATAATTTCCAATATAATAATACCTGACTCTGAAATGATGATAATTTACACTTTAATTTTGATGGATCAAAATCACACCTTAAAAGAAAATAATGCCCCCAAAAGAATAAATTTTTTTTAGAAGAAAATCAGTTTAGATTTTCATGTCTTTTATCCACCCATCAGATACGCTCAAAGAAAATGCTGGATAAATCAGCCTGGAAAGTGCTTCTGATTTCTGTACGAGAATTCTGCCAAATTTAGAGATTTCAACCCACATATTTCAAGCATTTTGGCTTTTTTCATATTATCAATCAAATTACTTTTGTCTCTAATTTTAGGCTCTGTAGTAATAACCATTCCTAAATATTTTACCTCATTTTTTAAAGAAATACTGAACAATTGAGATTCTGTGTGATCATGAAGTGCCATCAGCTCACACTTTTTAAAATTTAATTGCAGACCAGAAGGAATGAGAGACCAGATTAATGGCAACTGGAATCTTGGAAGAAGTAAATAATAAATTACATTTTTTGAGCCCAACACTGGTCTTAATACACATTATTTGCCTGTTGTTAGAAGCTGTGCTGCCATCTATAGACGGGGATCAGCGTGATCATCTCAACAGTTTTATGTAAATTATACTAGTGAGTTTTTAGAGAGCTGCCTATTACACAATAATTAATTCACTTACCTCTGCGCCAAACAAGAAGCAACTTTAACATCAAAGCTCCACCATCCACTCTTTCCACCGTGTGTTTGCGCGCGTTTTTTGTCTGTCAGTCTTTCTGGCATCATTATTATTATTATTATTATTTTGTCCGTTTCGTTTCTACGGTCGTAAAGGTACTGACTCTAGTTGTCTCCGCTGGTAAATCACAATATTACGCGTTTAAGGGTCTAATTTTCGCTCCTCTCATCACCACACAACACCATGCCAGTAGCGTACTGTATTTACAGAAGCGGCAGCCAATGAGCGCGAGGTTTCTCTCTAGGCACCGCGGGCGGGTCACATGGCGAAATACATTGAGAGGCGACCCGCATCATAAAAAAAAACACTTTTTATTCGAAACTATTGTGAGTACAGTCTTCATCTCATGTAAGTGACCAGCATTCAGATTAATCTTCACAAATCATTTGATTTCTAAATTTGTACAATTACCACCCAAGTACAGAATGTACCTTTAAGTTAACTTTTCACAACCCTGTCAGTTCCCAATGGATAAAATCAGTACCCTTCATTTTGTTTTCAGTAAAATACACAAAAGAGACAGAATTTACTCTAGTTTCATGTTGGCTTGTTAAATCCATTTAAAATGTCTGTTATATTTTGGCTTGTAATTTAAGTAACTGCAGAACAGATTATTGTTAAAGATTTTTACACATCAGTCTGCTATCAAGCACTCATAAATATAATAAAATAAATTTCAAACGACAAATTACTCAGTCTAAAGGACTTTATTATTTATCCGCAGAGTGAACAGTTTTACTCATCCATTGACTGAAATGGAGTATCTACAGATGCATTAATGAATTGGTATTTTTACACAATTTAAAAATTACATGTAATGTGTAAAAAAGGAAAGATGTGTGCCGTTCTACAATGTAATGATTGACTAACTGTCCATCTTAGGATGTCAAGGGATGGCTTCTCTCTGCTACAGCTTTCTCACAGATTTCTACACTTCGTCATTGGTTTATCTGCCAGAAAACTGATCCCTTGGTTTACTGGTGGTCTCTTATAAACTTGGTTGCAAATAATCTGGTGATAAGACACAGCACACTCACAAGATGTACAACAGAAAACAAACAACATGTGTAAATGGTTTGGTTCAGGCAAAGATGGTCTCCTCTCTCCTCTTCTTGGTAAGGATGGTGCCGGGCTTGTGCTGGGCGTCTGGGTGATTGGCCAGCTCGGGCGGGCAGGTAGACACGGGACTTTCTAAGATGGCCTGTTTCAGGTCGTAGAAAACAGTAGAGTCTTCTTTGGTCAGGAAAGTCATCGCCATACCACTCTTTCCAGCACGACCCGTTCGGCCAATACGATGGATATAGTCTGAAAAAAGAAACAGTTAAATATTAATCCTCCAAATAGGAACGTGAAGCAGGAAGTCTCCTGATATAACCATTTGACAGTTCTAAAGGGCAAAGGACAAAAAGTGACAAAAGCCCTATTTAGACGGTAATTGTTTCTAGTGGGGAAGAAAGTTATTTTCACCATTTACAGGGTAGTCAGTGATTTTATTGGCGTTTGGATACAGAATGTCTGTGCTTTTCTTTCACGACCTGCGTAAAAATCCCCAGCTGAATTACCTACTGTTATTTGACAAACACCAGGGTTGTTTGGTATTTTAATTGAATTGCTGTTCGAATCTGCATCTCTGAGTTTATGAGAAGAATTCAATGTTTAAATCCCTTTTGACCACTGCTGAACACCGTACACTAACTGTTGCACTTCGCTGTAATTTGCATGCATATTTATTTCTGAAATGCTGGAAAGTATTTACAAGAACAATATTTTATAACTGCTCAACCACAGTGAACGAGCGCAGAAAGAAGAAAATCACAAACACTTAAAATGGGCGTTAATAATGGCAGCAGAAGGTATGCAATACAGTATTAAAATGTATATTATATACAGTTATATACATAACTATATTGCGTATAATTAAATACAACTATAGCGCATTATTTTTAAACAGGATAAATATACGTTCTAAAATATGCTTGGAATAATAAGATTACATTTAACAAGTAATTTTTAATACATTTTACACAATATTAAGATTTTTTTTTTTTACAGCAGACAATGTAACTAGGATGCTAGGATCACAGAACTCACTTCTCCACTGCGAATAAATTTCTATCCGAATCCATGAGTTTCATCACTGCTGTGCCATGTAAATCTATGTTTACAGACGTCCACTTGAGAAACAATTACCGTCTGAATAGGGCTAAAGCTGATGTTGGACTCACCCTCAATGTTCTTGGCCATGTCATAGTTGAGGACCATGGAGACATCCTGGATGTCGATACCTCTGCCTGCCACGTCTGTGGCCACCAGGATGTCCTTAGCTCCCGCCTTTAGGTTGGACAGAGCAAATTCTCTCTGTTCCTGACCTTTACCGCCATGGAGTGTACAAGCATTGTACTGCAGGACAGAAGAAAAGAAAGATTGAGAGTTTGACAGTTATTTCTAGAAAGCGTCACAGACATAAATAAACACTGTGTACTCACTCCAATCTTCTCCAAAGACTTAGCCAGCACGTCACAACCCTTCTTCTGGTTAACAAAGATGATGATGGGCGGCTCGAAGCCACTTGCCAAAACATCCAGCAGCTTCTTCCTGTTTACCACACAAGAACATTTGTGAGAAAAGCCAAGTACATTTCTGACAACAACTTCCACGTGAATATGACTGGTTGCAATTAATGTGCACTCTGACCTCTTTTCACCCTCGGACATGAGGATGACCTTCTGCTCCACCCTCTCGTGAGGTTTGCCTGCAGAGCCGATGTACACCACCGCAGGCCGACGGAGGTAACTTCTGGCCAAACGCTCCACTGCAGCGGGCATGGTGGCAGTAAACATGACCGTCTGAAAAAATATGAGAGAGGACATGCAATTAAAGGTAATTTTAGGAGGAAAAAAGAAACTTCATAATTCATTGTTCACGTTCAGTTATTTCCTATTAAACCATGGTAGCTCATGATATCTGTTACCTGTCTGTATTTGTGTTTGCCTGACTCAAAGTTCTGCATCATTTTTTCGGGGTCCTCCGCATCATCTGTGTCTGGTTTCTGATTGGTCACAGGAATGTACTCCAGAATCTTCTGGACGTCGGGTTCAAAGCCCATGTCAATCATTCTGTCGGCTTCATCCAGTACCACATATGTGCATCTGCTCAGGACGAGGTATCGGTTTTCCAACACATCGATCAAACGACCAGGTGTGGCTATGACAATCTGAGAATGAGGAGCAAAACACATCAGATCTACAACTATAATGAGGTCTTCCATTATGGTATAAACCCAACACAAGCATTGACTTGAGCGGCCGTGATCAGCTCCGGTTCCCGTGTCTGAGCCGTGACGCGCAGCAGACTTGTGCAGAGCGGAACACGAGTAAACGTGATCATTCCTTCCTCTGTACTACTAGTTTTAACGCAAATAAACATGACTGAACATCTCATGCCTCATGTAGCTAATTGCCCAATCAGTGTTTCAACCGCGGAAAGACAAAAAACAGCGTGGAAATAAAATGTCACGTAGCATTTCATGTCATCAGTGTCCACAGCTCGATAGCTCACTACAGAAATGAAGTCTAGAGGAGCATTTCGTGAAATATTACACCATATACTGATTATATTTTACTAAACCTGTTAGTCTTAATTAAAATGTATGTTTAAATTAATCTGTTATGAAATATGCTATGACAGCCAGTGTGCAATTGAATATTGAATTTTTTAAAAGTTTAAAGTTAATTTAAAAACTGCATTAAGTGCAATTTACATGTTTGCATACAATTTTTTTTTAAAGTTGAGTGTTGATCATCTATTTAAAAATAAATTAAATTTAAGTAATGAAATTTAAGTTTGGGTTAAGTTGGGTTAAGCCTAGTTAGAAAGAGCAACTATATTTTATAATTATTATATATATTATAATTATATTTTTTCATTAAGTAATTAAGTTTTTTAATATTTTCCATTTTATATAGAGTTAGTTTTAGTATTTGTGTGTTTGTCATTTTTATTAGTTCTTTTAATGTCTAATTTTTTTGTATTAATTTTTATACTTTTTTTAGTACTAATTTTTATAATTAATTTCAGTTTTCGTTATTTTAGTACATTAAGTTAAACTAAATGAAAATGACAAATGTTGCTCTGGCAACTAGCTGAAATGTGTTGTTTTATTCCAAGTAACATTTTCTTTGTTTTTTTCTTTTAGTTAACTATAATAAACCTGCCACCAACATTAAAAAAAATGATCATTGTGAATAATCAATAACAATTTTAGAAATATTATGGAAGGGATTACGCTCTCACTTCACAACCCATCCTGAGTTTGAACCCTTGATCCTCTCTGGATATTCCACCAATCACAGCCACTGTCCGGATCCCCAGCGGTTTGCCGAATTTAATCGTCTCCTCCTCTATCTGCTGTGCCAGCTCACGAGTGGGGGCCAGAATGACGGCATACGGTCCCTGATCTGAGTCCTCGATCCTACAGTTACAAACACAAACAGAGTTTCCCACGTTTGATCTGATTCCACACAACGGGTGTTGGCATATAAAAGTGACAGAGAAAAGTGAGCTCTCACCTGTCAATCTTAGGAAGAGTGGTGATCCAGACCAATAAAGGAATGAGGAAGGCGGCGGTTTTACCACTACCAGTCTCGGCCACACCAATGATGTCACGGTTCTGTAAACCAATAGGAATGGCCTGCCTCTGGATAGGTGTGGGATCCTGACAAAGAATGAAAAAATGTATAGAATAAACATTTTTAATATACTCAAAGCATTTACATGGATGCCATAACACAACAAGCCGTTTCAAACACTTGCAGAACAATCTAAACCTGTCTTATCACGTCAATTGAGAAACACACCAAACAAATACAAACTGACCTTATAGCCACACTTTTCGATGACCTCCAGAATGTGTGGCGGCAGTGAATACTCCTTCCAGTTGCGGATGGGGTTGGGGATCTTTCCTCCTTTGGTCGTGATGCTGTAGTCCTCTCTGAAGATTCTCCAGTCTCTGTCTGTCATCTCATCCATCTTCTTCTGAGACCAGTGCCGGTCGTCCCAGCGCTGCTTGGCCTCCTTCTTTCGGACCTTCTTCAGCCTCAGCCTGTGAAATACAGAAACATTAATAGCATATCCATTAAAACAATTAATAATACACAAGTTTTTTTTATTTTAGGGAATTTTTAGTAAATACTGAGGGGGAGAAAAAACACCACCAACTTTCCTTTCCAGTAGCCACAATAAAAGCCTTCAGTAAAAACAGTAAGAGTGAGAAATATTACAATCTTACCATTTAAAAATAACTGTTTTCTATTGTTTAAAATGCAATTTATTTCTGCGATGAAAAACTGAATTTTCAGCATCCTTACTCCAGTCTTTTGTGTCACATGATCCATCAAAAATCATTTTAATATACTGATTTGGTGCACAAGGAACAGTCCTTATTATCATCAATGTTGAAATCAGTTGCTTTGAAAATCTGATAATGTCTGCAGTGCAATATTTGATCGGAAGGATAAAAAAATTAAAATTACCGTTATTTTCGTCAGCTATGGCTTGTTAGCGCTAGCATTGTGCCAGCTTCAAATCAGACAGAGATGAAATGGTAAGATCACATTTATTTGAATGAATTATAGCATTTATTTAAATTAATTATCGATCGATGGAGAGAGAGAGAAAAAGAGATGACTGTTGTGTGTGCGCGCATCTCTCTACAAACAATAAAGCTTCAAAATCCTTGATGCTGAAGAATATAATGTAGTGATCTAGTATCTAGGCTATTTTATTAATAAAAGTCACGGGGCAGTGCTAACAACAAGTTTCTGTGTCTGCAAAGCACAATCTGCGATCTCCAACCTCTCTCTCTCTCTCTCTGTGTGTGTGTGTGTGTGCGCGCATAAGAACAGCATTTCTTTGAAATAGAAAACCTTGGTAACATTATAAATGTTTTTACTGTCATTTTTGACCAAATTAATGCATCCATCCTTTTCAATAGAAAAAAAATAGAGCTTTTGAATGGTAGTGTACATACAATTAGTGGTGCAATGGATCACAGAACTCATGGTTCGGATCATACTACGGATTTTGAGTCACGGATCGGAGCATTTTTGGATCAGCATAAAAGAAGTTTGCTTATCATTAATTACTAAAAGCTTACTTTAGTAGTTAAACTAGTAGTTTCTGCTGGGGTATAGAAGTACTTAAAGTCAGTAACAAAAGAACAATTACACAAATTACAAGCATAGATGAACAGCCTACAACAAAATTACAAATAAGGACAGTAACAGTAGTATTCAGGTGCAGAAATGTAAAAATTAAGTGTAAAACAACAAATGCTTACTGCATAAGTTAAATACAGATGATTATCAGACAGAAGCAGGTATTATAGGCTGCTGTCTCTTTAAGACTAAATGCACGGACCTAATACTGACACACATCCGATTTCTTTCTCAGCTGTATACGTTAACTTAAGACAAAACCCACTGTGTTTACCAGAATACTTGCCAAAACGGGTATTTTAATATAACTTTGTGTGTATATATATCCATCTATTGAGGCATTGCCTGAAACGCGGTATCTGAATCACGCCTCTCTCTCTCTCTCTGCATGTGCGCACTTAAGTGTGTGCGGCAGCGGCTGAGCATAGAAAACGGTGCGCGAGTCCCGATTCGACTTCTCCTTCTGAATGCTCTGAAATTGCTTGAATATGTAAATTGGCAAGACAAAACACATGCAAATGATAAACTTTTACTCTACGATGGTTAAACTTAACAGCTAAATCATCACATGCGTGCCGAACCGTGGGGACTGGTCCGTACGGATCACGGATCATCTACAATCCGTTGCACCCCTACATACAATCCATCAATATGAAATGTAAGGTGTGGGACTTACTCCTCTTGCTCCTTCTCTTCAAGGGTCCGTCTCTTCTCCATCAGGTCTCCGTAGAATCGGGACTGATCTCTCTTCTGCTGCTTGAGATCGATGCCGGCGATGAAGCCTCGGCCATACAGCTGAACCTGATGCTTTTCTTTATATCTAAACACATAAACAGAGTCAAACCTGTCAAGTAACGCTTTAGCTCCTGTATCATATATACCATATAAGTACGTACAATCCAACTGGCTAAGCATTTGCAGACCTAAAAAGAGTGACCTAAGGCAGTGCAATGCAGTAAAATATACAAAATAATCTAGAACTCTTTGTGCAAACAGCAAAGCATTGCAGTTATTTCTGGCATCTCATGAGATTCTCACATTGGATTGTAGTCGGTTGATGTGTCTTCAGACGCATCCCACTCAAAGACAAACTTCCTGTCATTCAGATGGCGTGTGCGCCGCCGTTTCTTCATACCACCAAGATAACGCTCCTGAAGAGAAAATAAACAAGTATTGGTTCACCATTCGTCAAAAAGACACAACCCCCCCGGGAGTTCAAGTTCAAGGAACTTTGCTGCCGTAACATGGCCGCAGCAGGCGCAGTGATATTACGTAGCGCCTGAAAGTAGTCCCCAGCTAGGTAACTAGTTATAATATAGCCGGGGACTACTTTCAGGCGCTACGTAATATCACTGCGCCTGCTGCGGCCATGTTACGGCAGCAAAGTTCCTTGATTATTACGCCGGAATGAGAGTAGTTCCTAATCATATCAGCCTAGAAAATCGCAACTTTTCATTTTCTGCCGGTCTTAGTACACGATATAACTACAGAAGAGTCAAGTTTTAAATAGGACAAATATCGAAACTCTTTGATCGTTTTTGAACGCGATGCTACTGGTCTAATCGGATTCAATGATCTATGCTAAGCTATGCTAAAAGTGCTATCGCCAGACCCGGAGATCGGCTGAATGGATTCAAAAACGGTAAAAATCAACTTATTAACTCTGGGGGAGTTGGAGAATGAGCCTATTTCCAAAAAAAGTGGAGTGTTCCTTTAAGTGAGACAATGTAGGGCTCTTCACCTTTATGGCCTGCAGCTCTTTTCCTTTGTCTTTTTCTTCTCTAATCTTCTGTCGCCCATCATCTTCATCATTCCCATTGTTCTCTCTTTCCATCCGCTCCCTTCTTTCCCGCCGTTCTCTCTCCTGAGGATCCTCTGCAAGTTGGATTAGGTAAGATGAGAAGAAAAGAACTGAACATTGCAGACACAGACTAAATGATACAAAACTCTAATTTTTAAAAATCATGTTTCCACTAGGGATGTCACAAGAACCGATACTACAGTACTAAGTCGGTATTTACATTTTAAAATCCTGCCAGTACCCGTTTTTCTTCAGTAGCGTAAATACCGATGGTACCGATTAGCGAGGCTGCAATACTTCCAGAACTGAAGGGGGACGGCAGAGCATCCGCCTGGAAGTGTTTCAGTCAGTCCTCAAAGGGTAAAGAAGAAAAGAAAAGAAAAACGCCTACAAGCAAACAGAAGTACTACACGTGGAAGACAGCGACGAAATATGAAAATGATTGTGTGAGATTTAAATGAGAGCACGCAGCTCTGAAAGCACGAGCGCTGTGTATGATCACGCATACACATAACTGTTTGACAGCTTACCGCTTGTTCATTCATTGTGTATCCATCCGCGGATTAGCCTTATTGGCTAATATTACTGGTTAAATAATTGTTGATTATGATAACGGTTTTTAAAAATATTTTAGGCCTGCCAGTTTGTGTATGTGTGCGTGTGTGTTATTTGAAAGCCAAGTGTCACTAATGTTGTGTTTTTGCAATGTTAAATAAAAGAGTTAATGTTTAAGTAGTACTGTTATTTTTTCCCATGGTATCGAGTATCGTGTACTTTTAGTGGCATCTGTACCGACTACTAGATTTTGGTATCGTGACATCCCTAGTTTCTACAGAAGATGCTACTGTTGTCCTGCCTCTCACCTAGCATCTTCCTGCCGATGTCCTGAAATATTCTTCGTTTCTTCCTTTCCTCATCCAGTTGTCTGCGGCGCTCCTCTGCCAGCAGCTCCCTCCGTTTGATGGCCTCAGCTTCTCGCTCTGCTTTAGACAAGAACTTGGGCTGCAACAGGAACAAATGTTTAGAAGATACAACAACAGTGGAATGCATTTGCATGAATATAAAACAAATGTCTTCACCTTAGATTCTGCCTCTTCGGCTGCTTTCTTCTTAGCAAGCAGCTCTTCAAGAGAAAGAGGCTGCACCTGGAACAGTGCAGGAACAGTGTAAAAATAAAAAAAGTACACAGTACGCAACATTCAAACTTGAGATGACTTCTAACAGAGCACCTTCTCTTTCTTCTTCTCGTCGTCCTCATCTTCCTCTTTTTTCAAATCCTTCTCCCGCTTTAGTTTCAAATCCTTGGATTTAGGAGAAGTGCTCCTGGGAGGAAAAAGCAAACACTTTATAACAGAGCATTAAAGTCATCGTGAAATCAACATTGATATACATATATTTTAATATTATGAATTTAACTGCACATCATTAATTTTTCAAAAATTCATGTGCCCGTTTTTTTTCTCATTTGATATTCACTTGGATTTATGTCACAAGTGGGAAGAAAAAATGATTGCAACTTCCATTTCATGCCGACTTTAATATATCTATATTTTAGTTTTTATTTACATTTTTAAAATATCTCATTCTGTATACATAATGCCAGGCAATTCAATATAAACAAAACTCAACAATAAGATATTTTTCTCCTGTTCTTGCATAGTGCAGATTTGTATTTAATGCTAATATTTTATGTGTTAGAGGTTGTTACAGTATAAATGTCATAATATTATATTTCCTTAAGTGTAAAATTAAAACAATTTTTTTTTTCTGCAGAATTTGCAAGAACAATGTTCAATGCATCACAAAACATTATCAAAAAGTTTGTTGATGGGATCAATAAACATAAGTCACATATAGTCACAAACTAAAGCACTGGCTTAAAGCATCCGTACTGTTTGACCCTAAAAAGATGTTTGAGGCAAGTATGATTCAAACCTTGATTTCTTGGACCGGTCTTTGTCCCGTCTGTCCCTGTCTCTTTCTCTGTCTTTGCGGTTCCTGTCTCTGTTATTATCTCTGTCTCTTTCTTTGTCTTTTAGACGACGATCTCTGCATACAGAGAAGATGAGTTCAAGCGTTACAGTACAAGTACATTATATCACTGATATGAGAAGGACAGTATATAACCCTACACACCGGTCAGGAGATTTGGATCTGCTGCGGGAGCGCTTGCGTTCACGGGATCGGTGCCGTTTGCGTTCTCTGCCAGGAGATCCTTTCCGTTCACGATCCCTGGAGCGAGAACGACTGCGCTTCCGAGACTCCCGCTCCTTCCCTGCGGGGTCCAGGTCCTTCTTATCAGATGAGTCACCCGCCATCTGGAAAGAGGGAGAAAGAAGGTTTAATTGTTGACAAGCTCTGTTGATGTTTTATGCCAAGGCTGCTTAAGCGTAAGATTAATCGGCTTGCATCATACGCACTTACATTTTAAAAATCTTTTTATTTCACAAAACTCTGCAACATTTATTTATCAGGACTTAACAGATTATTATATTGACTTACTGAACAGGAAAAGCATTTTGTTTTGTTTAGGAAACAAATAATTAGTCAGATTTTAGTCAAACTGCAACCATTAAAACACGGCTAAACTGTGTAACTAGAAAATTACACATGCAGTAATATTGAGCCGCGGGATATTATTGCACATCTAATGTTATATTAGTTACAGAGTTTGCGCTGGTATTTTTACTAATATCGTTGAACTCACGCAGCAGTGAGCGCAGCAATGGCCTGCTCTCTCCAATAAACAAAACCTTTAGAAACCAGAAAATGACTATAATGAGTAAAATCAAGTTATTAAGAACATGCTCAACTGTACTGTGATTAAAAGTGTAGAAATTAGATGCATTTACTTACCTTAAAAGATCAAAAGCAAGTCGCTTGCGAAGCCTGTGCGTTTCACTGAGCCGCCATTATGTTTGGCGTCAATATATGACGGACTTCCTGTGGGGGATTATGGGAAATGTAGTCTAAAAACCCTTAATTATTGACGACGACGACGATAAATAATAATAATAATAATAATAATAATAATAATAATAATATAGGCCTATTTGTTTTTTAAATAAACTAAATTTTGTAACGTTTAAAATTATGAATTGAAAGTAGTTTATGTAAACAGTGCTTGACTGATTACTTTGGATGAGCGAAAGGTTTATGGGAGATGTAGGCTTAATCAAAATAATTTTAGAAATCAATGACATTTCTATAAAAACAACAACAACAACACTATAGATAATGCTTCCTGAAATACTATGAGCATTTTACTTTATCTCAAAACATTGTCAGCAAGATTTTTGTGTTTTTATGCATTTTCTTTAAAAAATAAAATAGCCTGATAAACTAGGCACAATTTTGTAACAATTTTTAAACTGAATGTAGTTTACGTTAGATTTTAGTTAACAGTGCTTGACTGATTACTTTGGATAGCCTACTTTGAAAACAGTCTGACATGTCGATTGTTATTATTATTATTATTTTGGCCTACAGTAATTTTAATAACAAAAAAAACGTAAGTATGTGACAAATAATTGAATTATAACTATATAAATTATAACTATATATGTACAGGCGATAGGTATGCTCGTGTGAAAGTTAGAGAAAATCAGCATGAAAGGCGTCTATTGTATAAATGCTATTCAGGGCTCGGCCACAGCGCAGATCATTTTAACAACTGCTTATTCTGGAAATGTGCGCGCTTTAGTAAACGGTGCTCTGTTTCTGGCAATAATAGGCTATATGGCCAGCGGAGGGGGGGCTGAAGCACACTTGAACAGTCCACTATGGAAGAAGAGCAGGATGATGGGAGATTGTGGACATGAGCGCGAGAGCAGCACGCGGATCGGGATGCGGAGTGAGGAGGAGAGACTCCAGACTTTCCAAAACTGGCCCACAGACGCGCCCGTGAGTCCTGCGGAGCTGGCCCGGGCTGGCTTTCACTATCTGGGCTACGGTGACACGGTGCAGTGCTTCTGCTGCGATGGGATCCTGAGGCACTGGGTTCACGGAGACACTCCGCGGGGGGAGCATGAGAGGCACTTCCCCGCGTGCGGCTTGATGCTGGGCAGGGATGTGGGCAATGTTCCGCTGGGCTCGTCTGACTCTGTGGACGGGCAGCTCTTGAGTCAGCTGCAGCGGCTGACCGTGGACGAGCATGTGCTGTCTGGCCAGGCGGTGTACCCGGAGATGGAGTTGGAGGACAGCAGACTGTCCACTTATAACAACTGGCCCACGGGAGCGTCGGTGCAGGCGGACGCGCTGGCGCAGGCGGGCTTCTTCTACACAGGTGCGTCTCAGGCTATTTTGAGAGAGCAAAACAAAGTAATTGAAATTAAATCCCACACGAAATTATGATTTTATGGGATTTTATGTAGTTTCCACTCGGCGCGGAAGAGAAACTTTCTTGCTTCTGTTTTGTGCAACCACGATCACGCGCTGCCCGGCAGTCACGCGCACTGTGAATGAACGGAATGAACCAGAGAGCGCGCGAGCCGCTTATTATGATGATATACATTCAAAAATTGCATATCAATTGCTCTCATTAAAGAACAATACAAATGTGTGTTAACTTATAAAGTGTCAAAATAAAACATAAAACAATCACGTTCGTTTAGGCCTGTAAAACATTCTTTGAAAATTTAAAATAATTTAAAACTGACCAATTTAAATTAGGCTGTTTACTGTTGTGTTTGAACGTTATGAAAAAGTTGATTAGAAATCACTTAGAACCAGGGGCGATTCTAGAATTTTCATTTCAGGGGGGCTCAACCCCCAATGAGGGTATAATAATAAAATAATAATAATAATAAATAAATAAATAAATGTTTGACTAATAGAATAGGATAGTATACTAAACTTATTGCAGCATTCCACAGTATTGCATGGGATAATATTTCAGGACTGAATAAGCAAAAGTCTTCCTGATCTCTCTCTCTCCCTCTCTCTCTCTCTCTCTCTCTCACACACACACACACACACACACACACACACACACACACACACACACACACACACACACACACACACACACACACCTGTTTACTGTACAAATCCAAAATTTTACTGTTTGCATTTCTAGTACAAACCTCTTTCTTTAGCTTAAGCAGGGGTCACCAAACTTGTTGCTGGACAGCTAGTGTCCTGCAGAGTTTAGCTCCAACCCTAATCAAACACACCTGAACCAGCTAGTACTTGAAACTTCAAAGCAGGTGTGTTGAGGCAGGTTGGAGCTAAACTCTACAGGACACCAGCCCTCCAGGACCGAGTGTGGTGACCCCTGAGCTTAAGTAGGCAAACCTCTTTGCCACATGCACTGTAATGTGTTTTATATTTAAAGTTAAATTTTCAAATGAAAATAGATATGTATATATTCTGCACTGTATGTGTTAAATGTAGTGTGTTTTTTAGAAGATGGTAGTGATTGTACGTTTCTTAGGTCATGGTGACAATGTGAAGTGTTTCTTCTGTGATGGTGGTCTGAGGAACTGGGAACCGGGAGATGACCCCTGGCAGGAACACGCCAAATGGTTTCCTCAGTGAGTTTCTGTTTAGCCTGAAATGTCAGTTTCACAATCAGTCTCATGGAAGGCCTACACTGATTTCTAAGGCGAATGACTTCTGTTTCTTTCCGAAGTTCCCTTAAAAACGTCCAAGACTAGGTCTGCGTTTGATTAGCATGTACAAAGTTCAGCGAAAAAGGACAAATTGCTTTACAGCAACAATTCACGTGTACAGCTAACCATTAGAAGCTTATTTCCATCAATCAATCAGTGTAATTGTGATAATTCATATTCACTATTCAGAATTGCGACATTTAAATTTAGAATTGCGAAATACAAACTTGTAAGTCTGGGATTTTTTTTTTTCTTAATTCTGAGTTTACATCTCGCAATGAAAGATCTTGCAATTCTTTTTTCCTGCCCTGAAATAAATAAAGTTATTGGTTTATAGTCCAATAATACTTTTTAGAGTTTATATCTCGCAATTCTGACTTTATAACTTGCACTTCTTTTTTTTCTCAGAATTGAAAGGTAAAAATAATTTGTACATTAAAATCTAAATTGTTTCAGACCAAATTGATGTTGTTTTGGTGTTTTTAGTGCATGTTTACTCATTAATAATTTTGTCTATGTGCTTCCAAAGATGTGAATATTTGCTTCAATCCAGAGGACGGGAATATGTGAGCAATGTCCAACAGTCTTACTTCAACATGCATGAGAGCATGGTAAGTAATAATGACGCACCTAACCATAGTTTTCAGCTATATTTACAAGATTGCTACAGATTTTACATGATTTTCTTTGTTTTAAAGGGTGGATCCCCGTCATCAACTGCAGGAAACATTACATCAGGCAAGTCAATCCAAAATAACTATTTTAAAGGTGTAACAGAGCAGGGGTTTTCAAATGTTTAAATAAGAACCATGGACTCCAAAAATGATGATCCTCCATCAATATTTTGATGTGTAGAGCCATTTATACTGTGTAAAAAAGATAATATAAATACATTTTCAATTAATTTCAAATGTATTTGTGCAGCCTACAGCTTAAAAGCAGCTTTAATCAAAATAGAACCATGTAATAAAGAAAAATTATTATTTACAATTATTTTTCACAAAACTATATACAGATTTGTTTCTTACTTCTGTTAGAATACATTTAGTAATATTATTTCATATCAAATTTTCCAAGGACCCATTAGCACCCCCCTGTGGCCCCTGGGGGCATCTACAGGCCCCTATTTGAAAACCCCTGACTTTCCGTATTTCCTGCAATTCTTATGTCCTCTAAAATGTTCCATTGTTGTAGTGCTTGTGTTTTATGGATAATCAGACTCTTATGTGTGCTTATTACACGGCTCTCTAGAATAAATGATTCTGATTGGTCACTCATAGCATTCAGCACTCAAATATTTCTGAATAATAACCATTGTCCATGACATGGAAATCAGTGATTCATACATAGCTGTATGTGTGTCTCTAAAACAATAAAATAAACTCAAATCAGTATTTACTGTATTAATTTCTGGGGCAAGAAGCTGTGTAATAAGCAGGAAATATCAGGTTGCATTTCATGCTGCCATGCATTTTATATTCCTCAGGAGCTGTTATTATTATTCCAGCTCTCACTACTTATTTTTCACCCAGGCAAAGGAGCTTCTCTTCTTCTCTTTCCTCACGAACTAACAATGATGATGATCAGTGTTACTCTAACTTTCAGTCTTTTGTGATGCAGTTTTGCAGTTTTAAATTAATGTGTGCTGCTGGTAAACAAACATACCAGAACTGATTCTTTGCATAAATCACTGAATAAATTACCCGCAGCAATATCTTGCTTTGCATAACACATCATACACACAAGCTCTTTTTATACTTCTACTTGTGAGGGCCTAGAAAAGACTTTGTAGTTTCTAAATTAAGCAAATCACTATGCACTTAAAGGAAAAGTTCACCCAAAAATGAACATTTGCTGAAAATGTACTCACTCTCATGCCATCCAAGGTATAGATGAGTTTGTTTCTTCATGGGAACAAATATTAAGAAATGTAGCATTGCATCACTGTCTCAGCAATGAATGCAGTGAATGGGTGCCGTCAGAATGAGAGTCCAAACAGCTGATAAAAACATCACAATAATCCACAAGTAAACCACACCACTCCAGTCCATCAGTTAATGTCTACTGAAAGTCCTCTGTCCATAATATTGTTTTCTGCAGTGAAAAAGCTGTTTATAGACTCTCATTCTGACGGCACCCATTTACCGTATAGGATCTATTGGTGAGCAAGTGATGTAATGCTACTTTTCTCGAAATCTGTTCTGGTTAATACATAAACATATACATCATGGATAGCCTGAGGGTGAGTAAATTTTAAGCAAATATTCATTTTTGTGTGAAATGTTCCTTTAAAGGAACACTCCACTTTTTTTTGGAAATAGGCTCATTCTCCAACTCGCCCAGAGTTAATAAGTTGAGTTTTACCGTTTTTGAATCCATTCAGCCGATCTCCGGATCTGGCGATAGCACTTTTAGCATAGCTTAGCATAGATCATTGAATCCTATTAGACCAGTAGCATCGTGTTCAAAAACGATCAAAGAGTTGCGATATTTGTCCTATTTAAAACTCGACTCTTCTGTAGTTATATCGTGTACTAAGATCGGCGGAAAATGAAAAGTTGCGATTTTCTAGGCTGATATTTTTAGGAACTACTCTCATTCCGGCGTAATAATCAAGGAACTTTGCTGCCGTAACATGGCCGCGGCAGGCGCAGTGATATTACGCAGCACCTGAAAGTAGTGCCCGGTAGCTGGATTCAAAAACGGTAAAACTCAACTTATTAACTCTGGGGGAGTTGGAGAATGAGCCTATTTCCAAAAAAAGTGGAGTGTTCCTTTAAAGCATTTTTAGATTTTAATTAAAACCCATTTAGGCCCATTTATGAACCTTTTTACTATTGATAACTTTCTCACTACGAATATTTTTGTTAATGTGGCCCTCACAAGTGAAGTGCTCAGTCGCTCTTACGCATGCACTCATGTTCCTGTGTGCTGTCCCGCTGGCAGAGGTGCTGCGTGGGCAGAACTCAGTGGCGGCAGCCATGTTGTCCCCTGTGGTGCAGGCGGTGCTGCAGATGGGTTTCCAGCACTCGCTAGTGGAGAGTCTGGTGCAGTCACGCTACCTGCTCACCGGCTCACACTACACCTCAGTCTCTGACCTGGTGACCGACGTCCTGCAGGCCGAGGAGGAGGAAAGGCAGACGGGGGAGCCCAGACCAGGTGTTTCCAAACCCTCTATTAGTATACAACAAATTTCAATTACGTAACCGAAAGTTTACATCGTTTAAAGCAGAGGTCTTCAATCCTGTTCCTGGGGAGTTTAGCTACCCTAATCAAACACCTGAAGTGGCCAATCAAGCTCCTCAAGACTGCTTGAAAATTGCAGGCAGGCGTGCTGAAGCCGGTTGGAAATAAACTTTCCAGGAGGGTGGGTCCCCAGGAGCAGGGTTGAAGCCCTCTGGTTTAAAGGATGCTATTGACCATTGAATTTAATGCAGAGGAAAACAAGGGATAGACTTACAGTCTTTACACAGTCATGTACTGTATAAAGTTTTCACAGCTCATAACTTTCAAAAGTTTTATGGAGTTTTACTGTACTGAAGTTTTTTTTCCGGAAAGATGTTTCATCAGCTGAACAATCTGTATGTTGCTAAAAACAACAATACAATCGATTGAACGCAGTGTACTTCTATTCCTCACAGCTTCATTTTCATTCCTGTCAAAAATGAAATATGGTGCTACCCTGACTAGATAAAGGAGGGGATATTTGAAGGGATATTTCACTCTAAAATTAAAATTCAGTCATTATTCACTCATTCTGGTGTTGTTGATGTCGCACGCCCCTTCTTTTTTTTTCAACCACAAAAGGAAAAATAAAAAAAACATGTCCTGTTCACGCTTGTCCATTTAATAACAACAAACAGCGACTGTAATGTTAATATAACGTTTGTTTAAGTTATCTGGTCTTTAATAAAACTATCAAAACATTAACAGAAATATTATTTACATCATTTCTTTCTGTGACGTTTTAGTTGGATGTTCATCTAACATTACAACTACTTGTTTCAGACCATTCACAGAACATTCAAAAGTAACAATCCTTTAATTTTCTGGTAACATTTTAGTTAGGGATGCACCGATATGAAAATTTTGGCCGATATGATAACCGATAATTCTATATAAATGAAAGACGATAACCGATATGTTGGCCGATAAATCAAAATCCAAATTTTTATGTAATTTTTGAGAGCCTGATTACAAAAAAAAGTCTCACCATTAAATGCCATTAAACACTTCAAAATAAATCAAACATAAAGCAGCCTTACAAATAAATAAAACACTGCTTAAATAATGCAAACAAGTCACTGGACAAAATTACTTAACGTTACATGTAAAAAAAAAAAAAAAAAAAAAAAATCATGTTGCCATGGATAAATTAAACGGAATAGCCTCCGCACCGACAATTAAATCATTTTAATTAAACCATATTGTTGATGAATATAATAAGATAAAAATAAAAGTGGTTATTATTATTAATATATCAATGATTTTGAAAAAGTATCTTAAATTAAAGTAAGTGTTTCAAGTAGCAGCATGCAGTTTTAGCTGAAGAGCTGAATGAATTATTTATACAACATAAACATAATATTATAACTTATATATGCACAAAAAGATGCAAATGCGCGAGTTACGCGCAAATAAGATGTGATGCTCTTGGCTCTTCCCGCAATAATGTGCTGAAACCAATATTTATTATGGCTTATAAAATAAATCAGCTATATATGCATGAAATAAACACAATATTACAACCTACAATTGCACAAAAGGCAGCAAATGCACAAGCAAACTTAACTGTGCTAGTCATGAATGTGTAGATCTGTTGTGGATGCACTCTTCCCGTAACAAAATGTTAAAACACAGACGCACAAAGATACCATTAATTATTTAACAGTAATGTTCTCATTATAATATGACAGACTTGCCCTACACATGTTGCACTTCACTGTATTTTCCTTTTTGAAGTGATTCCAATAATATTTTAAGCGATTCCAATAATATTTTAAGCAATTAAAAACCATCATGGCAAACAGTGTGCATCCGAAGTGCCTCTGCAGGAAATAATGCATTATTTATCGGCTTTAATATATCGGCCAAATTTTCTTATCGGTTCGATAACGATAACAGAAAAATTAACATTTATCTGCTGATACCGATATGGTAGCCGATATATCGTGCGTCTCGAATTTTAGTTAAGGATTCAATTCTCACTATTAACTAGTATGCATATTACTTTACATTATTGGCTGTTTATTAGTACATGCTGTTTAAGCGCATATTAATGCCTTATTCAGCATGACCACATTTTAGACCCCTTAATCCTAAACTTAGCAACTACCTTACTAACTATTAATAAATAGCACTAAACTAAATTAAGAGTTTATTGAGGTTAAAGCCATAGTTAGTAGTTACGTAATAGTGAGAAATTGTCCCCAAACTAAAGTGGGACCACGTTTTCTTTAACTTTTATTTAATGTAAGTTTTTAAAACATCTAAAAAAAAAACATTTTGACATTTTGAATATTTAGAGAACATTAAGAAATAAGGTTAATAACTTAATTGGAATGTTAACAAAATGTTCTTTGAACATATTGTTTGCTGGTGACTACCTTCAAGCTTTAAAAAAAGAATGCAAAGGTATCAAAATACTCCATGTGACTTATGCCGTATATTTACAGTGTTCTAAAGGTATGCAATAGGGTTTGGATGAAAAACAAACTGGAATTGAAATTTAACAAAAATCCTGACCTTGGCATTTTTTCGTTTTATAGAGATTTATTCCATGGAATACAACATTCTATATTTTTGTGTTCCACAGAATAAAAACAGCCCAAGATTTGCATCAACATTTTTTGCATTCCACTGCACTAATTTGAATGTTTTTTTTTTGTTGTTTTTTTTTTGCTATTCCATATAAACAAGAACTTGATGAATGTACAAACCCGATTCCAAAAAAGTTGGGACACTGTACAAATTGTGAATAAAAACAGAACGCAATGATGTGGAAGTTTCAAATTTCAAACCAAAAATAAGTTTCATGGCATCAACACATATCAAAAAAGTTGGTACAAGGCCATGTTTACCACTGTGTGGCATCCAGTTTTCTTTTTATAACAGTCTGCAAACGTCTGGGGACTGAGGAGACAGGTTGCTCAAGTTTAGGAATAGGAATGTTGTCCCATTCTTGTCTAATATAGGCTTCTAGTTGCTCAGCTGTCTTAGGTCTTCTTTGTCGTATCTTCCTCTTTATGATGCACCAAATGTTTTCTATGGGTGAAAGATCTGGACTGCAGGCTGGCCATTTCAGTACCCAGATCCTTCTTCTACGCAGCCACGATGTTGTAATTGATGCAGTATATGGTCTGGCATTGTCATGTTGGAAAATGCAAGGTCTTCCCTGAAAGAGACGACGTCTGGATGGGAGCATATGTTGTTCTAGAACTTGGATATAACTTTCAGCATTGATGGTGCCTTTCCAGATGTGTGAGCTGCCCATGCCACACGCACTCATGCAACCCCATACCATCAGAGATGCAGGCTTCTGAACTGAGCGCTGATAACAACTTGGGTTGTCCTTGTCCTCTTTAGTCCGGATGACATGGCGTCCCAGTTTTCCAAAAAGAACTTCAAATTCTGATTCGTCTGACCACAGAACAGTTTTCCACTTTGCCACAGTCCATTTTAAATGAGCCTTAGCCCAGAGAAAAGCCTGCGCTTCTGGATCATGTTTGGATATGGCTTCTTTTTTGACCTATAGAGTTTTAGCCGGCAACGGCGAATGGCACGGTTGATTGTGTTCACCGACAATGTTTTCTGGAAGTATTCCTGAGCCCATGTTGTGATTTACATTACAGTAGGATTCCTGTATGTGATGCAGTGCCGTCTAAGGGCCTGAATATCATGGACATCCAGTATGGTTTTCCGGCCTTGACCCTTACGCACAGAGATTGTTCCAGATTCTCTGAATCTTTGGATGATATTATGCACTGTAGATGATGATAACTTCAAACTCTTTGCAATTTTTCTCTGAGAAACTCCTTTCTGATATTGCTCCACTATTTTTTTGCCACAGCATTGGGGGAATTGGTGATCCTCTTCCCATCTTGACTCCTGAGAGACACTGCCACTCTGAGAGGCTCTTTTTATACCCAATCATGTTGCCAATTGACCTAATAAGTTGCAAATTGGTCCTCCAGCTGTTCCTTATATGTACATTTAACTTTTCCGGCCTCTTATTGCTACCTGTCCCAACTTTTTTGGAATGTGTAGCTCTCATGAAATCCAAAATGAGCCAATATTTGGCATGACATTTCAAAATGTCTCACTTTCAACATTTGATATCTTATCTATATTCTATTGTGAATAAAATATAAGTTTATGAGATTTGTAAATTATTGCATTTTTTATTCACAATTTGTAGTGTCCCAACTTTTTTGGAATCGGGTTTGTATTTGACCATTTTTTTTGCTCTGCACCTCACTGCTTTTTCTTGCATGAGTGACATGTTTTTAATTTGCCATCAACAAATTAAATTAAAATAAGTTTTAAATACATTTGACAACCTGCATTCTTTTCCATCCTCCTGTGAGCACCCTCCTAAGATCTTAAATGACTTATGGATCAATAAATAATGACATACTTTAAATTTGTGAACTTGTCTTTTAATTTTCTGATAATGTGTGCCATTCATTCCTCTAACATGTGGATGGTTTGTTCCCTCAGAGACTGTGGGGAGCCAGAGCACACCAAGAACGCAGGTCTCAGACAGGGAGAAAGGTTCATATTAACACGCTCTCGTTGCACTTATAGTGTGTGTGTGTGTGTGTGTGTGTGTGTGTGTTTGGGTATATCTTAATCTTCTCTCCATCTAGTAGCCTCTGGGACTCAGAGTCATCTCAACTGACTCGGACTGATCTGAAATATCCTAACTTGTGCAATTGTGTGTGTTTTCCAGTGCGATCAGACCTGAGTCCAGAGGAACAGCTGCGACAGCTTCAGGAAGAGAGGACCTGTAAGGTCTGCATGGACAAACTCGTCTCCATGGTCTTCATCCCCTGTGGCCACCTGGTCGTCTGCACTGACTGCGCAGCCAGTCTGCGCCACTGCCCCATATGCAGGGCAGTCATCCGGGGGAGTGTGCGAGCATTCATGTCATGAAGCGCAAACACGTTCATACACAGCAACAGACTGTTGCACAACAGTGTCATTAGGAAGAACTGTACTGCACTCAGGATATATAGTGAAAAAATACTCAACAAATGTTATAAATAGCTTCCAAATCAGCATCTGTGCTCTGACACAAAGACATATTGCTTGATATTTGGCTATACATTAAAGCTACAGGGGTCCAAAAGTAAACTTCACATCTAAAGTCTAATTTAATACATTTGGGGGGAAAATAAATTTTATATATATATATATTTATTTATTATGTAATAGTAATATGTTTAAATATCATTATTTATATATCAGTTTTAGTGAGATGCTTTATTGCTTGAAATATTAACATGAATTTCAGGATGTCAAAGTAATTTGGGTTTTCCCCATAATTTAATGACAGCAGCACCTTAGCTGCAAAAACATCTGAACATCTGTACAAAAATGTTGATTAGTGACCTAAATAAAGCAGGATATTAATGAAAAAATCATAAAAAAAACATTGTTAATTTCCAGGTTTAAAATCCCAGATTTCTTATGTGAACTTTTGGACCCTACAGTACTTTAAAATGTTTTGCATGCTTGTAAGTTCTGGACAAAACCAAAGTTGATTTTGTGTCATGCCAAAGTGAACAGCTTTTTGTGAATTTTAAATCTTAAAAAAATATATAAAAATATATTCAGCTGGCAGTTTATAAGAGACCATATTGTATAATAATATTTTATAATTACTGCATTAACACATTGCACTTTTATTTTCATTAATAAAACAATTTGCATTGCACTTCTTTGTCAAAGCTCTGCTTCTGTTATATATATCAACCCTTATACTGAGTTCCAGTTGATATTCTTTTTTGAAAATGATGTTTTCGTGTTGGACTAACACCTACAGACTTTACTCACAGAAGGTATAACAACCCACCTCCCAAAACTGGATCATTTTTTGTATTGAATATTGCCAAAATTACAAAAAAAAAAAAAAAAGTCACCCCAAACCTGAGGTGCATAAGCTCAGATCAACCAATCAGTTTCAAAAAGAAATACAAAACCTGTGGTAATTGAAAAAATAAATAAATAAATTTACAAAAAAATGACAGACTCCAAGATTTAGTGATACTATAGCATAACGAGAAATCTTTAAAAGGCCGGTCATGTTTGACTGGGAACACCAAAATAGGCTCAGGACAGTGATTCAATTCTATTTTCAGAGGAGGCTTGTAGGATGTGTGTCTATTTATTCATGTTTGTGCATCAAAGACAGAGACAGAAGCACCAATCCAATCACAAACAAGACATGTAGTCAGTAGATGAAAAGCATACTTTTATTAACAAACATCTATTTACACTCTGGTCAGCAAACGTGTTGATGGACAGGCAGTCAATGAATAACTATGGAGAAGAGACCAAACACAGAAAAGAGATACAAAAAGTGCTTACAAAAAACACCTGTAAAAAGAGACCGAGACATACAGATGAGGGGAGAGGTGTGATATAAATCTATATCATTCTTTTTCTCCTTATAACACTTCTGCAGCAGACTACCATTGCTGGCCTATGGTGAATATCCTAAACTCTACAATTACAAATATACAGGAGTATTTTCAGAGAGTGCTACAAAATGCAATTTTCCTGGTCCATAGAGTGGAGTCGTCTTGTACAGAAAGACACTGAACACTAGGGGGCAGGATAGATTCATGACCGATATGAGGATCTAACAGAACACAGAACAAGATAACCATGTTATTAAGCTGAGAACATTAGTTTTTGCCATTTAGTTAATTGGTAATTTCTAAAACTTCCCCTAACTTCAACATTTAAAGGAGCAGTTCACCTATAAAATGAACATTTTCATAATTTACTTGCCCTTATGTTGATACAAAACTGTTGATTTACTTACTTCTGAGGAACACAAAAGAAGATGTTCTGTGAAATGTTCAAGCTGCTCTTTTCCAAACAACAAAAGCACAAAGCTATTGCATGACTTCAGAGGACTTCGAACGTACAGTATTCATACGCACTCTTACAAATACAGGTGTCAGAAGGGGGGTTGCCATAGAAGAACCATTTTTGGTTCCATACCTTGCAATGAACAGTTCTTTAAAGAACTATGTTTTTTTTCTAAGTAAAGAACAATATGAAGAACCTTTTGTGTAACCGGAAGATTCCATGGTTGTAAAAGTGTCTTCATGAAACCACAGATGTCAATAAAGAACCTTTATTTTTAAGAGTGACCACTTTTATGGTGCTTTGTTTGACTTTTTTTATTTTATGGAAAAGATCAACGTGAGCATTTTTCAAAAGTTCTCCTTTTTTTGCATTTCAAGGGAAAAATGAAGACTTATAAGCAATAGCAAGGATGAACTATTCCTTTAAGACTACAATATACCCAGTTCCACAAGCACCCAAAATACCGCCAAAACAGTACTCACGTCTCATGATATGAACCATTTGGGATAACAAGCAACTATGTGACTATGAAAGTTAGAAAATACATACTGACCACATCTCAGTTTGGAAAGAAATACACAGTCCCTCTCTTCAAAACATGTCACACACACACACACTATGATACATGTCAGGTCAGTCATTTGTGCTTTGAGGTTTATGTTTCCAGTAAACAGTTACAGTAGCTCTGCATCTACAGTGAAAGACATTGACAGCCACTCAACCGCTACTCGTATTCATAAAACAACATGCTGACGATTTGTTCACAAACTAATATTTGATTACAAGCACCATTCAGATGAAAGAACCGTTTTCTATTTCATAACATCAGCCAGTCCTGTTATAATATCAATTATGAAAACAGTATGAGGTTACGTAATATTTGCACTGCCGGTACTGACTGACTACCAGAGGAAGCCCAAACTAGTTTCTGTTCGATCTAAAGGCTGATACAAACACATTGTGCAATAAATGATGATTATTAACATTAAAAATACTGACAGCATGCACAGTAACCCCAAAACACTCTCGTCACACTTAAAATGCACAAATTTCATTGCATTAGATGCAAATCTATTAATAAGCATATGAAAACAAATCAGCCAGATGTATATTTGATCTAATTTAATGACTATTATACATTGTTTAGTGTGATTCGGGGTTAACTGCATATAAATCAAAAAAACAAAAGACTAAAACTGAATTTTACAGTGAATTATGAGAATTGTACATCACACTATGACACAAAACAACTCAGAAAAGCTCTAATTGTTTCTTGTATTTATATTTTACACTTCCTTTGCTTCTATTTTGGACTGCCACAGGAGGTCAGCTTGCTTTGTGTATTTTTTTTTTCGGGCCGCACCCGTTTTCCTCCTCTCGGCTCCCTGCTGGGGTTTACTGGGCAAATCCTGTGTGAAGGTAAACAGCACACAATGGCCCTCCTCCACACACACAAACAGAGCTGGAACTCGGTGAACCTCAACATCTCAACTCCCCTTGAATAACTCAAACGCATGGACCACACACCACACCAACAAAATACTGGGCCTTTTTGTTTAGATATGTTTTACATCCACTTGTACGAGCGTCTAAATGAGGCAGCTGGAACAATGTGCCAGAGCGTCTGATGGAGCAGATGTGTTTCATCCTTAAATCCAGAAAGGGCTGATTTGGGGCAATTAGGAAGCGTTTTAAACAGAGGAGAGGAGCAGAGAGGAGGAATGGGCAGAGCGGCTCTTCTTCACGACACACTATCATTTACGAAGACCTGAAAAACACAAAAAGACAAAAAGAAATGTTATTAGAATAATATGCTTAACAGATCATTTTGGCACTGATAGTTGCTTTCTGCTGCTGATGGTTGTTATTTGTAGTGTTCTGTGATTCATTTTGTATATCACTTCTTTCTTTTATGGTATTTTATTATGAGATTGCCATTTTGAGTTACATTTTGGTTCAGTTTAAATGTATACACTAACTTTCAAATGGCTGAGGCCAATATGGTTAAAAAAAATGAATAAATGTGTACTTTTATTCAGTAAGGATGCATTAAATTGATCAAAGGTGACCATAAAAATATTACAAAATATTATAATTTTATAGAAGATACTTATTCACAAAGAAAGAAAAATAAATAAACAAACTGTTTTCAAAATTGATATCAGTGTAGTAATGGCTGCTGAAAATTGAGCTTTTCGTCAGTAATAAAAAATAAAATAAAAAATGTAAATATATATGAAAGAGGTATTTTAAATAGTAATAATATTTCAAAATATTACTGTTTTACTCTATTTTTGATCAAATAAATGCTGCCTTGCCACCCCTGATCCTTCGCACAGTAGTGTATCGAATTTTTTTTTTTTAATAATTACAAAACATTTTCATGGATAAATCATTATTTGTTAAATGTGTAATAAAGTTTAGCACTGTTTTACATTAAGTGGAATGTTTTCATTCATATTTTTGACAATCATATTAACTACCAGCTTATTAATTGGTTTATTGGCCTGTTTTCCCACCTTAAATATTGGTATTAGCAAAATTCACTTTCAATCAACCTCTAATTACAGTACTAAAAATTAAAAATTACTTGTGAATGTACACACACACCTGCTGGGTGATTTATTAAACTCCCTGTGATGGTGAAACGGTTGTGTATCTAGAGACAGGACAAGTACTTCGCTCATTTGCAACTAGTCTGATTAAACTGTCATGAAAAATGTCCCTGGGGCAAATATAATGTGTTTAGCACCTCCATGTGCACATATTGAAAAGGCTTCTTCTGCACGCTCATTACAGAGCCTGCATAATTTAAGGCTTATTGAAATGAGGCCAGGACCAGTCTCAGAGGAACCACTCCACTGATCCAAATTTCCCACATCAAAACCAAGATAAAACTCATACTGTAAGATCGAAGGCATATAGCAGCAGGTAGCAGGAGATCAAGACCCCTTCAGTCATAAAAGCATTTACAGAGGGATTTATAGTTCCCCTTTACAAGAGATGAACAGGCCTGTCACACTGGCAGAATTTTCTTCTTTGGAGTAAAACACAAGTAGGTCTATAATACCTCGAGCATTCACATTAATATCAATGGCAGTTGCTCAAATGGCCCCTTGGAAGCATGTGACATGTGTTGCTGTCTCTGCTTGAGGGCACTCGATGGTCCTGAGGTCATTTCTTTCAGCCAATCACCTAAGCCATAACTGTCATGTGACTAATCACTCTGAACCACAGGAAAATGACATCTTGACATCATTGACTGGTTGATAAATCCACAGGAACACACACACACACACACACACACACACACACACACACACACACACACACACACACACACACACACAATCCCAAAGACTTCAGTAGTGACTATCCTGAGCTGTGACATGGAAGTCAGCAAAAAAATAAATAAATAAAAGTCTTTCCCCAGAATGGAGCTAAATGTATAATGCTTAAGAGAAAGATAAAACTATGTTAAAATAACACAATATTTTATATCTTAATTAATATATTTTTGTATTTACATTTTTATTGATATATTTATTTAAGACTTTTTTGTTTGTTTGTTTTCATTTTCCATTTACTGTTGTATGGCTGATTGTTTGTTGACATCGCTGTCCATGTTTAGAAGTAAAAAAAAAAAAAAAAAAAGATAAAAAAAATTGAAATGACTAAATAATTATGATTAATCTCAATTTCCAACCAGTCTTGAGAAAGCACAATGAAACAGTAATTATGCAAATTAATCTGGTTTTATATGATTAATTTTTCTTCTCTAGACGCTTACACAGACATCCTAGCATCTTGTGTTTGTTTTTCACTACACATTTCCCAAACTATTTATTTTTATTTTTTCCCTTTTTGTCAAAGTTAATATTTGAATAATTTAACATTTGCATGTTCACAGTTCTCTGATATCAGCCGATGGTCAAATGACATGCAATGTATTATTTCTTCTTCTGCTTCTGTCTTATATGTATTTTTACGCAGTTACATATATGGCTATACAACTTGGCCAAAAATGTATTGCGATTATTCTATCATATACTGCGATTGCCAATTAAGCTGCTATTTAATTTCATATACTGCTGAAACATCCAGACACAAAGACTCGACTGCTAAGGACACACTGCATTCCCAGATTCACATTAATGCAGTGCTTAATTAATGCAATTATTAGCTTTTCATCAACTCATAAAGCCCTGTTTGGGAATTACTCATGGGACGAGTAATTCATTCCTGTTTATAATGTTGTAATCAATGTTATGATCCATCTTAGACCTAGTTGGTTTGGTTTAAGGCTTTAAAAAAATCTTTTTAATACAATACGTTTCTTTGATCTTCTTTAATAATGTTCAGTGTAATAAGAGAACACGCAGTCTCAAATGAAAACAGCTTCCCCAGACTACTAATGCAATATGAGTTATTCTGAACAAAACTTTTCTAGCACGATGGCCAGACACATTTACACGTCAATAACCCATTCAGTTTTCAGCAGTCTGGCTCATCCAGCCGCAGAAAGCAGGGCAGACTATTATTCTCAAGAAGATGCTAATAGTCTAGTTGGCACATAACTAATGATAAAAACGAGGAAAGTTGGCCAAACTTTGCGCCGCTTCCGGCTGCCAGCCTTTAAAATGAGATCTGACCTTAAAAAGGTTCTGCAGTACATAAACAGTAAAAGTGCTGGCATAGATCTAATGTTAAAAATGAAATTGAACTGGAAGCACATCAACACACTGGCACTTCTTCCATGTTAAACTAGAGAGCTTTAACAAAGTAACATTTAACAATAACATTACAAAAATATCCTAGCTGGTATAAAAGCTCCTTTACTTTCCCACTGTTTGACTAATCCCTCACTGGACGAGATCAGAATCCTTAATGAATGGACTAATTAAGAACTTACACTAATTAAAAGAAACTAACTTTAATTAATGCTTCAGATAAGGGGCAAGCAGGGACAAGTGTAAGAGGATCTATTTTACTTAACTCGCACACACACACAGAGTGTGTTTGATTGGATTCACATTCACACACTGTTTTTATTACAGCTGTAAATTAAACCTGCTAATTAAAAACTCTCAATAATTAGTAGAATTATTTTATACTACGGTGCTGTTGAATGCTTGAATCTGATTGGCTGGCGAAAGTTCTGAGGTGTGCAATTAGGGGTCATTTACAGCCTAAAACAGCAAAATAACCAAAACCCACAACAACACCGACCAAGCAAATAAATAGCAAACAACAGGATAAAAACAACCAATTATATCCATGTTTTCACCACAAAATTAATAATTCAACAGCCCATCGTCAATTATGCCTTACATATTTTACATTTATGAAACAACTTTCAAACTGATGACATCTTTAAATGTCCTCAATAGGAGGTTTAGTCAGATTTTGGTACATCTGTGGTACATATACTCCCTCCCCCCACCCACCCACCCACCCACACACACACACACACACACACACACACACACACACACACACCCACACACCCACACACACACACACACACACACACACACACACACACACAGGTACTTACTGATGCACGGGCTTTAACAGAAGATGAGATGGTTTCTCATTGACATGGTAGAGTGGGAATGGGTCAAATCCACCAATAAAATCAACTGAAAACCAAACAAAAGATGAAATTAAAGAATGAAAAGAAATGAAACAGGAAAATGAGCCATGAAGAGAACAAATGAAACATGAAATGATAATCGCTATGTAAAAACCACTAACAGACATAATGCATGACAGAAATATGAATAATGTGAACATTAACACTGGAATATCGACTATGACACTTCACATTACACAAATCAGACAATTATTAACAATGAACAGTGTGTACATATGAAATGTGATATGATATAACTCTTACACACACGCATTCATCGAAGTTTGACTAAAATTCAAGTACATGAAGTACAAGTACATTTTTTTCTCTGTACAGACTCGATTTTACTCCCCCCCCCTCTCTCTCTCACTCACACACACACACACACACACACACAAACAAACACACACACAAACACACAGAGAGAGACAGAGGAATGAATAACAGGTTTCTGAATGAGAGATTTTCATTATCAGATGTCTGGCTTCATACAGCCCGGTGTGATAGACTCCACACTGAGAATACAGACACACACACTCTCATTCCTAACTTATACAGCAAAAAAAAAAAAAAGAGGGAGAGAGCATCCCCATGTCCCAATTCCAATAGCACCTATTTTAAACATAAATAAGTATGTGAGATTAGAATGAGCCCCAAAGCACAACATATTGAAAATAGTGTGCAAACGTGCCCAAATCGTGTATGATTTTTGCTGGGAATTTTGAAATACGCATTGCACTATGAATTTTGTGAGTTAAAGAGATTGTTTACTCATAAGTTACAATTGTCATCTTGTATTCACCTTTATTCATTCTGATCTCACATTACTTACTTTCTGTTGCGAACGCAAATACATGTCCATACAAAGAAATTTATGTTCAATAATGAAGGAATCAGCTAGACGCTAATAAGTTATCAAAGGCACTTTGATAAGCACACATTTTTCTTGCGTAGTAGGTGAACTGGGATATGCTGTAAGTGAACATGTGTTTCAGCTGTGAAAGCACAAACAAACCTTTCAGCCAATCCATAAAACCGCAACAGACGGCAAATCTCAAGAGCAATTTCACCTCCATGTTTACGCACATTAAACATACAGCAGGCTGGAAAATAGCAGGGCTGGTTTGTTTATCACAAACGACAGGCTTTGAGCTCATAATGTGTCATTAGCGTTTGCAGGATCCGTGCAGCTCCAGAGACCATGAGCGGCGCTGCTATGTGTGGAATGCTGGGAAGGCAGAAGTTATTCCTTCTAATGGGAGTAAATGGACAACTTCGCACATACTTTAAGACTTGTTTAAAGGGCTGGTTCACCCATAAATGAAATTCTGTCAGCGTTTCCATGTCTTTCCAATCTCATAAGACTTTGGTTAATCTTCGAAACCCAAATGAAGTTATTAACAAAATTAAGAAACACTTAAAGTATTAAAAAATATTTTTTAATATAACCTAAGAGGTTTCTTTCCCGCCATTAAAAATCCAAATAACCAAAACTTAGAAGAGCCAAAAAAGATCATCTATATGAATCCAAAAGACACAATCTCTTTTTATGATGAACAGATTTAATTTAGTCTTATTTACATCTAAGCAATGATCAACATGCATACATACAGTGAATCACATAGCTATAGTTTTATGGGTTTGGAACAACATGAGGGTGAATTTTTGGGTGAACTGTTCCTTTAAGTAAGTTTTAAAGTGTGAAACCACCACTCATTTTGCTCATCCACAAGCCACTTTCAGCACTAGCCCAGAACACTAGTAAAAACAAAAATATAAGTGATCAACTTCAAATAAGAGATGTACAACACTACTAAAATGTAATAATAGAATTAAATCAAGCTATGAACAAAATGTCAGAAGAGAAAATGTCAGTAATGATTGATATGCTTTTTAAATAATTAAAAGTAAATTGCAAATTCATTATTGTATTGTCTGTCCAAACATTCTGTGATATGATTAACTATACTGGCTAAAAGACTTCTTTTCATATGCAGACCGTTTCTGCGGCGGACAACGTGCCTTATAGATAAATGAATCTGAAGCGAGAGGAGGTGGAGAACTGTAGTACAGCTGTTCAGAAGAAGTTACCTGCTAGGACGCTATTCATTTTCAAAAAGAGAGGTGGGTGGAATGAATAGCAGTCACAATACTGTGAAAATACCTCAGTTGAGTGAGAGAAGCTGAGTGCATGTCTCAATGCATGCAGATCTGAGAGCTCTCTCTCCATGAGCAACTGCCTATATTGTCCAGGTATATAATATTTGGTAACACTTTAGAAGAGGGAACACATATTAAGAGTTTTCCCTGAACAAACTCTTAATTTGCTGCTAATTAATAGTTAGCAATGTAGTGACCAATATGCTAGTAATAAGCATGCTAAAAAGCTACTACTTAATAGTGAGATCTGGTCCTTAAAATAAAGTGTTATCAAATATTTTCATGTTAACTGCTAAATGATATTAAAATGTATACTATTTAAACTAGTTTGTGTAAAACAATATAAAACATTAAATCACTAAAAACTAAAATTAACCATTTAAATACAATTTGTGAATTTAGGCATCACAAGTTTATAATGTATACTATGAAAAATTTTAATTATTTGCTAAAGATTACATTAAACAGTGTGACTATGTTTTTAAAGATTGAGTTGAATTGAGCATTAGACGTCAAATAAGCTAAAAAAAAAACAACAACAGTAGATGTGCATTAAATAAATGAAAAATATGGGTAACACTTTAGTAAAGGAACCATTTCTCGCTATTAAGTAGTTGCTTATTAGCATGCCTATCATTAACATGTTTATTAGTATTTATAAAGCACATATTCTGCATGACCATATTCTATATCCACAATCCTACCCAATACCTAAACTTAACAACTACTTTACTAACTATTAATAAGCAGCAAATTAGGAGGTTGAGGCAAAGACGTAGTTAATGTTTGTTAATTGCGATAACTGAACCTTAAAATGTGCAAAACCAAAATATGCAATACCATTCAAAAGTTTGGAGGTAATAAGATTATCTTTAATGTTTTAGAAAGAAGTTTCTTGTTTAAAAAAAGACAGCAAAAACAGTAATTTTGTCAAATATTATTACAAACTGTTTGCTATTGTAATATATTTTAAAATATCATTTATTGCTGTGATATTACTCCAGTCTTCAGTGTCACATGACCCTTCCGAAATCATATATGATGATTTGCTGCTCAAGAAACATTTATTATTATCAGTGCTGAAAACACTTATGCTGCTTAATTTTCTTTCTTTAACCCTAAACTGTGGTATATCAACCAATATTATAGAAAAAATTGAATTTTAGTTTTTAACCGATATGATACTGAAATATTCACCAATGAACGGATCCACCACAGAACCTACTGAAGAAACTATACGTCCATCTGTCACAGCCATCTTTTCATTCAAATTAAATTAAATCTGGCATCTGCTCTGACTAAGGTCAACTGAAAAAGATTTTTTATAGGTTAGGGTTAGTCTGAAGTCATTCAAATCATCTTTAAATAAAAGCAACGTCTATATATATATATAATACAGAATATAGCAGGAGTTTAAACCGTGTCAGCTTGGCCTTGCATTACAGGTAGAAATCACATAGAGCTCACGCAAATAAAACGACTCAAGTTCACATAAAAAATTCTCTTTGACTCTATACGTTATGTGTGTGTGTGCCCCTATCTCTCTCCTCTGCTTTTACCTGTCTCTCTCTCCCCAGAATAACGTAACATACAATACATTCAGCTCTACACTATTTTGACCCACTTTCATAAAAAGCCTGCATAGGAATCTGCTCAGCACTGATAACCAGCCAGACACTTGAGGTCCCACACAAATTCTATCCCTCTTGTTCCTGCTCTGATGTGAAGCCAGGTTTGCATTTCTTTTGGTAAAGGCAGGTCTGAGAGAGGATCCGGGTTTAGATCAGTACTCAAGAGCCCACGCGTCCCTAGAGCTGGCAGAAGGGCCGGTCTGTCCGCTGTGATTAGATTAGATTCACACCGCAGCAAAGTGACTGCTGCTGCTTTTAATGAGCCAGTGATAACAGTGGGACTGCGACTACAAACTAATTATGGATGCAAGTCACTTAAAACAGAAAGAAAGAGCGTGTGAGATGAGAAGGAAGGGCGGACAAGGCAGAAGAAGAATCCATGGATAAAAATGAAGTCTGACACATTATTATTCAAATCACCTGTAGAAAGAGAGAGAGAGTGTTAGAGACAGACAGAGAGAGGGAAACTTCAGAGGCGAGGAAGAGCAGTGGAGAAATTAAATCCTCCACTTCAAATGAGCGTGTAAATGAACCACACACAGCTTTGCATGATAGAAAATAGACCCACTGGGCTGCTCACACACACACACACACACACATCTCTGTACGTCCAATGGCAATGCACCATGAGGAAAGGAAAAAGTGCTTTAGCCTACAAATTCAAACTTACCCACAACCACAAGTCAACAATCATCTCCCTTAGATACCTAAAATACATATTTTAGGAGAAGTCCATATTTTAGGAGATGAAGTTGGTGCTTTAATGGTATGCAATTTAAGTCACAAACCTGCAAAACCACACTTCATTGCTTTCAATGAAGATCCTTTCTAACACTTTCCAGTCATTGCCTTCACAAGCAAACAATGCTGGGGAAGCTATGAAATGGCAGCTTGGCAATGTAAAGTGCCTCATCTACAGCCTAAGAAATATTATTATAACTTGTTGAAACTATAATTATAAAAAAAAAAAAAAAACAATGGCGAAGAGTGGCACTTAACAAAATATTATACTGTACACTTATTGTAATTTTTCATACACTAAAAGATGTAAATCGCTTATTTTGAATCAACTGATTTATATGAACCAATAATGAACAAATCGATTCACTAAAATGAATCAGACTTCCCAAAACTTCATATGTGAGAGATTTAACATTTTAGTACAGCACAGTCTAGTTGCAAAACAATTAATTGCGATTAATCGCATTCAAAATAAAAGTTTATGTTTACATATGTGTGTGTACTGTGTATATTTATTACGTATATATAAATACACACACATATGTATATATATATTTTAAAAGATTTGTATGTATATATATTTATACTTGTATATAATTTATATTATATATAAATATACACATTTTATATAGAAATCTAACATACGAAGCTACGAGAATACTTTTTGTGTGCAAAGAAAACAAAAATAACAATTTATACAGCAATTCTTCTCCCCGAGTTACCGTCTTCCGCCATTTTGGAGAGTACCCTAGAACATAATCAACGTAATCAGCATTGTTTACGTTCAGTAGACAGCGCGCGCATGCAGAACGTAAACAATGCTGATTACGTTGATTATGTTCTGGGGTACTCTCCAAAATGCCGGAAGACGGTAACTCGGGGAGAAGAATTGCTGTATAAATTGTTATTTTTGTTTTCTTTGAACAGCACAAAAAGTATTTTCTTAGCTTCGGAAAGTTACGGTCGAACCCCTGATGTCACAAGGACTATTTTACAGATGTCCTTGCTATGTTTCTGTGCGTTGATCGTGGTAATATCCTTGCTGTCTATGGAGGGTCAGAGAGCTCTCAGATTCCATCAAAAATATCTTAATTTGTGTTCCGAAGATGAACGAAGGTTAAAAACAAGGTGGATAAAGCTACGGCTGGACAAACGTGGACAAATACTGTTATGCGAAGTACTGAAAATGTAGCTACTGTAAATTACTTTTCCAAATTTTCATTACCACAACTATGTTTTGCTACTTGCTATTCCTGATCAGTTTAAGGGTGCTGTCATTCTAGAAAGCATTTAAATGGAAACAAAAATTTAAGACCTTGTCTTTATATATCTTCAGTCTAGAAGAGAAACATTATAATTTCCAAATGCTTCAATGTGTTTAAAGTTTATTTTGCCAACTTTTAGCAGTGCACTAGCATACAGATGTCCTCAAAACTAACAGGCATGAAAGCCACCAAACGGACATTTTGATTTCATGCGCTCTTTAAATCTCCAGGGCTATGAAGCAACCTCGGAGCAATAAAACTTTCCTCGGCGTACTTATAATCACTTTGATGTTGGTCAATTTGTACAGAGCATACATATAGAGTTCACCCGAGCACATGTGCACGATAAAATACAGGCAGACACACCGCCTGTTCTCGATGAAAGATGATGCTCAAAGGTCATCAGAAAACAAAAGCAAACAAGAATTGAAAGTAAAGGATAAAAAGTTGACCAATTCTCTGCAATCTAATCCTTCTTATCCATGAGGTACATTCCTCCAGGGAATGTTCAGCAGTGGTAAATGAAAGAACAGTATTCCCTACTTTTTTGGAAGAGGGGAAAACATTAATAGTCAGCGGAGGGCCGGTGTTTGACCCGTACAGACATCGCAGTGGCTTATCTCATCCCCTGGGCTTCACTCTGGTCCTCTCCCACTTAGTGAGGCTGTTAAAGCCTATTCTGCCAAGAGCAAATAATTGCTGTGTATATGCACTGTGAACAATATTTTGAAACTGAAGTGAATTCGTACGGACCTATTCCATTCAGCAACAAAATTCCAAATTAGTAAGAATTCCAAAAGAAAACAGCACACCTATGACTGCTAACAGTATCTATACAACACTGGAATGCACTTTCTTTATCTGGCAAACCCTAATCTGATTGTTTATCAGATTTATTTGGCAAACTCTAATCTTTGTTGCTACTGGCATCTTCACACTTCGTTATACACACACACACACACACACACACACACATTCAGATTTCCCACACAAATACACAACCCAGGCTCACTGGAAAAAAATGTGTCTGGGGTGATATTTCTGAAAAATAATAATAGGTTGCCTTGCATGTTTCATGACACTTTCAAAGTGAAATTTCCAGTGAGTGGCGCCAAAAGTGCTTTCTCTCTGATGAATCTGGCAATTTTATTATGCTGGTTGTTGTATACATCATGGCAGTTTTTAAATGAAATGTCCAGGTGAGTGTCACTAAAAAGTTAATGCTATCACGTTTGAATATAATGTTCCACCTACAATAAACCTGACCCTAAACCTAACTGATAATGTTGAAAAAAACAGCAAAGACGCCATTTTAGCTTGGTTCTTCAAGTCTTTCACCTGTTTTATTATAACTTGTGTTTCACAGGATTCGCAAAGCACTCAACATCTTAAGGGCAACGCTGTACCAGGTGCACCATAGAGCAAGTTTACTGTCAGAAAAGCCATACATATGGAGCTGGTTATAAGATGCAAACATGAAAATATATTAGTTGCCAATCATGCACTATGGTAAAAGAGTTTTGAGGACATAGCAAAGTACAAGTGTGTCGCATAAGTGAAGCCAGAACATTTTGATCGCCCCCGGGTGACTGGATGCAGTATAGGTCATAAACCCCGCCCTCTCCATGTAATATAATGGGATGCGAGACAAACTAAATAATAAAATTAAAACTTCAAATACATTTTTTCCAAAGACATTTTCTGTCATTTTAGGTAGTTCTTGGCATGCTGATGTATGTTCAAGTGTGCATTTTTCTAATAAGTCTGCTTTTTAATTAGTTATTTGATTCTATAAAAATGGGGAGTGGTGTCATGATTGTGAATTAACGATTGGGTCTGCAGGAGTTTGGGCGGGACTTTGATTCCATGGCTCCACCTCACGATCTCTACTGCGCAGACTCTGGCTCCAAACGAATCTCTACTGCGCAGACTCTGGCTCCAAATGACGTCATTTTCACAAGATGACAGTGGCCATATGTTTTGGCTTCACTTTTCTATAGTGGAAGGAAGTGGAGACGCGTTGTCCATCTTTTTTACAGTCTACTATGGCATAGTACTATGCAAGGAACCATGTGACAATAAGTCTTTATTAGCAATAATCATAATTTTTGTGAAAAGGAATAAAAGTTATTTATGTTTTACTGCCACTAGTGTTCATTTCAGATTAAAACAATAGTAAATTAGATGTATAGGTATGTTTTTAGAGTTTAAACAAAATGGAAGTAAAGGCACATTTTCCATTGTGTATTTGTGGCAAAAAAAGTGCTTACAACTTGAAATCCACTTAAACTTTTAGGCACACTTACAAAAACACCATTTTATAAACTGAGTTGAGTAATACAACGTTTCTCACAAAATGCATGAGTAGTGTGCTCCCCCTCACATGGATCAAAAAATGGGTTTTACATCCATATTTCATATACTTCAACATTGATAATTCATACGGTTTAGATATATTCTCACAAAACAAAGCTAGAAGGACACAGAGCCATCCTCTCCTGTATATTTATGTAAGACTACAATCAGACAGACATATTTCTTTAATAAAATTGATAGTGTCTGTTTTGGACGCATAAACAGGGGAAAGAATGTGTTGTTTGGACAGACTTGCATTTTTCTCTTATCTCACACACACACACACTTTTTGACCTGAGCAGATAGACATCAGCCCTCCACACCAGCAGAACTACTGCCAACCAGACAGACGGGCACGATAGGAGATAAGAGAAGATACTCACAGCTGTCCTCTTCCTCTGTGATGACACTGATGACGTAGCAGGCGTAGATGAAACCCAGCAGCTGAAGAGACAAACACAAACACGTCAGTGTATCGACAGAGACTGACAGCACAAAGAGTGCAAAAGACAGACAGGCCGACATCAGACATCAGTCATATCTTCTGAACCGTCTTTTCACTTTTCACTTTCGACTCATGTCTTCAACCTTACGTCAGTGCATCATTATTTTGTAGCTAGATTTTTCTGTGATTTTAGATATTTCTGTGATCGCCTGGACAAAAATATCCTGTGATTCTAGGGTGATGTGGGTGGTCACCAGGGTGTTGCCATGCAGTTGCTATGGTGTTCAGAGCACTTATGTTGGTATTTAATTTACTTCATGTTTTGGGTGATTGCTTGAGCATTATTAGGTTGCTAGGGTGTTGCTATGAAGTTGATAGGCATTGTGAGTCGACTAAGTGGTTACTAGGGTATTTTGAGTAATTGCTAAGGCGTTGCTCTGTTGTTGCTAATGCTAAGTGTCCTGAGTCAATTTCAGCATTCTTTAATATGGTTGCTAGATGTCCTGAGTGATTGTTAGGACATTGCTATGGAGTTGTTAGGTGTTCTGGGGGTTTGCCAGAGTGTTGCTAGGTGTTCTGAGTGATTACTAGGGCGTTACTATGGAGTTGTTAGGTGTTCTGGGGGATTGCTATGGCATTACTATGGAGTTGCTAGGTTTTCTGAGTGATTACTAGGGCATTGCTTTGGAGTTGCTAGGTGTTCTGAGTGATTGCTAGGCGTTGCTATGAAGTTTCTAGGTGCTCTGGGTGTTTTTAGTGTGCTGCTTTATGGAGTTGCTAGGTGTCAGTGATTGCTAGGGCGTTGCTATGGAGTTGTTAGGTGTTCTGAGGGATTGCTAAGGCGTTGCTATGGAGTTGCTAGGTGTTCTGAGTAATTGCTAGGGTGTTGCTGTGGAATTGCTAGGTGTTCTGAGTGATTGTTAGGATGTTGCTATGGGGTTGCTAAGTGTTCTGGGTGTTTTTAGTGTGTTGCTTTATGGAGTTGCTAGGTGTTGTCAGTGATTGCTAGGGAGTTGCTACCTGTTCTGAGTGATTGTTAAGACATTGCTATGGAGTTGCTAGGTGTTCTGAGTGTTTTTAAAATGCTGTTGCTAAGGCACTGTTAGGTGGATACTAGGGCGCAGTGAGTGGTCACTAGGGTGTTGTTATGTGTTCTGGGTATCTGCTTTATGGTTGCTAGTGTATTCTGGGTAATTACTAGAGCGTTGCTTACTGGCCCAAGTCCAAAGACCCAAACCCTATGAAGGAGATCATGTTTCCACAGGTTTACGGTATATTGTCCAACAAGATAAGAATTGCTTGTGATGTTCTTTATTTGTTATTTTCAATAAAAGCATACACTAAATGAATAAATGTAAATGTATATGGCAAATGAAAATGATATGATGCATCATTCATGTGTGGGATTAGTTATTCACCAAAGTTTAATACTCAGCATTAGGGTTTGTTGAAATCCCTAACCATAAGTGTGTGCAGCAGGAATGGCAAGCACATCTAATAAACCATTCATTATGAGAAACACATGGCCGATAATACATTACTCAAAGAGACGTTAGAGAGAGTTTAACAAAGTCCTGTGCCAAGTGAACAGGGGACGGGTGTGTGTGTGTGTGTGGATGACGGGCATATTGATGGGTATGGCAGTGCCACAGAGGCAGATGGCACAGCTCTGCATGAAAACACACACAGGGCAAACTCAAGTCCCACAGAGTGGCACTATTCCAAACCAATTAATCTGTTATTGGGCAGACTGCCCCCGTACACCTACCCCGGAAAAAAAAAAAAGAATGCTCTGTGTTTGCATATGAACGAGAGAGAGAAATGGTTACTGAAAAAAAAAAAACTTAAATGCCTAAATGAGTCTAAGAGGGCCGTGAGAGGCTGTGGGAGAGCGGCCGAACGCCACAGCGCAGGTGAGACACACAACTGCTGTGCAGTGCAAAGCGGTTCAGACCTCCAATAAGCTTCTATTACACTGAAGGAGTTGTGAAATACCAACTGCATCAGAGGAAATGTCAACAACCAGACTGTCAACTACAGAGCAGAGCTGACTTGATTAGTATGTTGTATTAACCTTGAATATGTTGCTCCAGGTTGCCATGTGTATGCTAAAGGCTGTGAAAGTCATTTTAAGCCAGTAATAAAACAGCAATATTGTAAATAAGTGTTTTCTATTTGAATATGTTTTTAAATGTAATTTATTCCTGTGATGCAAAGCAAAAATTTTCATAAATATGTATTGCTCAGGGCTCTGATCATTTTCTATTGTAATAATAACTGGCTTACTGTACATACATTATCACTTGTTCCATACAAGAACAGTGCAGACTGAATCACACAGCAGAACAGGCTATTTATTATTCAGCTATAAATATTAAATCTTTTGTTGAAGAGCTCTCTTACTCTGAGATCATGAGACAAATGTAACCCAAATGTAATAAATTCAAAACTAATTCTTGCTCAGGGCATCCCCAGCGAAGAGTGAAAAGACAGATGGAGCGGCTCTGCACCTGAGATCTGACCACTCTCAGCTCAGATCCAGTGCAACACTTGATATCACGTTAATTATGGTCATTAAAAAACATAAGCTATTTAAAAGTCAAGGTCTTAAAGCCAGCAGGCCTTCCTCTGCTGATTTTCAGAGTTTCTTTCTACTCTCTGGTGAAGTGGTACAAATCGATGCAGATTTAACCTGTTCTCTCTCCTCTGATATATAAAGCGACAGAGCTGACAGGTTGGGTTAACGGTATTTCGGCTGTGTTTCATGAACTGATCATTCAGGTCAAAGGGTAAAGCTGCTGTAGAGAGACAAGGTTTCTGGGTCAGTGGCCTCCAACTCCCTCAGGGTGTTTCTCATGCCAGCTAATTCAGATTTCAATCTCTCAGTCAAATCTACATAATGCCTTTAATATGAATAGAATTATCTCAAAATTGTTTTTGTAATCATTGTGGAATCTGCCTTAAGAAATAATCCTTAAAACTCATTTAAAATGTAACATAGAAGAAAATAAACTTGGTAAAATGTCTGGCAGCAGATTTTTTTACCCTGGGAATTCAGTCAATATCAAAGGCAAATCCTAACCGTCATTTAAAATAGTGCCAAACTTCAGAAAAAAAGTGATATAATTTTGCAATTAAAGACTGTTTACACAAAACTGCTTCAATACTTAGTGTTTTTATATAATGAAATCCGTATGTTCAAGAATATTAGACTTTCACTCTTCATTTTTTTTTTCTCAGGATGGTTATATCATCTTGAATTCTTTCAAAGAATAACCACAATATAAATTTGGAAACTGACTATTAATTGTCTCCAATTAAAAAAGAAGAAAAGTTGCTTGTGATGAATCTTAGCTGTATATACTGCACTGGATGTGAAGTTTATGACCAATTATATGATTCAGAAAGACTGAGAGAGTGAGAGATGTTCTGTCTGTATGACTGACAGATCAAACGCCGGCTCTATGCACACGACCTGGTTCTGTCATCCCAACACTTATATAGCACGTCTGTCTGATCTGGGCTTTGGTACTGCACACCTAAATAATGCTTGAGTTTGAGTTCCCCTGGAAATAAAATCTATATTAGGAAGAAATCACATCACAGGCCTGAATTTCAGTTTCACAGATAACAGAGAGAGCGCTTGCAAGAACTTCTATGCCATATAAAGACAGAAGTGAATCCTAACACAGAACACAATGAAAAATCACAATGAAACGCATAAAATTGTGCTAATAACAGCACGTGTCATCAATAGGCTTTACCACTTAATATGGCATAATATTTATGTCTGTAGACCAAACAAAAGTTTAATATTTAGTAGTACTAATCAGAAGCCTTATGTGTGTTCTTTAAAGAAGTCTCTTATGCTAATCAAGGCTGCATTTATTTGATGAAAAATACAGTAAAAATTGCAATATTGTGAAATATTATTACAATTTAAAATAACAGTTTTTCATTTTAATATACTTTAAAATATAATTTATTCCTGTGATGCAAAGCTAAATTTTCAGCATCACTGCTCCAGTCTTCAGTGTCACATGATCCTTCAGAAATCATTTGAATATGTTGATGTATTATCAATGTTGGAAACAGTTCAGCTGTGTAATTAATCAATTTATTAATTAATTTGTTTGTTTGTTGCTTTTTGAACATATGATCATTTTTTCAGGACTCTTTGATGAATAAAATGTTAAAAAGAAAAACATTTATTCAAAATAGAATTATTTTGTAACAATATAAACTACCGTTCAAAAGTTTGGGGTCAGGACTTTTCTTGAAAGAAATTAGTAGCAAAGATAAGTTAAAAAGTGATAGTAAAGACTTATATATTTATATTATTATATATATTTATATTTCAGCTAATTGCAAACTATAACATTTAAATTTTAACTATTTTTTATATATATATATATATATATATATATATATATATAGATATATAGATATAGATATAGATATATAGATATGTTTATATATATACACACACATATACTTTAGTATGTATATAATTTCCATTATAAGTACTCCTTTAGAAGTAAAGTACAGTATACTACTACTTTACAAGTGACACCAACAGCTGGAGCATCAGTCCAAAAACTCCACTTCCATTTCTTATCTGCTCTCAAGTAGTGTTATCTACCTTAGTTTCAGCTGGCTGAAGTCGAGGGAGAGAAAAATAATAATAATAATAATAAGGGACTGCAGTAATACAGACCCAGAAACTGTGAATACATGTCTGAAAGACGGACACACATCACAAAAACCTAATGCTTTGACCCACCACATGAACATGATGTCTGACAGGGTCATTATGTGCCAAAGTCACCCTGCTGTGACAGAAATTAGTCCAACACACACACACACACACACACACACACACCATAAACAGCACTTCTGATGTCTCTATGTCTCCCTCTCTCTCTCTCTCTCCTTCAGTTGCCGGAGGCAGAATTCACAGCCGTATCACATCTGAATCAGAGCACTCTCAACAACACTTCACAAAAGTGCTCTCGCTGCAACACACACTTACAGCACTTCACACCCACCAGATCTAAGATTAAAAACCAGGCAAAAATATTCCACCTGTCATAGCTGCCGAGTGACTAAACAAACGCTCTCAGATGTTTGCAACTGGCCACGTCTAATCAAAAATCCACTTACATTTGTGTGTACATGAAAAGTGATTAAACCGCCGCAGGGAGCGAAGCGAGACACTTTGAAGTGAAACTTTTCCTAATCATGTTCTCAGACGTGAACTCAGCAACAGTCTGGATGGGTGGAAAACAAGCTGAATTTGTGATAACGCTGCAGAGTTTGAACGTGACCATTTTTTTAAAAGTGCGTTTGGGTGCTGAAGGAAAATGAGCAGGAATTCACCCAGGAATCATACATTTTTAAACTGCTCATTTCTTTATGTTTAAAACATTTAAAAATGTTGCATTTTGAAGCCCTATCTCATGCCAATACCTAGAGAATAATTTATTATTCATTATTATTAGCAGTAATAGTAGTAGCAGCAGTAATTAGTAATAGTATTAGTGATTAAAATGGGGGGGGGGGGGACTTCTTTTTAAATGATGCCACACTTGTTTTGCTTTGTGGCCTCAATGTAATACTAAACTTTGCAACAACAAAAACGTTTTTGGATATCTAGTAGATTTTCAGTGTGGATTGAATTTCAGGTGAAAAGTTCCTTGAATCTACAGCCATCTATTGTCGCTCCCTGGGGCAGAGAGCATGATGGGAAAGGAAGCGATGAATTCCCATACCATCCTGACAAGATATTCTTCTCTGTCTGAAGCAACTGCCTTATCTTTACTTCAATGTTTTACTGAAGAGAGAAGAAACTGAGATATGAGAAGAAGAGATGTCAGATGAGGAAAAAAAGAAGCAAAACAGCAAGAGACAAAGATGGAAGAGGAATGAACTCATCCACCCACTTATGCTGATAAAACATAAACGAAAAAAGTACAGAAAAGTGAAAACTGAGACACATACATAGTAGTTCTACTTTGAAAAATGGTGAGTGAAAGAAGGTGCTTAACCTTCAAAATATGTTGACTGTCAACCTCAGAAGGTCAAAGCAAATATTATATTAATTTATTTGAATTTTATTTAATTTTGCAATTCCATTACTAAACTTTGGAACATTCATTAGTTAATTTTTAAATTTAAATTAAATAGAAAAAATATATAATGTAATATAATATAATAATCATGCCAAACTAGACCTCATAAAAAACTGCATTTGTGCACAGATATTTAAAGAAAAGTAATCATGGCAGACCAAAGTGGTAAAAAAAAGAAAGAAGCTAAATCATTCATTGAGAGCTAAACGTGTAATCCCAGAAAGAAGGATGCTGAAGAATGAAAAACAGAAGAACGGGTCGCATCTGAAGGGCGATGTTTATGAGCTCTCCGCACAGGTATCTCCCTCATGAGTTACACTAATGAGGAAAGCAGATGGTGCGCTCACATACGCACCTCTCAGTTGTCATAGAGGGAGGGATTTACATGAAGCTCTGCTAACGACTCTTTCAGTTGTTCACTTGTCATCTCAGGTGTGTGTCCTGCTCTACTCTCTGACTGTCCTCCTGTGACTCCTGTGATGAAATTCTCAGAAGAATGAGAACGTGACTGTTCACTATAGCAGAAGTCTTTTTGATAGTGACCTAGTTTAAAGTCTGAAGTTACACACACACACACGTCTCAGAAATGTTTATGAAGCATCTGGCCTGACTCGCTTGCTCTATCGTTTGCCCTCTCAATCCTGAGCAACAAAACAATTTGTCACGGGAGACAAACCTCTCTCTCCCAATGTTGCCCACTAACACAAGCCATATTTCTCCCAAATATATTTATTTAGTTAGTTAATTAGTTAGTGTAAATATTAGTGCTGTCAAACGATTAAATCGCATCCAGAATAAAAGTTTTTGCTTACGTAATATGTGTACTGTGTGTATATTTATTATATAAATACACACATATACAGTATATATTTTGAAAATATTTACATGTACTTGCATGTCTATATTTATATTCATATAATTTATATTATATATGAAAATAACATTTTTCTGAAATGTATACATGCATGTGTGTGTATTTATATATACATGATAAATATACACAGTACACATATATACGGCCCTGGACTGTTTTGTTGTGTTTTTGCCCCCCATGTGTTGCCTGTGACCCAGTTTTTCCCCTCACGTTGATTGTTGATTTGATTCCAGGTGTGTCTCGTCTTCCTCCCTGATTGTCCTGTGTATTTATAATCTTGTCCATTCAGTTAGTTACTGTCGGGTCTACTTCGTCATGTTCGTGCGTCTCCAGCCGCTCCCTGTGTGAACTCCCCTTGCTTGGATTATATTAAAGACTGTTGAAATTGATTCCTCGTCTCCTCGCATCACAGATTGTGACACATATATTATGTAAACAAAACTTTTATTTTGGATGCGATCAATCATTTGACAGCACTAGTAAATATGTTTTTTTGTTTGTTTTTTTTTAATTCAGTGGATCATAAAATTATTTAGTCAAGAAGTCTGAAGTCATAAAACTAATTATAATATAAATTATAATAATTATATACTGAATAACTAAAAATGATTTAGAGCTCACATTTAAGATGCAAGATTCCATTACAGTATTTTTCTTCTATACAGTAATTTTCTTCTGCAATGATAATGCAAAAAAGGGGAATAATGTTCTCTCTTATTTATTTATTCATTCATTCAAACCTCATTGAGAGATTCGCATGGCCCCTTTGCCATCTTCTAATTTGTCTGAGCATTTTAGTACTTCATTTTCAAACTGTGGTGACAAGACCACAAGCTGAGTACTTTGAGCACTGGAGATAAAGATCTGTATCCCTCTCACTAATCTCTGCATTCCCATTGAAGAAGCCTGTAAGAACTTGACTGAGTGTGTGTTTAAGCTCCCACTTCCTGCAGGCCACTTTGTTCAACTCTCACCATGAAGTTATCAGTTCATTGTTTGAGCATGAGCAGATAATCATCACTCTGAATAAGCTTTCAGCACTCCTAACCTACACTGAACCAGTTTTTAGCTCGGCTCACATTTATTTGAAATACAAACCTTCTGTAAAAATATAAAAGTCTTTACTGTCACTTTCAATCAATTTAATGCATCCTTGCTGAATAAAAGTATTCATTTCTTAAAACTTTTGACCCCAACCTTTTAAATGGTGTTATGTTATGTTATATTATATACACATCCAAAATAAATTTGTTTATAATGTGTGTGTACTGTGTACAGTATACTAATATGTATATATAAATACACACACGTATATATTTAAGAAATATATATGTAATATATATAATTTATATTAATATAACATATATAAATATGAATATACCCATGTAAATATTTCTTAAATATATTCATAAGTGTGTGTGTGTGTGTGTGTGTGTGTGTGTGTGTGTGTGTGTGTGTGTGAGTGTGAGTGTGAGTGTGAGTGTGAGTGTGAGTGTGAGTGTGAGTGTGAGTGTGAGTGTGTGTGTGTGTGTGTGTGTGTGTGTGTGTGTGTGTGTGTGTGTGTGTGTATGTATATATACACAGTGGATATAAAAAGTCTACACACCTCTGTTAAAATGCCAGGTTTCTGTGATGTAAAAAAAAAAAAAAAGAGACCAATTTCAATTTGTTTTTTAATTGAGTTGTACAGGTTATAGTTTACATTAAAAGGTGGAAAAAGTTCTGAAATGATTTATCTTGGTCTCATTTTTTTTTTTACATCAGAGAAACCTGGCATTTTAACAGGGGGTTTTATATTCACTGTACATACATACATACATATATACACAGTACACACACATTTCGTAAACACAAACTTTTATTCTGGATGCGATTAATCGCGATTATTCGTTTTGGCCCTAATATTATATTATATTATATTTTGCACTGGTGTTTGCAGATGTCACTTGATTTAATATTTTGGTTTTTGTATCTAATGCAATAACATTCAGACATCATAAGTGTGGCTTTAGTCCAAATACTTATTGTGCACAGCGGATTTAAGTCAATAAAACAAATCCCTTTTCAGAAAAATGAGCTCACAGTGTTTCTGCTTGCTGCCTGCTGATTATAATCCACTGAGTTTACCCAACTAACCCTGGAGCCGCGCCAGACCTCAACTCAAGGGGCCACTTCAGCACAACAGCAGGGCATCAGGACTCAGGCAGGGGCATGTTACACATGTACGGTGTGTGCAGGCTACACTTTAGTCTGCTGTGGCTTTAAAGGACTGGTTAAGTGAACAGAGGCAGCCAATGATTTCCTACAGTAATGAAAAAGCACCATTAGGATGGAAGAGTGTCTGGAAAAAATGTGCATTATGGGACGCTTTTAGTTATGCTATGTACCAAACATACACATATAGTAAGTCTAAATATAGTGTGTGGATACCATAAACTCGAGTAAAAACAGGGTTTTTGGTTTATTGAAGGAACGCTTATTGAGTGTTTTAGCTTTTCTGCATGACTTGGTATATAATTTGTTTGTGTGTGTATGTGTTTGGAGTGACTTACAGAGATGAGGATTTGGAAGCCGCTGTGCAGGACTTCAATGTACTGGTACTCCAGCAGGCAGCCCATGATGGATATATAGGACTGTGCATCTGCACTACGGTTTCCGCTGGCGGGGATCTCCCTTCGGACACAGCCCGGCCCATGCTCGCTCCACCAGGAGTGGTGTGCCGAGATGTTAAAGGTCAAGAGGTCGCTGTCCTAAAACGACAGAGGGGAGGAGCCGTCATCAGTCTCAGCCACATGTCAATATAAAGGATGAGGGAGTGAGTGACAGAGAGGCTGCACGCTGTAAGGCATGCATGCATAATTTAACACGGAGCTGACAAAGAAGCTGTTCCATCGACATGAGAGAGGGAGGAAAGATGTGTATACATACAAAAGATGGAGGAAGCACACTATCACTTTCAATATGCATCGTTTATTTGTTGTGGTCATATTTATGACTGATTTTACACATGAAAATTAGGTAAAATTGTGGTGTCTTATGCGTTAGTTATTCACACAAGCAATTGTTTTCTGTGGTTACATATTGTCTCCATTATATTGTTAAATCTCTCACATTATAATCTCTCACATTGTCTATAGCTGTTAAGGCCAGGCAATTTATGACTGTGTTTTTGGCAATGTAAAATTAACCAACATTGTGAATTTTGTGATGATTTGAACATATTTTATGATGATAAACAAACATTATTATTTAGCACTTAAGTTTCATTAAAACCATGTCAATAGGTCACATTTATATGTATTTATCATTATATGCTTTTTACTGGTCTATATAAATCAAATAAATTATCTAAATAATATAAAAAAAAATTATTTATATTATTGAATTTAAAAAAAGTTTGGAATAAGGTTTTTTGTGAGAAGTCTCTTATGCTCATCAAGCCTGCAGCAATCTGGTGAAAAAATACAGTAATAACAGTAATATCGTGACATTACTAAATTGTAATATTTTACAATATTCTGTTTTTTAATATTAAGACATTTTTACAATTTCTTCTAAAAAAATATTGTTTTCTATTGTAATATATCTTAAAATGCTGTTTGTTTCTGTGATGCACAAGAAAAACATTATTTTTTGTAACTAGTGTTTAATTAATTTTTAAATAAATATTAATCAATAGTGTGTGTGTGTGTGTGTGTGTGTGTGTGTGTGTGTGTGTGTGTGTGTGTGTGTGTGTGTGTGTGTGTGTGTGTGTGTGTGTGTGTGTGAATATATATACAGGTGCATCTCAAAAAATTAGAATATTGTGAAAAAGTTCATTTATTTTTGTAACTTATTTCAAAAAGTGAAACTTTCATATATTCTAAATTCATTACATAGGATAACAAACATTTCAATAGTTTTTCTGTTTTAAGTCAAAATTCCAGTATCTCAAAATATTAGAATATTTACATCTGAGTACTGTTGTCAAAAGTACCATCCACAATACCATTCGGTACTGAAATTTTAAATCAACAGATAAGTCTGTGATTGGCTTCAATGATCATCACTTCACACTCTTCACCGATCATTGAAGCCAATCACAGATGTGTCTGTTGATCGCATAAACACAATGACCAATCAGCGCTGAAATCTTAGTGGGAAATGGGCGTTTTTAAAATTTCAGTACCGAATGGTATCGTGGTTGGTACTTTTGACAACACTACATCAGAGTTTCATTAAATGACCATCCCTACAGTATAAATTCTGGGTATCTCTTGTTCTTTGAAACCACAATAATGGGGAAGACTGCTGACTTGGCAATGAGGGTAAGTCACAGAAGGTCATTACTGAAAGGGGTGGCTGTTCACAGAGTGCTGTATCAAAGCATATTAAATGCGAAGTTGACTGGTAGGAAGAAATTGGGTAGGAAAAAGTGCACAAGCAACAGGGATGACCGCAAGCTTGAGAATACTGTCAAGCAAAGCTGATTCAAACACTTGTGAGAGCTTCACAAGGAGTGGACTGAAGCTGGAGTCAGTGGATCAAGAGTCACCACGCTCAGACATCTTCAGGAAAAGGGCTATAAATATATATATATGTATGTGTCTGTGTAAAATATAAGTCACAAGATATTATAAGATACCCGGAATTTATACTGTATGGATGGTCATTTAATGAATGAATATATATATATATATTATATATATATATATATATATATATATATATATATATATATATATATATATATATATATATATATATATATATATATATATATATATATATATATATATATATATATATATATATATATATATATATATATATATATATACACACACACACACACACAATATTTATAGCTATATGGCCCAGCCCTATTTTGTGCCACTGCTTGTTCAGCAATACTATCTTACAACATTTCTTTCCATTTAAAATAAAAATTTCTGACTCCCAATTCACATATTACTGCAAATAAAGGGAATAATTATGTTTGCGTCTGTTCACACAGTCCTTAACCTGAACACTGCATGTGTGAAAGTGCAGTGAAATACAAGTGTCACCTCAGAGTTATGTGTCTGTGTTGCAAATGTTCCTCATACGCTCACGGATACATGTACATCAGATGTAATGGATTCTGTCAATCCACACAGTTCTCAGGCTGTATGAGATGAATGACACTTGTCAAAATGAAAACGTATGGACTTTCCTATGCTTATTAGAGAGGAACTCGTCCTTGACCTCTTTCTGGCTAATGGAGACACAGAGGCGTTTGTCCCCTTCATCATCGGCAGGCATTATCATTATACGCGTCACTATATGTCACTGAGAAGAGTGTGTGTTTGCGTGTTCAGAGAGGGGGTCGATACAGACCGTCCTGTCCCGTATTTAATCACAGCCACAGTGTGAGACTGACAGCCACAGCCTGCGGCCATGCATGAGAGGACAACCCCACCAAAACACCTCAATCAAGCAGACAGAGAGAGAGAGAGAGAGAGAGAGTGAGTGTTTCATAAAGTACCCAAGCACTTAATATGCCTTTCCTCTTCAGTGAAACTACATGTCTCATGTTCAGAGAGTTAATATGGTTCTCCATTATAATGTGAGAGATTAATTCCACGTTCATGTTGTGTCAGAATTATTGTAATTATGAGATGACAACTCTGAGCGGTTTGATTCTTCTGAATTATTAGTTTCCATGGCAGCGCTCACAGCCAACAGGTTCATGTGCGATTTTGTTGTTGATGACAGCAAAATACTTTAAGACAAGAAGATTAAAGATCAAAGAATGAGCACAGTAGACTAAAATTAATATTATTATTATTATCATTAATAGTCACTTTTTCCCCCTGGATCATTAGTAATTAAAATCCATAAACACTGCAATGTATTTATGCTGACAGGCATGGAGGTTCAATTTATAATTTATCTGCTAAAAACTACTTGATTCATATGTTTCCAAAAGAGATGATATCCAAGAAGGTGAGCTGCTTATTTAATTTATACATTTGCCTTATCCATCCGTTTGACTCACTCATACTGAATTATGCATGTGCTTGAATATCATAGGTGGACACTATCATTGACAGTGTGATCAGTTAAACAGCAACATGGATGCACTGCCTCATTTCACATATTTTGCCTGCATGATACCAGCACACTGCAGCATTAAGAATTGAATTGAGAATGCTTAAATTACACTTCAGTTCCTAAAATATTTGAATTTACATAGCAAACATGAAGTAGAATTGTAATCCAAGCAAGTAGAACTACAATGAATAGTTATTTAAATAGCCCTACCCATTGAGAGACAGGCAGATAGACAGATATGACAAGCAATGCAATACAGACAGAAAGACAGACAGACAGACAGGTAGACATAACAAGATATAATAAACATATTATGAGACTGAGGGAGACAGATGTGATAAACATTGTGAGACAGAGAGACAAACAGACCTAATAAACACATTGTGAGACAAGACAGACATGATAAATATAATGTGAAATAGACAGACATAATAAACACTACCAGACAGATAGACAATGAGAGACAGACAGACATGATAAACACTGCAAGACATACAGATAAACATAAAGAGAGGCAGAAAGAAAGACAGACAGACAAACATGGCAAGAGAGACAGACATGATAAATATTGTGAGACTGACAGACAGACAGACATAAACACTGAAATAGACATACATGATAAACACGGTAAGACAGGCATGATAAACTGGGAGACAGACAGACATGATAAACACTGGGAGTCAGACAGACAGACATGATAAACACTGAAATAGACAGACATATTAAACACTAAGACAGACAGACAGACAGACAGAGAGACAGACAGACAGAAATGATAAACACTAAGACAGACAGAGAGACAGACATGATAAACACTGTAAGACGGACAGACATGATAAACACTGTAAGACAGACAGAGAGACAGAGACGGACAGACAGACATGATAAACACTGTAAGACAGAAAGACGTGATAAAAACTGGGAGACAGAAAGACAAACACTGTAAAACAGACAGGCCTGACAAACACTGGGAGACAAACAAACATGATAAACAATGCAAGACAAACAGACATGGTAAACACCATGAGACAGACAGACATGATCAACATTGTGAGACACTGACATGATAAACACTGTTAGAAAGACAGGCATGATAAACACTGGGAGACAGACAGAAATGATAAACACTGATAGAAAGACAGGCATGATAAACACTGGGAGACAGACAGAAATGATAAACACTGTTAGAAAGACAGGCATGATAAACACTGGAAGACAGACAGAAATGATAAACACTGTGAGATAGATAGACATGATAAACATTGTGAGACACTGACAGAGACAGTTTATCATGTGATAGAATAGGAGTGACAGACAGACAGACAGACAGACAGACAGAAATGATAAACACTAAGACAGACAGACAGACAGACAGACAGACAGACAGACAGACAGAGAGACAGAGAGACAGACAGACAGACAGACAGACAGATAGACAGATAGACAGATAGACAGATAGATAGATAGATAGATAGATAGATAGATAGATAGATAGATAGATAGATAGATAGATAGATAGATAGATAGATAGATAGATAGGATCAACATTAGAAGACAGAGATAGATATGATCAACATTACAAGACAGACAGACATGACAAACACATTGATGGACAGACAGATATGATAAACACTGTGAGATGGCAGACAGAGAGACAGACAGACAGACAGACAGACAGATACATAGAATCTAATGTCAAACAGTTTCATTCAGACTCATTCTTCTCATCACAGTCTAATCATAATCAGTCTTACAGTAGGGGTCCTCAGTGCAGCATGATATTATCATATGGTGTCATTTGCTGTATGACAGTAGAGACAGCAGTGAGTCATATTTTGAGGTGTTTCATTGAGGGGTGTTGTGGGCCGTGTTAATGCAGGGGTTGCATGAAAAAGGCTGAATAATGGGGAGCAGGTGGCAGAGGGTCGGACTCAGGCATTAACCCAACAGATGGACACACATCGCTCCCTCACCACTACATATGGACAGCAGGAGGACAAGCGGATAATGGAGAAAACACACACACATATAAACACACTGAGACAGAAAAGAAAGGATCAATGCGCAAACTCGCTGCTTCTGGACAGCAGATCTGTCTGAATCAGCTCATGAATATTCATGAGTTGACTTTATAGAGGTGAGGGGGGTTTTGGGGGAAGGGCGTCCCACCTGTGACAGCACAGTAAAGAAAAGGGAGGGAGTGACGGAGCGTGACTGTGTGAGACAGAGGAAGAAGAGGATGAGGATGAAAGACACAAAAAAAACCCCTGCACAAAAATCAAGGTAGGATAAAATGTGAACACATAAGCATACAATAAATTAATAAATAAGTGCAGAAAATGCTTCCCATCTCTTTTGTTGTTAGCGTCCAAGGCCATGAGTCCAATTATACAATAAGCAAAGAACAAAACTTAAAATATTCAAATAAATACATGAATCAAATAACATGAAATACAGCTGGTGCAAATATAAGGGTGGATTGTGCTGAACACATTATGTTTTGTGGGATGAATTATTGGCAGCTCAGCCATTGAAATTCAAGAGACACTAAGAAACCAAGCACTAAGAAAAAGCCTGTTGAGATTTTTCAAAGTAAGATAGAAACAAATTAATAAACTACTGTTTAAAAGTTTGGATTTGGTAAGATTTTTTTTTACTGTTTTTGAAAGAAGTCTCATGTTCATCAAGGTTGCAGTTATTTGATCATAAATACAGTGAAAACAGCAATATTGTGAAATATTACTGCAATTCAAAACAACTCTTTTCTATACGAATATATTTTAATATGTCATTTATTTCTGTGACGCAAAGGTGAATTTTCAACATCATTACTCCAGTCTTTGGTGTCGCATGATCCTTCAGAAATCATTTTAACATTTCTTATAATCAATTAAATTTGAAATAAATTAAAATAAGAGCATTTATTTGAAACAGAAATCTTCTGTAACATTGCAAATGTCTTTATGATCATTTTTGAACAATTTAACGCTTCCTTCCTGGATTAAGAATTTTGTATTGTAAACAGTTTTGATACTGTATTGCCTCTCCACTTGATGTTTACATGTCCAATGTAAAATCTGGATTTTGAAGCAAAACCGGTAAAGAAACATCGTCTAAGCAAGTATGCAGAACATTCTTACACACTCCAATAGTGACTGTCATTTTACTGGAGGAGGATGTAATTAACCTCTCTTGTTGGACCTGGAACAACATTCCTGTCAAACAAAACATCCTCCTAACCCTATTCCCAACCACAACTATTAGCATTTCTTAAAATTAGAGGGAAATTATTTTATGTTCAGACCCCAAACTTAGTCCTAACTTAACTCTAACCCCTGAAATCTGATTGATCAGTTCCAGGAAAAAAAAAAATAAAAAAAATAAAAAATAAATAAAAAAAAGAGTACTGTATGTTGATCCAGGAACATGTTCTGCTTGATAAAAATCATGGTCACCCAAACCCAATATTTCCCAAGTATGAATTCTGTATGAGTGCAGATGTTTTTTGGACAAATATTTCCTTTGTCCTGGGATAAAATGAGTCATTTGTCCCATGCAGCTGCGACAATTGTGTAAAAGGTTAATTTTGAAAGAACAGCAGCTCATTACACATGTACCAGATTTGCATTTGCATGCAGACTTTAAGATGTTCCTGTGCAATTTCACTCCACCTTCTGAAAGCGGATAAGAGCTTTTCATTGTGGGAACAAGAAATCTGAGTCCAGGAAACTGGCCAAGCAGGAGTCATAAACAAGCACACACAGAGAGTGGAGAATGTGTAAATTATACAGCAAGCTTGTTTCTCACTGTGCTAACACACTAGGGGCTGAGTGTTTGAGTCCATGACCTGTCAGCACATGCAGACAGAAGTGTATCATGGGATGGGTTGGGGATAACACAACTACTACTATAACTTCTGCTTTCCAGAAGGCTTTCATCTGAATTCATTTCCTCTACAAAGAAGCCCTGTTGCTTTATGTGCCAGTTTCTGGTGTGTTCAATGCAAACCTAAGTGTAAGACACAAATCTCTGGCACTTTTAACTAACATTTTAGACAGCATGTTAAAACCCATTTAGCTGTAAAACAGGGTCATTAAAAATCCTCGTACTCTTAAACACTGATAGCTGACCCATGTGTAACCTTAGCTGGGAATCTCTCTTACCTTTGACAGACCTCCAACATCCAGGTAGAAGCAGATGATAAAGACATTCCAGGCTACCCACAGCGCTGTCCACACAGTATACTGTCAAAAAGAGGGACAAATCATTACTCCAACAATTCATTCCAACATTCAAACATAGGCTACACTGGTATGGTCACATTTACTGTTGCTTGATGAAACTTCACGGGCGAAATCCACCCATTTCAAGAGGAAACTCCACATTTGGCAATTTGTGTGAGGGCGAAAACGTCCCAAAGCAGATTTCGCTCATGTTCAAGTTAATCACATGAATTTGCAGCGCTGACCAACCAGCTGATTCGTTATTTATTTATTTGTTTATTTTTCATCTTAACACTATTGACAATTGACAATGTATTTTGTTTGCCCGCTAAATTTCAATGAAATATCGCTAATGAGGCCACAGTATAAGAAACTTCTGTAAAAATATGACACAAATGCACTTTGTTAATGTGGGGGGAAAAAACACATAAATTTTTCTCAGGTATTTTACCTGTATTTTGAATTTGCTGTGTTTTAGGGTTGAAGGAAATGCCTATACACTTAACAGAAAAGGCCATTTTCTGCCAGGACATTATCCATTTTTCTATTGATTTTTGTCTTATACTGTATGTTACGGTACATAACAGTATATAAAAATATACATTTTGTTATTATTTACTCACCATCATGTCATTGCAAACCTTTATGACTTTCTTTGTTTCTGCTTTTTTTCAAACAATGAAAGAGATCTAAAACAACTTTTGGACCCCATTGACTTTCACAGTATACAGGTGCTGGTCATATAATTAGAATATCATCAAAAAGTTGATTTATTTCACTAATTCCATTCAAAAAGTGAAACTTGTATATTATATTCATTCATTACACACAGACTGATATATTTCAAATGTTTATTTCTTTTGATTTTGATGATTAGAGCTTACAGCTCATGAAAGTCAAAAATCAGCATCTCAAAATATTAGAATATTTACATTTGAGTTTTAATAAATGACCATCCCTACAGTATAAATTCTGGGTATCTCTTGTTCTTTGAAACCACAATAATGGTGAAGACTGCTGACTTGGCAATGATCCAGAAGACGAACATTGACGCCCTCCACAAAGAGGGTAACTCACAGAGGGTCATTACTGAAAGGTGTGGCTGTTTACAGAGTGCTGTATCAAAGCATATTAAATGCAAAGTTGACTGGAAGGAAGAATTTCGGTAGGAAAAGGTGCACAAGCAACAGAGATGACTTGAGAATACAGTCAAGCTTGAGAATACAGTCAAGCAAAGCTGATTCAAACACTTGTGAGAGCTTCACAAGGAGTGAACTAGGAAAAGGGCTACCAAGCCACTTCTGAACCAGAGACAACGTCAGAAGCGTCTTACCTGGGCTGTGGAGAAAAATAACTGGACTGTTGTTCAGTGGTCCAAAGTCCTCTTTTCAGATTAAAGTAAATTTTGCATTTCATTTGGAAATCAGGGTCCCAGAGTCTGGAGGAAGAGTGGAGAGGCACAGAATCCATGTTTCTTGAAGTCCAGTGTGAAGTTTCCACAGTCAGTGATGATTTGGGCCGCAATGTCATCTGCTGGTGTTGGTCCACTGTGTTTTCTGAAGTCCACAGTCAACGCAGCCATCTACCAGGACATTTTAGAGCACTTCATGCTTCCTTCTGTTGACAAGCTTTTTAAAGATGCTGATTTCATTTTCCAGCAGGACTTGGCACCTGCCAACACTGCCAAAGGTACCAAAAGCTGGTTCAATGACCATGGTGTTGGTGTGCTTGACTGGCCAGCAAACCCACCAGACCTGAACCCCATCGAGAATCTATGGGGTATTGTCAAGAGGAAGATGAGAGACACCAGACCCAACAATGCAGATGAGCTGAAGGCCACTGTCAAAGAAACCTGGGCTTCCATACCACCTGAGCAGTGCCACAAACTGATCACCTCCATGCCACGCCGCATTGCTGCAGTAATTCAGGCAAAAGGAGCCCCAGCTAAGTATTGAGTGCTGTACATGCTCATACTTTTCATGTTCATACTTTTCAGTTGGCCAAGATTTCTAAAAATCCTTTCTTTGTCTTAAGTAATATTCTAATTTTCTGAGATACTGAATTTGGGATTTTCCTTAGTTGTCAGTTATAATCATCCAAATTAAAAGAAATAAACATTTGAAATATATCAGTCTGTGTGTAATGAATGAATATAATATACAAGTTTCACTTTTTGAATGGAATTAGTGAAATAAATCAACTTTTTGAGGATATTCTAATTATATGACCAGCACCTGTAGACAAAACATTTTCATCTCTTTTTCTGTGCTCCACAGAGGAGTAAATGACAAAATATTTTCAGTAAAAACATTCAGCACCATGGTATATATTAAAGTACCATGGTATTACCACCTGGTACTACCACTGTACCACTGCACTACCACACTGGACAACTTTTACTCAAGGGACAGCTAACAACTACCCATCTAGAAGTTAAAACTCAACCTGTTCCAGTGGCGGTAACATTAGAGCTGTTTTAAATGGGAAACAGACGTCGAGTAGATGCTTGAAAACATCCGCAGTGAGCATGTTTGGATTTAAAGCTCAGTCTTGAGAAAAGCACCTCTCTTTTACACAGGATCTTGTCTTTCATCTCCAGATTTGTTCTGATTTTATCTTCTTTTTATAGCAGAACATCTCATTTGAACATCAAGCCTTTTGTCTTCCTAGTCGTTTGTACTGTTGTTTACCACAAACAACACAATCAATTAGGATTTTACGAGTCTATAAATCCCATTGAAATGCTAATCTGAATTAGCGCTCCAACCTGAGCCTGCTGGTATATAAACTCCCAGAAAGGGAAAGAGAAATGAGCTTTCTTTTTTTGTCAATAGCACAAAGCAGATAATGCTCATGGGGAGTTTAAAGAGAATACAGAAGTTTATGCTGCACAGTGGTAAAAATGGATCTCAGGTTTCCTTACGGAAGACCAGCTTGAGACGACTTTAGAGAGCAATTTTCTCCAAACTGCAAAAGAGTGTTTTCAAAACGCCCTCCGCTGGGATTTCCTTCACAGATATACAAAGATCAGAAGACTACTTTGTCTAAGGATTTTTCTATTTTGGATAGGTTAACTGAGTTTCTCACAAAGTTGAAAATGAAGCAAAGTTGCAAACGTTTACAAGACGCAAACTCCATCCACAGAACTTGAGATCCACTCATAAAGATGAACCGAAAACTTTACAGATCAAATCATTTAAATCAAATAATAAAAACTTTTAAACTATATAATTTCTGTGCTTAACAACAACATGAGCTTCATAAACTCTAAGATTCAGTTAACCCATTGACGTCCACTGTAAGTACAGTACTGTAAAAGGCACTTTTTTCTCAAATTTAAGGGACAAGTCAAGTTGTGTTTCACTCAGAATACCCCTTTAAAGATAAAGCTGGCGGTTCATTTGACGGGACACTGTATCCATTTATGACTCAAATACAAATACAAGCACGTCAGCAAGACTAAGGCTTTAATACGTCTATCTCAGAAGATGAATGTCTTGAAGGGAAATGATGCACCTCAGACAGCATGACTCACATGTCAGATCACCATTGTATGGTGACTGGTGTAATTTTAAGCTGTTGTGAAGCAGAATGAGTCTTTATAACACGTGACAGGGACACAAGCCTGAGCAATACTCCTCAGCATTCCCAGGAGTCTCAGCACCGCAAGTCTTGTTTCCAGGCTCATCTATCGGTCTTCAACACTTTCTCACGCCTTTGTCTATTCTTGGCTTCTCAACTTTTTGTCACTTTGATTAACTTGACATTTCTTCTCACCACTCTCACAGAAATAAAGGTACAAAAGCTGTCACTGGGGCGGTACCTTTTCAAAAGGTACACTTTTGTACCTATTAGGTTCAAATATGTACACTTTAAGTACTAATATGTACCTTTAAGGTACCAAAAAGAGTTTTATACACATTAGTGGTAAAATTATTAAAAATTTTGTGAAGACAAATGTCTTAAAGACCCATGTGTGTTATATTTTGAGGCTATGCTTGTAGATAAAATGTCTACATTGAATGCAAATGTAAGTAACTTTGGATAAAAAGTTTATTTATATGCTCATGTACTTCTAAAAGTTTACTAAATATATATTTAGCAGATATTCCCAATTTAATATTTAGTTTTTTTATTTATGGCAATGAGACCAAATCTGCATTTTGCAATGATGAAAGTTTCAAACAACAGTATTCTGCACTGATATTGCAAGACTTTATGTTTCTCACAGCGTCTAGTTACTATCTGTGAATAGATAAATAAATGAAAATAACCATATTTAATTCCATTTTGTTTAAAAAATTGTTTGACTTATGATAGTCTGATTAAATAATATATATGTTACTGTGGCTGATGTTACTTCTAGCTCATTTACATTCTTCTACACAATATACACATTTTGGCAAATTTAGTAGGCCATCTCGTTTTTCGAAGCATGCAAAAAATTTGCAAACTGTGCACAGTATGCTACATTCAGATATGAATTATAAATTATAATGTAGCAATAATAAGGATAGTCTGTTATGCTATTTCAAACATAGTCATCATGTAAACTGATGACTATGGTTATAAAAAAAAAAAATCTGTATGAATATTAAAATTCCAAAAATAGCTTGCTTCCCGTCTCATCAACTGAACTAAAGGCTTGATAATCCTGTTGAAGTTGAAGTGAAGCTGCATCATGGATTGACCCAGTGAGGAACTGAAGGGAGCTGGACTCTAATCATTTAATTCATGGTAATTAGTTGCAGATTTAGGGGATTAAAATGCCATACAATGTGTCAAAGTATAAGGCTAGTCCAGTGTCTGCAGGGCCGCATGCCAGAGTACATTATCAGCAAAGGGCTGTGTTCAATTCTGCTTCAGAGGCCTGCTGTCTTTGATCAACAGTAAGCAGATTTGCATGTGTTGCAAACACTATTTGCATATAAGCATTTCTAAAACAGTCTGACATAAAGAAACAGATCCAAACTGACGCTGTTATTAAACAGATTTTTAGCTAGCATGGTTGGAGAAAACTAAAATAAAAAAAAAATAAAAAAATCAAAATTAGTCAAGAACATGTCCAAGTCACATTTCAGAATGAAAAAAATGAAAAATAGCATTTTGAAGAAAATAAAACTTATCTTTTAGGGCACTTTTTTTTGCATTTTGTGATTATCTTGTGACACTTACTATTATCTTCACCACAAAAAAAAAAAAAGAATGCCAACTCTATAATTTAAATTTTTTTTTATTTATTTTATTTACATTACAAAATTTATTATAATGTATGGAAGGCCATTTCTGCCACAGAATAACAAAATAGGTAACTGCAACTTTTTATCTCACAATTATGACTTTATTTTCAAATTTCTTTTTTCCCTGCCACAGAATAAAAAAAAATAAAAATAAAACATTTTAATTTCACAATTCTGTTTTTTTTCACTCAATTGCGAGTTTATATCTCACGGTTACGAGTTATAAACTCAAAATTCTGAGGAGACACATCTGAGATATATTCAGAGATATAACCTTTTAAGAAAAAGTCTGAATTGTGAAGGGAAAAAATTACTTTTTTATTCCACGGCAGAAACAAGCCTCTAAATTCGTGACATAAGAATCTAATGAGAATGACAACTGAGAATAATCAAAACTGAAGACAAATTCAAAAGTAAAATATCCATACTTCATTTTAATTTTGGTGATTAAAATGTGACAAGGTCATCACAGTAAAGATGAATTTAAAGCACCACTTACCACCACAATGTAGCGAGGTCTATATTGAATGGTGCCAAACAAGCCCAGGATGACAACCAGGATGTGGAAGAAGTTTGCAAGGATCGGAGCCCACTGGTAGCCCAAGAAATCAAACACCTGCCTCTCTAATGCCACCATCTGAGAGAGAGAAAGAGATGAGAGGACATATATTTAGATGAATGATTCAGATTTGGAATAAAAGTTTAAAGCATGTTGTGACAACTAATTTGCATGATAATTTTTCCATTTATTCGTTGATTATTTCAGTTGGAGAACAATCAAAGCATTTTTAACAAAAGAGATTTTTGTGTGTCAAACTCTTACACTGCAAAACACTTTTTGCAAGAACCAGAACAACAGAACATCTCAGTAATGATTCTTTCAAAATCAGAAGAACTGTGAAATAATGATACATCTGGAGCTGTTCAAACACAACATCAAACACCTTTCAAAACTTCAATTATTCCCACACATTTGGAGTCAGTGGAAAAATAAGCCTGATCTATTAAAAATGACATATGTACAATTATATCTGTATCTTACAGGATTGTAACTACTACACTTACATCTACAGTAGTTGTGGTGCCAGTTTTTTTTTCTTTTTAATATGCATGTTAATGCAAAGATAACAAATGCACAGAGTGTAATCAAATGGTTCAGAAAAAAAGAGATAGCACGGTTTCTCATTATTGAGAACTCTCCAAACGTTCTAAAGGATGTCCTCTGAATAAGAAAAAAGACATCAAGCATCTTCAAGTGGCTCTTAAAACTCCTCACACATCAAACAACTTGTTTTTATCATTCTAGCATGCATTTATTCAAGAGTGTATCGACATATTCCACTAATGTGTGGAACAGAAGGGTGGTGATTCGTCAGTACCGTTTCTAGGCATAGACAAGCTTAAAGTGCCTAGAGCACCACAAGCTGGAGGGGGCGCTCATGAGCACACGTGCCTTTAATATCTAAACATGTATCCAAATCCAAACGTAATAAAATTAATTTGTGTGAGATGACAATTTCTTAGCAACTAGGGATTGTTACAGAGATATTCAGGCATCCAGTGGCTATAATGGTATCACAGATAATAAACTGTAACAGTCAATTTACAAATATGCCTAATGCGTTCAGATTTGTGGAACTCACAATGTGCTGAATTTCCACAAATTAGTGTCGTTACTATGACAACCAATTTGTAAAATGTTGTTATTTATGATTTGAGTGATTACATAACCAGTTTTCTGTTATTTTGTATGTAATCTTAATTATTGTTTGGGTGTGGGAGTTGGGCTTTTAGTGTGTGAGTGTGTGTGTGGGGGCGGGGGGGGGGGGGGTTGCTAATAGGGATTTCGCCTAGGGTCTGCGTTTCGCCGACAGGTCCCCGTGTCTCGCCGCCTCCTCCTGTGAGACTCGCTGTAAAGGGACGATTAATGAGAATTCAGTGAGCTGGCGGGCCGGTGACTGCATACTGAGAGATGATGAAAGACGAAAAGACATGGAAACCTGCACCGCCTGCAAAAGGAAATAATGTTGTGTGATAGATGGTAATGAAATGGAAACGTTAATGTCGGTCCAATTAAACAAGCCTGTTTCAAAATTTTATTGAATTCCACTCTCTCTGCACTCATGAATGCTAATTGAATGTCAAATAGAATGACGGAGATTAAAATATTGTCTAATTCATCATGTGCACTTTTGAAAAGAAAGTTTTTTTTGGCATTTATGGAATCTGTCCGTTCCACAAAAAGTTCCTTATAGTCTAAAAAAAAAGTTCTTTAGATTATTCAAATGTTCTTAACTCTAAGAAACAAACTGATCTTTTAAGAACCGTTTACTGAAAAGTTATGAGGGGAAGCAAAAATGATTCTTCTATGGCTTTTGCTGTGAAAAACACTTTTTGTAATCTTGGCTTTTAAGAGTGTTGGAGAAATAGAGATGACTACAGTAACTTCAGTGAGTTTGCTTACTACTTAAAGGCTATATTCTTGGGTTTAAGTGAATAGTTCACACATAGATGAAAGTTCTGTCATCATTTACTTACCCTCATGTCATTCTAAACCTGACAGTCACAGTTGACTGAAAAGTTGGCCTGTTTTAACTCTTGACTCTCATTTGTGCCTTTGCACACTGTGTGAAAATAACATAAAACTTTTATAAAGGTCTTATAAAAATAAATATACCTTATTGGCATCAATGGTTTCAACTAAAGGTTCTTTATGGGAAAAGGTTCTTTAGATTAATAAAACTCTTCACACTAAGAAAGATTGGTTGCTGGGGAACCAAAAAATGGTTCTTCTATGGCATCACTGCTAAACCCCCTTTTGGAAACTTTATTTGTAAGAGTGTACAGAAGAAAGTCAGTCACACAGATTTGGAATGACATGAGAGCGAGCAAATAATGACAGAATGCTCATTTTTATGAATTACCACTGTAGGAAACCACTGCATTGAAACCTTAGGTAAAGTGGCAAAGAATTATCAAAACAGACATTGTGTCCTAAGACACCATCCAAAGTCAGTAATTTAATAAATACACCTGAAAGCTTGGATTCTACACTTAGAAACAAGTCCCCTTCTATTTACATCCTGTCTGTCCTGCTGACATTTCAAAGCTAAATGCCAGGAAACACATCATCCCGCCTGACAAAGACCAGCACCCTATATGAGCACGAGTGCCAGGGGATTGTGGGACTGTGGGCACATCACAGACCTGGCAGACACAATTAAGCATCTGCCATGACGGCTTGATCAGAGCCGAACATCTTGGACAATGTGTGGAGCAGACAGCAGGAGTGATCACACACACACACACACACACACACACACACACACACACAGAAGTGTGGTGGGGGCGGGTTGTGACAAAAAAGAAAGGGAGAAGGTGATGGATGAGGAGAGAATGAGTACAGATGAGAGTGGAAGAAAGGATACAATGAAGAAGATGAAGTGATGGGGAAACAGATGGGTGGGACGTCATTGAAAACAAGTGACAAATGACAGAGAGAGGGAGAGAGAGAGAGAATAAAGGAGAAGAGTATAGTTAAACTGACAGATAAAACTGAACTCTGTCCCATTTGAATCAGCAACTGGGAAAGTGATGAAAAATTTGGACCCATGAGATGCAGTATATGTCTAGGGGAAAATATAGAAATAACACTTGCATAAAAAAATAAAAAAATAAAGTTTATTCAAGTGTTTTACAAGAAAAGTTTTTCTGCTTCAGAATTTAACATTCAAAATGTTACTTGTTTATTTATTTAGGCAATTATTTGTGCAATTTACTAGCACTTCTTGAGTGAATTTTTTTTTAGTGTATCTGAAACATTAGGCCTGTTTTAGGGCCACTGAGGTTTTCTCTTTTTGCATTTTAATAGTCAACTGCTGTTGCAAAATAATTTAAGTACATATATGCCATTTATTTTCTCAATTAATATGGCCATAAAAGCATGCGGTCATAATATAAAATAATAAATATTATATTCAAAAAGCCATTTAAAAAGTTGTTGATTTTGATTTAAAAAAAAAACAAAAAAACAAAAAAACAACTGTCTTGGGAGGCAATATTTTCAGTATTTTAGTCCAGTAACAAAAAAATCAAATTTAAGTGGAAATGAGTAACTGCACAAAAAGCAACAAAACATCTTTAAGTCCAAAAAACAGTCTTCATTTTCTGTATGCCAAATACAATTATTTTTTATTCCATTTCTTTTTGGGGTGAAATATGTCATGTCTTTGTTTAATTTATCTGTCTGAAATAAGCCAATATAGCCATCATAACACAAAAACATGTATTCACTGATTTGTATTAGAAAGATTTGTTTTGCTCCATTAAAAGCATAAGTTCAGTCACACAGTATGGATATTTCAGCAGTCACCTCATATTTCCATCATTACAACATTACCAAGCAGCTTCTGGGCCAGCTCCATGTTTTAGCACATACTTAATGTATTTGGGGGAAAAAAAACTGAGAAGTCTAACAGTGTAATTTTAAGCCCTTTAAGTACACAAGGTTACAAAAGACCAAGCAGCACTGGACCGCTGAAAGCCTTAGTGACTTCAGCCAAAAAGAAAAATTAATATATGGAGCAAGTTGTTACATTTTGCAGAACAAGACCAGGAATTTGTATAAAGAAAGCAATTAAAAACCCTATCTTCCCAATCCAATTTTCATTTCATGTTGACTAGGTTCCACTATTGCACATTTAGCACATATTTTTAGTGAGCAGACTCTCACTCGCCAGTGAGACACACTGAATACTGACCACTTTCCAAATGTAACATTCACAACCTAATGGCGTCCAAGTTTCCCGCCAGAGAGAGAGAAATCAAATCAACTCTAATGACACACAGGAGGATAACACAACCGGACGACTGATAGCTTTAGTAACCGTTTGAGAAGCCAAAACTGGGAAAGACTGTTATTGGTGAGTGCTGGAATTAGGCTAATCAGGACTTTGGCAGGTGGTGTGATTGTGCTTGTGGCGTTTTGGAACGGTTTTAGTGCTGGAGTGTGATTTCTGTCCAGGCTGTTGAGAAGTGTGTTGGGCTGGGTTTTGGGGTCATCCCGGAGTATGAACAGATTAATGGAAGAAAATGTGGTCAGGTCAGCTGGGGCTGAGGGTACAGATCTCAAACTAATTGAGACATCAGAATGGAGAGCTTCAGGCAGAGGTTTAGACTTCACTGCACAACAAAATCCAGATATGAAGATCTTAATGCAGCTGATAGTAAGTCTTAAAGAATAAGTAAGATTTTTTTCTAGCTTTGTATTGTTACAATGTTGGTAGTATATGTAAATAAACAATGTGTACACTGTTTCCTGCACCCAGATCTACTGGTTTATTTGTCAGAAAAAAACAAACTATCACTCAGTTTGGACTGTTTTGTTAAAATTACTGCATTTTTCATTCCGCCCACAGACTTTCAGAACAGCGGAGGGCCAAAATCAGAAGTGCATAATTGGTGTTGAAGTTTTTGGCAAAAGGGAAGCCACAGCCCTATTCTCTGTTTTCTCTAGTCATGTAGCACCAATTTCAGAAAAATTAAATAAATAAATCCATTTCTACTGCATAGACAGCCAAGTTACAGTATTTGCCCAGTGGTGAATTACCCATTTAAAAGGCTGCTCACACAAAGTCTGTTGCTACTAAATGAAACATGGAGGTGCAAAATGTTTTCAAAATATTTTTTGTACCAAAATGTTAATAAGCATAAAAATACATATAGTACATTGGGGACCTGTCGGTACCGAGACTCAAACCTGTGACCATTAGGCCATAACTGCCCCAGAATAACACTTAATGTAATTTAAAAAACATGTATTCTCCTTATCCGGTCCTATGCAAAACATGCTGGGAAAGTTACTACAACTTAATTCTTAAAAAAATTCAATTAACACTGAAATTTGAGTTTAAATTACACACAATATTAAGTTAATGTAATGAAAAACATTATGTCAGCTGAACTCAAAATTTCTAACTTGCAACCATGCATTTATTTAACTTTTTAGAGCAGTTATTTTTGCAGCTGATCTTTTATTTGAGCATTTGAAGGAGTTTCCCTTTCAGAAACAAAATTTATAGAATGACAGTATTGAAATGAATCACGCAAGGTGCTTTATAAGGTTTGCAGTATAGTCAGTTTACCGCACCATTATTTAACACCTACACTGTAAAAAAAAAAAAAAAGAAAAGAAAAGTTGAGCCAACTTAAAATTTTAAGGCAACCAGCTTCAGCAGATTTTTGAGTTTAAGTTTATACAACAAAAAGAATCTCCCACAAAAATAAGTTGAGCAAACTCAAAAATCTGCTGAAGCTGGTAAAAAAAAAATTAAGTTTGCTCAACTTTTTTTCTTTTTTTACAGTGTAGAAAAAGCATTTCCTAAACTATTTTTGACAAGGTAAAAAGGGTGTTGTTTGACAACCATTGAGGAATTTTAACCAAAGTATGTTACAGACGTCATGAAGACCTTAAAGAATCATACACTTCTAAAACTAAAGGTGCTTGACAATGCCATAGAAGAACTTTTTTTGTTTAAATGCTTCCAAAAAGAACCTTTAACATCTGAAGAACCTTTCTGTTTCACAAAAGGTTCTTTGTGGCGAAAGAAAGTTCTTCAGATTATAAAAAGGTAAGAAAGAGATGGTTCTTTAAAGAACCTTTGACTGAATGGTTCTTCTAATCTATGCCATTGCTTTGAAGAACCTTTTAAGCACCTTTATTTTTAAAAGAGTTTACCAACTTGTGGAAAATGGGCATCTAATGTCGCCTTTAAATTTTTCATGTAGAATTTGTATTCTATTTCAGATTTATGTACTTTTTTTAGTTAACAAATGGCATTCCACAGATGTGTGCAAATGTTAAGTAGATTACATAATACAAAGGGCTGTAACAATCACACATGACAGTTGTAACTGAACATACAGTTTACTTTGTTCTCACTAACCAACTTTAATGGCTGAACAGAAACCTCTAGAAAGTGTGAAAGCAATAGAAGCGGAGAGATGGCATGTTTAGTGTTTCACGCATGCAAACAGCTAATGATGAAGGAGAACACACTCTCTCTCTCTCTCCTTGACTTGTGGGAGTCATTAGCACGTGCAGGAATGGCTGAATGCTTTTAGAGGCTGAAAGATGAAGCAGAGGTTCCTGGCAAAGTATTCCGATCTCCATCATATCAGATTCACTCCCGCTCCTTAAACCAGCCATTTCCCCTAGATTAGCTTCAGCTAGCCCACAAATCAACTTGTGTAATGCACCTTTTTTGTCCCTGATCGATTACCATGAGGCCAGGATCCGCTGCGGTAATCTTCCGTTTAAATTGGAGCTAATCCCATAAAGAGTGTGTGTAATCCTTCAAATCATTTGGAGAAGATGTTACGGGTGTGTCAGCGGGGGTGAAGTTAGGAATAAAGTCCAATAAGAGAAGGAAAGAAGTTTTCCATAACAATCAAAAGAGCTTTTGTTCACTGCTAAATTAATAAATCCACACAGCTACTTACTGTAGTAAACATTGGGGAGAAAAATCATATTATACAACCTTATTTTATATTGCAAGGATGAATTAAATTGATCAAAAGTGACAGTAAAGACATTTCTATTTCAAATAAATGCTGGTTTTTTAGCTTTCTATTCAAATAAATGTTTCTTGAGCAGCAAATCAGCATATTAAAATGATTTCTGAAGGATCATGTGACACTGAAGCCTGGAGGAATTATGCTGAAAATCCAGCTTTGCATCACAAGAATACATTTCATTTTAAAATATATTCAAACAGAAAACATTTGCTTCAAGTTGTAATAATATTTAACAATATCTTTACTGTATTTTTTATCAAATAAATGCAGCCTTAAAAAAATTGGCTTTAAAAATCAATTTTATTAACAATAATCAATATTCCATTATTCTTAAATCAAGTTGTATGTCAAAACAACTTTTTTACAAACAACATATTGCTTTCATTTCATTTGATCCAGCCTAAATGGATATTGAACGTATTTCATTGAGAAAATAGTATAGTTGCATACTATTCCAAATCAAAGCTATTCATGCGCACACACCACCCTCTGTGTTTCTGAATGATAGCAAGGGTGTGATTTCCGGCCTGTGACCCGTGACTGCATCCATCTATCCATCCATTCCCCTCTCCCTCCTTCCTGACCCACATCAGAGAGATCAGCCAAACCCTTGGGGAGGTCACCTCTTTTTCTGCCCCATTCTTCTACTGATAAAGAGGTGGCTGTTTTCCATCCTTGATAACAAGCCTGCTGTACAAACATCGCTCAGACAGAGATAAAAGCAGAACATCTGAACAATTCAGTCATTCCATGACCGTCCATTTTTTAAACTTTCCCCTACAGCTGGAAATATCCCGTTAAGTCATTTCTATCTTAGTCTTAGGTTGCCTCAGACCACATATTGACGCATATTGCACATAAAAACAGCAAGAGTTGGCTGAAATCACCAGCTCCAATCTGATTGGCTGGCTTTACACAACTTGTGGAATTAAGAGCACCAGTCAGAAAACAAAAGCAGCTTAGGGAAAAAAATTTTTTGGAGAAAAACAAAAACACAGAAAAGGGCCCCTGAAATGTGCAGGCAAAAAAATATTGCTGCTTTGAATTTGCAACATCTGTCAACCCATAAACAGAACGTTTTAAAACAAAATGTTTAAAGTTAATGAACTGCAGTTGGTCGCTTTAACATGTTGTTCAGACAGTCAAATATAGATGGATCGGAATAAACAACAGTTTAAAGATAGTTCACCCAAAAATGAAAATTCCGTCATCGTTTACTTACCATCAAGATTGTTCAAACCTGTATGAGGTTCTTTCTTCAGCTGAACACAAAAGAAGATATTTTGAAGAATGTTGGTAACCAAACAGTTGCTGGTCCCAATTTACCATTCGCAAACACCCACCCATCCTACTGTTACTAACTCCGATACAGTGGCACATAATAGGCTTATTCGACTTCATGCGGCGCCGCAAAAATCGGCTGCCACCTGACAAAAGCAATGCATTCTGGTTAGAAAATTTGTCTGAGTTTGATCGGCGCTGCAGCCACCTTATGGTGCGTTTCCACTACAGCATCAAAACTGTGCTCAGTATCAGGCAAGGCTACAACGCTCGATATTTGCATAATGTCGAGGAATGCCCAACATTTTTGACGCTCTCGGATGCTCTCAACGCTTTCTCCGTGCTGCTTTCAATCCCATAATGCACCGCGCAAGCATTTAAGCTCAACTTCCATAGGAATTAATTGAAAACGCTCACTCTGCTCTGCTCGCCACGTGCCAGTGGAAACGCACCGTTACGATCACATGTGCCTATCATATTATGCTAACAATTCAATTCCAATAATGCTCACAAATCTGTGTTTTATAGCAGTAAAGCTTTTTTAGTGTAGTCGCAGTGTTATATTGAGTCACGTTTATCAAAAAACACAGATAAAAGCATATATACCCCCACTTTATTGGTATTTAAATAGCATATGTCAAACTTTATTCATAAACAGATGGCGCTCTATTAAGCAGTATATAAAAAGTGTTTCTGTTGCTCATGAAAACGTTTCAGAAATGTCTGTGTTTTTGACAAATATTGCACTTAATCTGTGATAGAGTATGCAAACACTGTGCGCAGCGTCACTACCGCGAGCAGAAAGTGTCCGACTTGATGAATTCCTGCCCGACTACAAGCAGATAGTCTCACTAGCCGGTGGCAGGCTAATGTAGTTCATCTCGAATAAACCTGCGTTCTGATTGGTCAGATCGCCTGTCAATCAAGCTCCCTGTGAACTGTCAATTTACGTCCATGTTTGGTTACCCATATTCTTTTGCGTTCAACAGATGAAAGAAACTCAAGCAGGTTTGAAACAACTTGAATGTGATTGAATGACAGAATTTTCATTTTTGGATGAACTATCCCTTTAACAAATAACAGTTAGATGCCTTCAAAAAGCCAAAAAGCATCTGAACAGTGACTACTTTCATTTTATACACTAATATTGCTGTTCTGAACAAGATCTGTGGGAATTACTTCAAACGCAAAGAAAAATGACAAAATTATTTTTTATTTCACAGACTAGAATAACACTGGAAAAAAAACTATTGTAATATATTCCCTTTGAAGCTAAATGCTACAATTGCATTTTTTTTCTCCAAGCCATAGCAAAACTGCAACAGCTGCCAGGATGTTTTTAATCAAAGTGCGTTGTAATTAAGTCCCTGTGGCATTCATCATTGTAAAATCCATCATAATTCATCTTTATTTGCAGTAATTAACTGCTTCAATCACAGTCAGCTGTCCGGTTGATAAAGCCGTTAATTAGAACATCACAATGTGCGATTACAGCTTGTACAACACAGTCAGCAGCTTTCAGCCAGCGAATTGTGTTCAGACGTGTGAACTCTGAGCCAATGAACATTAATGACAAACATCTCTGCACTGATGAGTTTTGCATATAAAAGACTAACACATACATTTAGTAACAGAAACATAGTGAGGGCTTGTTTATTGCTGTTAGTAAAGCCATGATTCCACGATGTGCACTGCATATATAAACACACTCTCTCCCTTTCAAGCCCCTGCACATGGAGGATTTACACAGTTCAGTGATCTCAGGGTCAGCAGGAAATCAATGAAGAACTGAACGAGCTGAAATGATAATGGATGTGCATCTGGAGGCCTGGAGATGTCTACAGGCTGTTTAGTTTCACATAACCAGTCCTCTGACTATCAAGGTCTGGTCCACATTGTAGATAAGACCTGTGCATTTATACAGAAACAGACAATCTGACATGCAAAGGTCTATTCACATCAAAAACGATAGCTATGTTGGCGTCTACACCAAGTGACAATAATATTCTGTTTATTATAAGCGCACTGCAGTCTTTAATGCCTGAGGCTGAGCTCATAAAAGTCATGTGGATTCTGAGTGGCTGGCATGGTTTTTATAAATCTGAATGTGAGCTGGAAGTCGATTGTAAAAAAAAAAAAAAAAACATTAAAAAAACAATTAAAACAGGGCAGTCCAGCATAAAAAGAAGTTGACCATTTTCACTGGGTAATAGCGTAAAAATGACACATACTACATGCAAGGATGAATCGTTCACAATAAGATCAATAACACATGTTTAGAAAATTGATGGGGTGAATTTTCATTTTCACTTTCCACACACAATTGTACAGAAAAGGCCTTAAAAATACTAGACATGTAGATTCTGTGATTAGAATTTCTGGCTGTTCAAATTATGCACCGACAGAAAACAAAACATTTCTGCTCACAAATATCTAGTTTATTTGCTACTAATTTTCTCAAAAACACATTAAATAACACTTAGGGTATGTTTACACAACAGTTATGTAGTAAAAACAGACATTTTTTTCTGTTGGGTTTTTGAAAATTTTCATGTACAGACGACAAAATTATCAAAATTATCCCTTTCACATAGATCCACGAAAACAACTAAAAACCCTGTATTATGCCAGGCGAGTAGTTGGCAATGCCACTATGTAAAATAAACTACGCATCTGCGCACATAACTATAGACTGAACACATAATTCGTATGCCGTCACCGTTTTCACAAATATGATTTTTCGTAGTTCACACGGAGATGATAACATATCATTTTCAAAAACTTGCATGATGAAATCCATTTTCAAAAGTTGGTGTCTTCAGGCAGTTTTTCAGTTTAAAATAGTGTCGTGCAAATGCCCCGTTAATTTATTTTTTACTCTCCTCATCCATGCTGCCTTTGCAGTTTCAACAATGCTACGTTAAAAATACTGTAAAGCAGCAGTCCAAACACAAACCGTTAACCTAAAGTTATAAAGTCCTCTCTCTAACTGCTCACAATGAAATTAAAATCTTAGAATTAGCTCATTTTTAAATAAGCACGTTTAACAAGCGGCAGAAACAATACAGAGGCATAAATCTGCACTGATCTGATGTTCTTACTTATCATCATCACTTCACTTAACTGCATGCCCCTCCTCCTCGTTTTGCATATTAAAACCATATCCTTCACAATAGCTTGATTTCTGGTGCATAATTTTGGGGGGTTGCTATGGGAACCACTCCACCGGACAGCTCATAAAGGTGCTTATATGGAGAGAGAGTACTCTGATCTCTGCATTCATATTTATAATTGGTCCTTTAACTGTGAAGGTGAGACGAGGAGGAGCGGAAAGTCAGCTCACTCCACCCCCTGTTCCTCTCTAAGCCCCCCGGCACATACGATAAATCACACTCTACAATCAATAATTCACACATGCTCAAGGAGGGGGAGGAGGTCAAAGAGACAATTAGAGACAGACTCAGATAAAGAGAGGAGTATGTGAAGAGACAATGGTGACTAGGGGATCTCCCTTTCATTTGAACGGTAAAAGTGGTTTTTTTTTGGTATTTAGTATTCTAGCATAACCACTCAAAACTTTCTCTTGATATCTCTATTCTGAAGAACTTTTTTACAATTTAAAAACCATCTGTGGCAGTTACTACATTTCAAACTTTGCTACAAAACATGAAGTCTGCATGTTCTGTGTCTATATAACTATATATAACTATACTGTCACTATAATGCACCAAAATAAAAATTTGGGATTTACTTGAAGAAATTCTGAAATATTCCTTTTATACAGTAGAAAGTAACTCTCAATATAATAATAAAAATGTATTACTATTATTTAAACATTATTTAAGGAATCGCACATATCAACATTTTTAAACGGTAAACCTGAACTGTGAAACATTTTGTTTGGCAAAAATAAAAGAAACTGTTACATTTCCACTGGATCACATTTTTAAACATTAAATAATTTTTCATGCATTGTTTCACGCAACCATTTGACCACCACTGTTTTTGATATTAAATATGTATTCAACCATAAAACACAGAATCCAGTTAAAATTATATCAGACAACTCTGAAAAGATTTCACAGGGTACTATTATGTTAAAATTATCATCAATACAAAGTTGTATAAATTCAATAAATAGTTGTTTGACTAATAAAACTTAAAGGGCACCTATTATGCAAAATTCACTTTTACATGTTTTTTGGACATAAATGTGTGTTGGCAGTGTGTGTTCACAACCGCCTTATAATGAAACAAATCCACTCGCTCCTCATTTTTTTAATCGCCATAAATCATAAGCAATATTTCAGAGCTTATCGATTACAGAATCTGTAAAATGTGACATCACACTTTACCAGCCCCGCCCACAACTATTGACTGACACTGCTGTATTAGCCGAGACCCCGCCCTGAGTGAGCCACACACAATCCGGCAAGTTTATCTTCACGCTTGAGCGTTTAAAAGCAGCATTCAAGTAAGAAATGTCTTCTTATTACAGCTATAGAAGTTATTCGGTCCAGAGCAGTGAGTGATTTTCAGCTTTTATTCAATTGTTTAGGTCATTAACAGTGTAGACAGCAGTAGATACTGTATATTAAGCTGCTGTCATTTAATACACAGATTCAATATAAACATGCAATTTCTTTCTCAGCTGTTTACCTTCACAGACATAACCGACTGTGTTTTTGTAACTTATGCATGTTTTTGACATAAACTTGTGTGTGAAAGAGAACTTGTACTCGCATGCCGTGTGCAGCCACTTTCTATGTGTGCGTTCAGAAAACCGTATATCAGAAGTTTAAACTGATATGGCTGTAAAACCCATGATTTCAGTGCGATAGACATGATAATCAAAACCAAACAGATGTTTTTTAGCTGTAAAGACAGTCCTATTCTGGAAAAGGGGGCGGGGAACAGCAGCTGTTTCTGCTTTCACTCAAAATGCACCTTTTCAAAATTATATAATAAATGATCTTTGGGGTATTTTGAGTTGAAACCTCACAGACACATTCTGTGGACACCTGAGATTTATATTATATCTAGTAAAAAGGTGCCCTTAATAGGTGTCCTTTAATCAAACCATTAAAAGGTAATCAAAAATATATATATTTTAAATGGTAAACAGAATTTGGAAAAAAACAGAACTGAATTATTAAAAAAAGAGAACTGAATTTGGAAAGAAATGGACCTGAATTTGGGGGAAAATAAAATTGATTTCACAGCACCCTAGCAGTATGAATGAAATCAGTATGCACTATATCCGCCATGCTGGCTTTGTCATGTGACCTGTAATGTCAGTTATGGCACTTCATTGGTAAAGTGTCTATTAGATGTGCACTTCAGAATCAAGTAGTTGGTCAACTGGGTACTTATCCACTACTGTTTTATTTGTGGAAATGGGTTCTTTAAGGTAACATCACTGATAGTCATGACTGACAGATTACACTTGGGTTTGTGGCTAACGTTGCTAAGCTAACTGCTTGACTTTTGCTAGACACAAATACATCTAGCACAATGCATTGTGTGAAATTGCGAAATAGTTGTAACTTTCCCTTGTGTGCTCATTTTTGCCGTCTCCTTCACTTCTGTAGAGTATCATATGATCAGTCACCTTTCCCCTCAGAGCTATTGATCAGCATCTGGGTGAATGGCAGGCCTGCTGTTGCACTCAATACAGGGGCTTCAGTTTTTCAGAGCGTGGTCAATATTCATACTCAAGGCATCAATCGACCCTATTCAGGAACATCTTGTTGTGGACTCAGCACACAGGTGGTCTAAACCAGTTGTCATGGCTGAGTAATGATCCAAAAAGACCAAATGCACCACTTAGCTAAGCCTGCTTAGCCACAATGCATTATTCACAAAGCAGACAAAGTTAACCTGATTCATCTATTCTAAATAGATGCTTTATATCGCCGATATCAGCAGGTGCGCATGTGACTGGCCTTTCGTTTGTACTTCAGTGGTTTATTCTAGGTGCTATAAGATTCACTCACACTTCCATTTAGCCTGTTCTTGTCCTGAAGATGCTGTTTGTTGGCATTACAATCAATGTCAGTGTTCTCCGAGGCGACACTCTTGTTTGTCAACTGGCCAATCTTCGCAGTCAGAGGCCTGACACAATCAGTTTGCCACAGTCTGATGGGACGTCAAGATTGAGAGAGAGAGAAACAGAGCACTTCTTCTCCAGCTTAAGGTGCTGCACAAAACATTTCATCTGTAACTCAACACTGAAGCTCACAATGGGAGATCAGGATGTCAGTAAGTGTAGAAGGAGGTCAGAGGTCGAGGAGATCAGTTGGTTGTTTGCTTGCTGGTGGGATGTTGATAAAGCAGTGATTCATATGCGCTGACACAGTGTTGACTGTGCGTGAATAAGCACGGATATGGAAATTCAAATCCATCATTGAGAATTTCTGGGATATGAGTAATACATCACATCTAACTCCTCCATTTCCATTTGCTCATCATTTTCATTTATTCATTTTGATGCAGATGTTTCTATCCAAAGCAACTTAGTCATGGCATGGGCATAAATTTAATCTAACAGTTTGGGGGAGTATAATAAACTAAATTTCTCAAGAGCAATTTTTACAGCCAAAATTGTACTTGTGCAATTGAGCAAAACCCAATACAACTTTACATCTACAATATTAGTCTAATATCAGTTCATATATCGCCACGTTAGTTGTAGTGGGTGACTTAACCAAGCTACTAAACAAGCCATGATACACTATAATCGCTAACATAGCAGACTCTTGGGAAAATACAGCGTTTATCATAATTTTTTTTTTTTTTGTGAGGACTAATTTATTAATGACTCAGCGTCAACTGTATTAAAGAGAAAATAATCACGATGTTTGACACGAATGTTTAACGTATGCGTAAAGCCAAATGCATAGCCTTTCAAAGTACACACTGTTTGAACAGATGCTCGGCACATGCACACTAGAAACCTTCGCTTTATCTGTTGAGAATTTATCATCATAAAATATTTTCGTATTTTTTTGACTAGCATCTCCAGTAGTTTGTTGTTGTTGTCTTTCTGTCTCTTTTCGTTCCGTTTATTTTCCAACTGTGAAACAATGATTCGGACCTGTGCTATTTATATTATACATATTTTTCTTAAATATATACATCCATGCGTGTGTATTTATATATACATAATACACATACACAGTACACACACATTTATTATGTAAACAAAATCTTTTAGATTGGATGCGATTAATCACGATTAATCGTTTGACAGCACTAGTAAAAACTGAAGTATTCTTTGGGTTTTAGAAGGCAGTTCTCATGTAGGCAATTCAATACGTTCAATTCAATTCAATTGCTGAATATCACTGGATTTATGTATAAATATTGTTCATTTCAATTGTTGCACAGTTCTAATAACCAGTCTAAGGTCACACTTTATTTTAAAGTCCAGTTCTCACTAATTACTGCTTATGAATAGTTAATAAGGCAGTTGTTAAGTTTAGGTATTGGGTAGGATTAGGAATGTGGTCATGCAGAATACATGCTTTATTAGCACTAATAAACACCCAATATGTTAATAATATGCATGCTAATATAATATTGCATGCTGTTATTAGTGAGAATTGATCCCTATACTAAAATGTTACCCAAACTTGAGATACTATTAAGTATTATTAGTTTCTTTTAAAAATTTAGAATTAGTTTTTATTTTTTGTTTTCCATTTTCATTTTAATGTTTCAGTCATTTTTGGTTTTGTAAATATGTCTATATAGTTTATATTACTGAAATAAAATTGCATTTTCTTTCAGCTAACGTTTATTGTATTTCAAGTTACGTTTTTAGTTAATGGTTTGAGTTTTAGTTCAGTATAATATTCCTAGTAATACACTGTAAAAAACAAAAAACAAACAAAAAAATTGAGCCAACTTAAAATTTTAAGGCAACCAGCTTCAGCAGATTTTTGAATCTGCTGAAGCTGGTTGCCTTAAAATTTTAAGTTGGCCCAACTTTTTTTTTTTGCTGCATTCCTCTCATCAGGCCTTCCAGAGTGAAGCAGAAGCATTAGGTGGGAATGTGCTTGTGTGTGTGCGTGTGTGTGTGTGTTTCCGTGTTTTTCTGATTCATTCCACTAATTACCCTTAATAACAGCCTGAGTGCATTAATGAAAAGTTGTTAATTCAGAGTACATAGACTGTGTGCGAGTGAGAGAGAAAAGAGGTGGTGGCGTCCTTTGTTTTATAAATATTCATCTGCTTGTCTGGCTGGGGGATGCACATTGGGTGTTGGGCTGAATCATATGCAAATCAGCTGATAAACAGCGCCGCTTATCCCTGCCTTCATTTGTCTGGGAGATAGAGGCTGCCGCCAGGTCTCGTAAAACCGTTGGGTGTTTCTGTCTCCCCTAGCTGTCGTGAAACAGCCAACAGGGGCAAATTAACCTTTACAGGAGGGCAAAAGGTTCCATCAACATAACCAGTGAACCGCTGTAGCCCCGTAATGACACCTCGCGAGCAAATTAAACCACAAATTACCCCGTCCTAAGGTTTTTTTCCTGCCCTCCCGTGAGGGTCTTTGACTTTGTGGAGTCAGCTGGTACATGTTTCTGTGGCTTCTTGTTTCCACAGGGAGCGCTGTTTGTTTAGATAATCTGGCTCTCAGTGGGGAGTCAAGAGTAAAAACACATGACATGTCAACTTTACTTCTTCTTACAGATGGACCAAGGGGAAAGGCATGCTGACTGGACCTATATTAAGCATGTGTGTACATTTCAGTGTGGGTTCAATATGAGTTAAGCTCTTGTGACAAAATCAGTGACATGCTGTCGATTACCTCTGAAAATCATTTAATCTCTGTCAGTTTGTAAAACCAAGCAAATTGCATTTACAGCAAATGCACTTATATAGTAAGGCTATAAGGCAAGGCTCCTGACTAGAAACACATTGTTTTAACAGTACAACCATAAGCAGTTGTTCCATTTTATAAACAAAAAAAGTCCTAGAACCAAATGACGTTCCAATGGAACACCGTAATGAAATATTTACATATAAATATGAAATACTACTAAATATTTCCTGCACTATTTTCAAGGGAGACACAATACCGATGGTGAAACCCACATGACTATTAAGTCCGTGACACATCAAGCCAACAGTCGCTCAATGTCGGCACATTTTTAGATGCGTCCCAATTCAGAGGCTGCATCCTTCAAAGGCTGCATCTGAAGAGCAAATGTGTCACAAATGTCCCATTTCAAAGGCTCCTCCAAACATGGCCTCGAAATGCATCCTTTGATTCCAGGCCATACAGGAATCAGGATACAACTAATGGATCCTTTACAGCCCAGACAATCCCATGATTCATTGTGCATCGGTTACAACAGGATTTTTTTTTTTAATAAAAGGCAAGATTACAGTTTCAAATGGGTTACTGGCTTTCAACGTACTCAAATATCTAGCAAAACAAATGTTTAACCACACATTAAAAATTTTTGACTTTTTATTATGTACATAAATGGACCATGGTTGATCTGGAAGCATTTTGTTTTTAAATTATTTCCATGCCTAGCCACACGACTTATTAAACATTATTTGTGCTGATCTGTGCAACTCAGTGTTTCACCTCATGGCCATGTAAGCAAGTAAAATCTACAACTTTTGCATGATAAATGCAAGCCAGTGTTGGGAAAAGTTACTTTTAAAAGTAATACAATACAATACTGCGTTACTCCATAAAAGTGACTAATTGCATTACTTAGTTACTTTTTATGGAAAGTAATGCATTATGTTAATTTTGTGTTACTTTATGTAATGTGGGCTGGGCTTGCTTTTTTTCTTTTTTTTTTAATAACAACAAAATAAGTTATATTTTTGGTAGCTGTAAAAGCCCTTTCACACCAAAAGTGAAATTAATAACCCTCAGGCTGAAGTAACTTGCGTTACATATTTGAAAAAGTAACTCTTTTTGTAAATTTAAAAGTAATGCGTTACTTTACTTGGAAAAAAGTAATCCGATTACATATCTCACGTTACTTGTACCCCTAACACTGATGCATGCTTATCAGAAAGGAACTCACACAGGAAAGATATATCTAAAAATAATTACTATGAAAATACAATACAGTAACCAGATGTTATCTACCAAAAACAGTAGTGCCACCACTAAAGATAATTTAAAAGAACATAAGTGTTTTAACAACAAAAGACTTTATTTGTGGTTTAAACCTCTCCATAATGCCATACACCCCATACACTACAAATGTAAGTTCATGAATGTAAACAGTGTTTGGACAAATCATGCCATCAATAAGTTTTTGAATGGAGAACTTTCCTTTAATCTGTATGTAAAGAGGTCACAAAAGATAATATGCATGGTATCTATTCAACATTCAGGCCTGGATTTGACGTGTATGTGTGTGTGTGTGTGTGTGTGTGTGTGTGTGTTTATGGGTCAGAAGTCAGAGAGTATCCTCCTCCTGACCTCATTACCGTAGCTCTCCACAAGCCTCTCTGCCATAAAGAGGTCAAAGCCACTGCCATTTATTACCCACAGTCCATCAGTCACTTTCTCTATTCAGGGGTTGTCAAACACACACCATTAAGTGTGTATTTTTTCTCTAGTCAACAGTATGTACAACACCGCAAGTACAACTCTCTTTCTCCAACTGATTAGTCCGCCTTTTCTGGTTCACTTCATAGCGTCTCTTGATTTCTGTCCTAGATTGACTCATCTCTTAAGGAAAGATACTGTAGAGGAAATGTATTGCATGAGGCAGTGTTTTGTAATCTCCACCTCTAACATACTTTAAGGATTACTTCACACAAAAAGGAAATTTACTCACACTCATGTCATTGCAAATCCATGACTTGCTTTCTTCAATGTAAAAAAAAAAAAAAAAAAAGGTTGTGCTGTTTTTTTTTTCTCAAAAGAAATAAAGCACAGGGACCAAAAACAGCATAATAGTAGTCCATACGATAAATAAGATGGTAAAATGCTTGACCGTTCTTTAAAATTCCTCCTTTTGTGTTCAACAGAAGAAACTGAGTCATACTGGTTTAGAACAAGAGTTTCATTCTTTGGTGAATTACTCTTTTAAGTCAAAGATAAAAATTCAAGCTGCTTGTTGACAAAAGAAAGAATTTTTAATCAAGAAAACCTCATTATTACGCTTTGCCTGGATACAGATTAAATTCCTCCCAGGTTAACCCTGAATCCCTGCACGGCCCGATCATGCGAGAGAATTGGTAATGAGAGATGGTTCATGGAGGAGAACGTCTCAGAATTACAAGAAACTTGATAACTGTCCAATTCATTCCAAACATAGTGATTTCCAAGTCTATGTGGAGAATGTCTGTATGAAAAAGTCAGATTAACTCAACACCAGGGAGTCTTTAAACCAGCTGCTGACAGTTTCATGTGCTTTTAAACAAACTCCTCGTCTATTACTGCAAGAGCAGAGATATGGAGGAGGAGGAACCAAACCAGATGTTCCTCAACAGCTACAAAGGGTAAAGTTCAAAATGGTTTCCATGTGTGTGTCTACCTGTGTTTCCCATGCTCCTCTCCTTCCCTTATCCGGCACAAACAGGTGTGCACAGCTCTCACGAATGACATCGGATCAATGGAATCATCTTCAGTGAGTGGAATTGAGAAATAGGAAAAGTGTGGTGCGGCTGACACAGAACAGAGTACGCAGTTTGCATCCAGCAGATATTCTCCAAAGCTACGGTGACGCAGAGCAGACGAATTGTTGAATAAAGTCGTTGTTTTTTTCTTTGCGTACAAAAAGTATTCTCGTAGCTTCAAAACGTTACGGTTGAACCACTGATGGCAGATGGACTATTCTGATGACGTTTTTCATACTTTTCTGGACCTTGACAGTGTTAATTGCTTGACAGTCAATGGGACAGTCACAAGCCTCCTATATTCATTAGATGTAATAATGAATATAGCAGTCATTATTTACTCCCGACATCTGAGCTGCTGAAGACGCAGAGGATTAATGTTACTTTAGTTTTTTGAAGGGAATGCGCTGATCCCCAATCTGCTTAAATGCATCTATGTTCGCGCGAATCATATGCGATCCAGCTTCATCTACAGAAGAAGTGAGTATAAGGGTGTTTTATGAATATTTGCAAATCGCCTTTCCTAATAATGTGATAGTTAGCCAGTTTTGCGGCTAAAGTAAACAGTACTGCTTGTCACCACAAAGAAGAGAGGGGGCGGGGCAAGCAGATCTCATTAACATTTAAAGCAACATGGACTAAAACGGCATGCTGAAAACAGAGCTGATTTTGACAGGGGAAAAAAGTTGTTTTTTACACTACGATTTAGAAATTTTAACCAAAGTATGTTCTAGACTTTTCATTAAGACCCTAAAGAATCATACTATCACATCAACTTGTGGAAAATGGGCATCCAATTATCCCTTTAAAAAGTTCTAACATTGTCCAATAGCCAATATAGCACCAACATATTGTGTATCACTAATTTTGGTCTCCAGATAAAACTCATGTGCTTCCTTCAGTGAAAATCTATTAAATTTTTCATCTGTTTTATAATCTGCCAGCCAAAATTCATCTGATCACTTGAAAGTAATACCACAAATCTCCTCGACAAGCCACGGCGAGGAACGAATTACGAGTCGGAGTTTATTACTTAGCGTTAAGCATTTCTTCAAATCTCTAACCTTAAGTATGAGTAAGAGTAATACAGAAGTTTGTCTCAAGCAGCACTAATAAATAATAGCATCAATCCACCAGCCATCCAATAAATTATTTATATTCCCAGTTAGCCTAAGAGAGTTTTGTGACATCTTTCCACTGAGAACAGCATGCACGGGAACATTAGTAACTGCAGACTTGTTAGGGAAACTCTGTGACATCAAGATAATAAGATCTCAGAGCAGAACTACATCAAAGCGCAGGAATGTTTCCCTGAGGTGCCCAAAATGAAAGAAAGACGAACCCCGTCAAGCTCAGGAAGGGCCGGAGGTCTGACAGTAGCCGACGTGCAAACATGCATGTGGGCCGAGGTGTATTACACTTCTGTCTTTAGGGGGCAGCAGGTGTCAGCGTTTTTTTTAATGCCCCTGTCAGAGAGGATTGTGGGAAGAATGGCCGGCATTACACAAGCACTGCCACAGGTACCAGAAATAAAAGAGGTGGCTACGGTGTCAAATTTGAATGAGGTGCAATCAGTCTCCAGCAGCTGTTTAGCAGTGTAGGCGAACAACGCCTGTTTACATTGCCGTGGGATCAGTTTAGTTGTTGAGACTGGGATTGCGGATGGGGGAGGCTGACTGAAACAATGCAAAAAGCAGCTGCAAGACTTTCCACATGGAAATGAGGACACCAGCAACTCACTGCAGAATGATGATTGCAGATTTCAAAGCCAATATAACATTTCACCGACAAACAACTTCTATGAACACTTAAGCTAGGATGGAGTATCCGATGAACCAAAGCGAGCTGCAATAAAGATTAAGCGACAATTACAATATAATAGCTTCTTGGAGAGACGAACATCTCTCTCTTTGACAGGAACATGGGTAGATCTAACTAATGACTAACCACTGAAAGCTCCTGCCAACTCTATCCAGAGTGTAAACAGATCAATTTAATGCCGAGGGGCATGCCGTGGGGTCTGCAGAGTCCTCGCTATGCACTTTTACAAACTAAACTACTGTTCAAAACCATGTAAACATGCTGTGTCAGCACAGTCAGATATTTATGGAAACTTCATTATGAACGTCCTCTTTATGTTTTTCACCTGTTTTGAGTTCAAGGCCACAAAGGTCTGGAGGTTTTTTAATAGTATACTAATTATCTATGAAACTGTAGTAGTGGCAGATCTTTTCTTCAGTATCATGATGTACATTTGAGTGAAACAGTCTTTCAAAAACTGTAGACAAGGACTTGTTTTAATCCATTGATCGTTGATTGGATGGAAGCAGATCTGAATGCCAGCCTGCAGTTGATTGTAAGAAAGTTTAAGTGGAATAAATGAATGGAGAAATCCAACATACGTCAGAGACATGTCTGTCGTTTCACTGGAAGATTGAGTTTTGACATTTTGATTAAAAAGTATGAGGTCAAAAAAAAAAATGTAAGCATTCATTAGACCTATAACATGCGTATAGAAAATAAATTGGGTGAATTTTCATTTCATGCTGACTTAAGTAGTGGTGCATATATTTTTAATGTCACAAACATGACAAATTGTAAAAAAAAAAAAAAAAAAAAACGGGTTTAAATAATTTAACTTGCAACACACCAGAATAACAAAATGGCTTATACATTTAATTCTGGCTTGATGTGGAAAATATGGTTTTATTGTCAATACTGTCAGCTGATTTTTTTTTATTTTCTTGTCTAACGGTGGTGACAAGTCAACAGATGGAGTTGAAAATCATTTTAATTTTAAATACCATTTTTTAAATAATAATAATAATGACCAATTTAACAATATTTTAAAATGTGTACATTTTCTATTTTAATATAATATTTAATAGTATGTTATAATATTTATTTACTACACTTTTGACATTACATGTCAAGATCTGACTGTGTTGACACTTTTGTGAGAAAAAGAAAACCTCTTTAACATATTAAACAAAAACAATTCCTTGGCATATGAAGCTGTTTTTAGCTCTGTATTCTGTTGTGTCCCAGTGAAAAATCAGTGTAACAGTATGAGAAAAGTTCATCTGGGTTAACTTAAGCAGAGCAAAAGCAAAAGCATTAAACTGCCCATAAAAGCCTTTTTACAACTCTGGGTTATTTTATGGAGGGGCCAACTACTTAAACACATGTTCAACCTTAACTCAGATCAAGACAAAAGAGTTCAAGCATACACAATGTTTAAACAATGTACTCATTGTGTATCCAGCAACATAAACAAAAGGCAACAAACCAAAAGGCAATGTATTAGGCTATAAACCAACCAGCTCACATACACGTTGAGCAGTCATAATTATCGGTGTGAAATACACATTTATCAGAAAACAAACTCACCAACTGAAACGTGCACAGAAATATAAGGGTGCACCGTCCGCTGCAGCAGCCCATTGTGTTAAACGCGATAATGAGATCCTGAATATATGAGACTATCAGCAGAAAGTCCTAAACAAACACAGAGAAGCGCGTCAGTCTCTGTCCGACACAAAGCGGCTCCGTTGCCATTGTTTCCAGCGGCGCTCAGTGAAACATTCGTGGAAGTGTGGAGCTGATCACTACTGTAGCGGGAGGAGTGCGTGAGACTCGGGTGTGAGACAGTGAGTGAAGTGCGAAGAAACAGGGAGAGGAAGAAGAACAAGGGGGTAGACGGGGTAAGGGGCGGGAGTAGTAGGCAGAGGGGGTGTATGTAAATCACAATGGCTTGGTTTCACACACAGGCTCTCTCTCTCTCTCTCTCTCTCTGTGTGTGTGTGTTGATTCGAACCCAAGAAAAAAGATTCGAAAATACCCAAGAACCATAGCATTCATGAAATTAACAACTTAAACCAAGCAAGGGCTGGTTGCCTGGTTTATTCTGGTCTCACAGACTGGCCAGTCAGCTGGTTTAGCTTTTTGGCCAACTGATATCATTGCCTGACCAACTGGAAAGTGCCCAAACCCCTCTAAAACCAGAAAGCTGGGAGACCACCTTAGACTAGCAAACAAGCACAGAAACCATATCTAAAGACCACATCCCTGCTGAGGAAAAAAAAAAAAAAAAAAACATAAACCAGCCTACAATGGTGTGCTGGTTTTATCTGGTTTAAGATGGTCTCCTATGCTAAGAAGCTGAAAGTGCCAAAAAACCCTTCTAAAACCAGCCTTCACGATCAGCCCTGGGGGCCACATAAGACCAGCAAACAAGCATAGACGCCTTACCTAGAAACCACATCCCTGCTGAGGGGGGAAAAAACATAAATCAACTTACAATGGTGTGCTGGTTTTATCTGGTTTAAGATGGTCTCCTATGCCAAGAAGCTGAAAGTGCCCAAAACCCTTCTAAAACCAGCCTTCACAATCAGCCCTGGGGGCCACATAAGACCAGCAAACAAGCATAGACGCCTTACCTAGAAACCACATCCCTGCTGAGGGGAAAAAGCATAAACCAGCTTACAATGGTGTGCTGGTTTTATCTGGTTTAAGATGGTCTCCTATGCTAAGAAGTTGAAAATGCCCAAAACCCCTCTAAAACCAGCCTTCGTGATCAACCCTGGAGACCACATAAGACCAGCAAACAAGCATAGAAGCCATATCTAGAGAACACATCCCTGTAATAAAAAAAACAAGCAAAAATATAAACCAGCCTAAGATAGTGTGCTGGTCTTAAATGGATTCCCAGGTTAAGAAGCTGAAAGTGCCTAAACCCCTCTCAATTTAGCCTACATAACCAGACTGGGAGACCACTTAAGACCAGGAAACAAGCTTAGAAAACATACCTAGAGCCCAAATCCCTGCTATAAAAACAAACAAAAATGTAAACCAGCCTAAGACAGTATGCTGGTCTTAGATGGTTTAAGATGGTTTCCCAGGCTATCCAGCTAAAAAATGATGAGTAAAACCAACTGGTCCCCCTTGAGACCAGCAAAGACTAGTAAACTAGTTTAGATAGTTTACTACATTAGTTTACACATTTTTTTAACCAAGTCAACACATAATGGTTGTCAGTTTTACAATCTAACAAAAAAAAAAAAAAAAAAAAGTAAAAAAAAACAGCATTAGGCTTAGGCAGGGGGTTACAGAACATTTTTAGATTCTTATTATGAGTGAAGATATATTTGATGTGCTCTTCGTCATTATTTATTTGTTTGTTAATTTATTTGACAGTGATGGTGAACACATTCCCACAGTTTGCAGCAACAATGACTGCAGTAACTACAGGATTTACACTAAAATATACCTTTGATTATTTTTTTGTATAGTGTGTGGAGTGATAAATGGCATTGACTGAGATATTTTATTATCAGTCTGAATCTACATTTATTATGCTTTGAAGTATGCACTCTGGGATTTTTTAGTTTGAAGGAACTAATGTTCGCCTCATTGAAGTCTATTATCAAATCCAAAGCGCCATCTGCTGGTCACAACTACATCCTACGTAGTTTTTTAAAGATGAAAGCTGGTGTAAATTGGTGTTATTTGTCACATTTGTCAATTTGTCACAAACACAGTTATCATCTTTCACCATGGTAACTTGTTAGCATAATAGTTTCCTCACTATTTTTTTTACTGTTTTTAACTGGGTTTTTTTTTTTTTTTTTTTTTTTTGCTGTTGTTGACATTTAAATCTACTGTAAATGAGTTTCTAGACAAATAAATGAGGAAATGCAGTCAGTGCAGAGCATAAAGCAGGATTTATTCTTTGCTGATTTGACTGGTCTAATTTTCTCTTGCAGTTATACACATACAATGGCAGACTATGGAGCAATATACACAATAACAAGCATAACTTTTTTATATATAACTATTGTAAATGATCAGTCTGTTCAGAGAGACACTGCACTGACTGTACTGATACGTTCAACTGCCTAAAGCTACAGGTATATTGCTCTTTCCCCCTTCATATTCAGATCCATATTTATTGACATGATAAACAAGGACTTCCATTGCCAAACCTCTGTAAATAACACACATTAATGATGGAGTTAATCTTAATCATATCACTTGTTCTTTGCTAACCCTTGTCTTCTATCCATGACAGCTGTGGCTCTGTCTGTGCTGATCCATTATAGAAAAGCCGTTAAAAGAGGTTCCTCCCCCGTGCTGCTCTGCTCTTTCCTCTCTGAACATGAAGAAGAGTGATGAATCTTTTACAGGTTGAGCCTGTATTGCCATGGAACACTTCACTTCTCATTACATCACTGTAGCCTCTGCTTCCTCTCTTAAAAGCTTCCCTCCTCCCTGTCACACACACACACGCACGCACGCACACACACACACACACACACACACACACACACACACGCACGCATGCACGCAGGCACGCACGCTCAAACACAAACTGCTATAAATAGTTTTTGGTGATATTTTTAGATGAGAGAACTGCAGATACTGTTCTTTGAAGAACATTATTCATTTAGTAAATATTTCATTTGTATGAAGATTTTGTAGTAATTAACTAATAATTTTGGTTTGCTAAATTTTATGAGACATTTGAACACTTTGTTTGTTTGTTTGTCATCATCTTTTATTTATTTAAGTTTTGTTAGTTTATTTTGTTTTTGTTTTTATTGAAAACATTATTCTCTTGTAAATGTTCAATTTTAATGTTAAAGATTATTTAAGAATATTAACAAAGACTTGCAAAATTTAAAAAGACATCCATACACTATAATTTTGTTTTGGTTTGTTTTAGTATGTTTTCATTGAAGAATATTCTTTGGTAAATATAAATATATTATTTAATAGTTAATAGTTAGTTTATTAGTTAATAAAATTAACAATGTTTTGCAAAATTTGATGAGATATTTGTACACTTTATTTGTTTTTTATGATGTTGTATTTATTTCATGAATTATTTTTGTTTTGTTTTAGTTTGTTACAGGTTCCTTTGTAAATATTTAATTTTAATGTACAAAGATTATTCTTTAATATTAACAATGGCTTGCAAAATTTGGGGAGCTTTATTCATTTATGTATTAGTTTGTTTGTTATCATTTTTATTATTTTTTATTTCTAAGTTTATTTGTTCATGTTTGTTTTGTTTTAGTTTGTTTTCTTTGAAAAACATTACATTACTAATATTAATTTGCTAACACTTTACTTTACAAATGTTTTCATAATGTACAATGTAATGCATTATATCTTTTCATAAATAATTGTAACCAAAATTAAAATGCATTATAATATTAGTAGTTTTGTTTTTCATGTGTTTTAATGCATTATACTTTTTAAAGGTGTAACGACGAATATTAAAATATTATAATGTATTATAACTGTAGTTACAGTTATTCATGAGATCATATAATGCATTATAAGGTGCATTACAAGGCATAATTAATGCATTAAAACATTATAATGCATTATATATAAAGGCTTTAGGTTAAGTGTTACCATTAATTTTAATGTACAAAGATTTGTTAAACAAATATTAACAATGACATGCAAATTTGGTAAGGCATTCATTCATGCATTCATTTTTATTTATTTACATATTATTAACTCATTTTTGGTTTGTTTTAGTATGTTTTTACTTTCTTTTGTGAAGTGATTTGTTAGCTTTACTTTCAAACACCTCAGCGTTGTCCCTGCACAGTCTCTTGCTTGCTTGCTCTGCTGGTCCCCACATTGTGGGCAAAAAATGACCCACGCAAACACCAGCAATGGAAAGAAGGTCACACTGGGCTGTATCAGTAAGAGTATCTGATGGGCTCCTAGGGGTCCACTGCTCATCACCTCCCTCCAGTTAAAGTGTGTTGATGTGTGCTCTTCTAAAAGGGGGCTTGGGCCTTTCTATTGTACACTTTTCAAACCGCAAGACCTAATGCAGACTGACAGGCCAGTTAGCAGACGAGACCTGTGCTATGAGCCAGACGTAAATAAGGACCACAATCAGACTCCAACAAAGACGGAGGAGAATAAAACCTGCCCACACACAAGCACAAGAGCACTCAGAGAAAGTGAGTTCCTCATTGATTGTTTTGGTGAAGACCCACAGTCATAAAAGAGCTGTGATACAGTAAGTATATTTAGGCCAACTTTAAACACAGCCATGTCTATTTTAGTGGATGTTGTCCAAATACTGTATGAATCACCACTGTATGTGTATGTATTTATTATAACAAATTATTTTACCTAAAGAAGAGAATCCAAAGGAAATAAAATAAGATTATAGAGAAATAAAAAATAAAATAAATAATACATATTTTAGAGCTATTTAGGTAGCACTTTACATTAGAGTTACCATGTTATTTACGCTAAATTCAATAAATCACAATAGCCAGCAATAACAATTTTAGTTACAAGCTGCTTCAGAAAATAAGCACATTGTTCATTAGTCTTACCCACTTACTTGTTCTGATTAATGTTGTAATTACATTGGAGCATGAACACTTATGTAGAGTGTGGCATGCAGCTATTATTTGATTAAAACCATTGATTTCTACAGTGCACATTACAAGAAAGGGTTATACAGTCCAGTGGAGGCAGTACAATACAATACAATACAACTTTATTAATCCCAGAGGTGCAATTTAGTTTCAGACATAACAAAAGCAGACACTGAAACTCGCAAGTGAAGAGCTAAAAGCCACATGGTAAGAGTAAGAGAAATAATTGATAATAAATAAAATAATGTCCTATGAAATATACAGTGTTAATGAGATATAGAATAGTTAATACAATGTGAAATATGCAATGATGTCAAGAGGAATAACAACCAGAACCAGAATAAGGGATCATATAATATGTACATGAAGTGTTCAAAGTTTCTGGTCCTCAAATTCTGGCTGAGCAGTCAGCCTGTATTATTGGTGGGGTCAATGTTTTTTTAAGCAAGTCTTTCTGCAGGTTCACCAATTGGTGGCGACTGTGAATAAATCATTTAATAATTTCTTCAATAATTTGTGTGAAATTCTACGCAGTGTGTAACAAAGTCTCTTTAATTTGTTCAACTCCATTTATATAGAAATACTCATTCAAGATCAAAACAGTGACGTTTGAGTGAGTCGTTGAATCATTTATTCAACCGATTTGTTCTAAAATGAGCTCAACTCCTGAAAAATACAGGTTGTGACAACCGCATTTACAGAACCGAACTGAACAACTAGTTGTTAATGATGTATTTAAACGTGCATCAGAAATATGTCTTCGTCTGTATGTGAAATGCAAGAAAATAACAGTGAAATTAGTCTTAAACCTTAGTTTGACATGGCCTGCGGTAAAGTAGGCCTATCAGTGTTGCCAGATCTTCACAGAAAGAAAAACAACAAACAAGGACAAGCACAAAAACACTAATACACCCAAATGCTTTATGTTTTATAACACCAAAAAAAAAAATCTTATATCTCATATCTGCAACAGACCACTTTACTAACTCCATAAAGTGCCTAGCTTTATGAGCTAAGACCAAACAACACGTCTAAAAGCGTGGCAACACTGCAAGACAGCGCTCTATAAAGCAGCCTCCCATGCAGAAACAAAACACAGCACGTCTATCAGCAGTAGTTCAGTTAAAATCGATGGAGAAAAAGAGTCTTTAGCCAAAAAATGGCAGATACCAATCGGCTAAATTCTTCTTCACTCCTGCAAGAAGCCAAAATGTTGCTATGGTTACAAATGCGGAAGTGAGTGCTGTTCAGTTCACACATGGAACAATAATTTACGGGACTCACTTCTGCATTTAAATGCGGTTGTCACTCCTGAAACTTGCAGTGTGTAGGCTACATGACCTACAAGTATTCAAAGCAATTTATGAGTGACTCATTGAATTATTCATTAAATCGCTTCCTTCAAAACACAGAATCCTTCAACAAAACACATGTACTTTGTGCTCGTTAGCAAAAACGAACTTAACAGGTAATATTTTAGTTTAAAATGTAAGTTACTCAAAATTAACTTCTATTTTATTGAACTAACTGTTGTATAAAATCAGTACAATCATGCTGCCTCCTTATGACTCCAGTAATTTCTTAGAAAAAGCCCCAAGTCATCAATGCTTAGGACGTTATAAGTAGCCTATTAAACTTCATTTTTAATCTAAAATGTAAATAAGGAGACCAGGCCACGATGTTGATGTAAAGTCTATGGTCTCCTATATGGAAACGTTTATGAATGAATGAATGAATAAATAAACGTGGTTTGGTACAAAATATCAAACAATTGATAGCCTTTTTTTTTTTTTTTAGCAAGCAGATATTGTAAACAGCCTAATGAATGTTATGAAAGCATATTATAAACTTTGAAACGTGTGACAGCTTGACATTTATGAAACATTCCGTTCACAAAGTATGCATCTTTAGGTTAAATTATTAGTCAATTTTTGCCTGAATGATTGTTTGTTTGCTTATTTAGGCCTATTGTTTGTATAGGCTATAGAAAAAAATAATAGGCTACTGCAATTTACGTTTGAAGGTTTAAGGTTCGTTTTGAACTGGGTATTTGAAACCAACATTACAGATCCAGATAAAACACATTTCTGTAATTAGACTTTCAACTCCAAACCATATTGAGCTACCGCTCCTGTGACATCTAGCCCCGCACTACCCAATATTTGAACGCAATAAATCTTAAATCTTTCAGAACTGGGCCGATTTTATTTTCCAATGGGCGGCCCACTCGCGTTAGTGATGAATAGCATCGTTTTTCCATTGGGTGGCGCTGAGCGGGCTCGCGCAGATGGAGGGATGAGTCTCATCACATGGTCCATATGCCCGGAGAAAGTGAGCGATCATCGCTGCCTCTGCGCTCTCGAAACTCAATCAGAATAGGCGGCATTGAGCGCGCTCCACAGCAGATGAACTGAGAGCACAAGACCAGCCACGATGCTCAGCCTGCAGCGGTGTGCGCCGGAGGACAGCTGAGGAGCCGCGGTCATGCCGGAGAAGAGCGCACAGTAGAAGTCTTCTCACTGAGGACGGCAGGGATGCTGCGCGCCGCATCACTCTCTCTGGCTCTGTGAAACGCACGGTAAGCGCGCTTCATCTTCCCTCACTGACCATGTCATCAAATGTTGAACTTTGAGCTGTTTTCTCTGGCATTTGGAGGCGTTTTACGCGTTCGGCTCGGCGGGGTGTTGATCAGAACTTTATGAGACTCTTATAAGCTTTGTCACTTTATATAACTATCGCTCCGTATAGCCTAAATATGCTGTTTGGTTTCAGACTCTAGACGTTTCACAGACAATAGCAGCCCGAGTCAGTCTAAAACACGATTAGGGCTGTGCTGTATCTTTTTCAGTAGACTGGAGATCATTGAATGGGTATTCTGAGCTCGTATTGATGTTCTTATTGATTCTGTATTTTCTTGAGAGGGGTGGTGAAGAGGAAGATACAGTACTGAGAGTAAATTAATAAGGTAAAGATGCTTTAAAGTGTGTCCTGAATGAGTGTTTTGAAGTGAAATTTTGCTTGTTCTCTGCTACTGATAAAAAAAAAACTACCAAAAAGTACCATGGTACAACCTGTTTTTCAGGATACCATGGTTCTATCAAGCCATTTTTTGGTACTATACCATAATTTATTGGATATGCTGCATGGTGCTTCCATGTTTTTGGGATGGGACCATGGTATTTGGATATAACACTATGGTTCTATGTACATTTACCATGGTATTTTGAATATGTTCCATTTATTACCATCTCTTAAAAAAAAGTACTGTGGCGGTACCATGGTACAGTGATTGTAATACTATGGTACTTTGAAATATTTATACTTATTTCATTAAATATAATGGTATCCACAGTACATCCAAGAATGCACAAAAACCATTGTATTTTTTTGCAAATTATGTATTTTGCATGGTCATTTAGCATCTTGGTATGTACAGTATTTATAGTGTAATAGTATTATTATTTGATGGCATTACTGCACCAAAGTACTTTTTTTTTGTAAGGGATATTATTTAATGTGGTTAATATTATTCCAGTGTGTGTCATTTATTTTTTTGCACCTGTGATAAAGCAGCACCTTCCATAGTGTCTGCAGTTTGGGAGCGCAATTAATGGTGTGATCTCTAAGTGTTAAGTTTTTCCTCCTGGCCCAGCGGGATAGACTTTATTCAAGCAAGAAAGTGACTTAACACCGAGAGCTTATGCCCCCCAGTGCACGCTGACCGAGAAACTGCTGTCCGATACAGTGAATATGGATGAATGAAATCCTCTTACACTGCAGCTCAAACTCACTGTGTGTGCGTGTATGAGAGAGATACGCTCTCTACAGAGGGCTTAGTGACTGATGAACTGTCTTTTGCACCTTATTGTGTCAACTGTGTTGAGTCTAATGTCATCAGCAGAAAAAAATGTACATTTGATAATTATGTTGCAGGATTATAGATTAAAACATGCTTGTCTAAAGCGCTAGGACAGAAATCATCCATTCACAATTATAAAAAATATCAAAGCTGCTGATCATCACTGATTTTCAAGTTCAGCTGCACAATATGTTTGATTTATTAAATAATGATTTGTTGTGAAATAAAAACAACAACAATAATTGTAGTTGGTATCGTTATCTTGTGAAATACTAACAACAATATATAATAATAATAATAATAATTACAACTAATACTACTACTACTATTAAAAATAATAATAATAATAATATATATATTTTTGTATTTCACAAGACATTGTAAAAATACCAACAATATGTTAATAATAATAATAATAAAAATTAAAATATTGTTTTATATATATATATATATATATATATATATATATATATATATATATATATAGTTGTCTTGTGATTGTGAAATAATAATACTACTACTAATAATTATTATTATTATTCACCAAAAAAATCATAATTTGTTTAATAAATCAAAATTATTATTATTATTATGTTAGGTCATTAGGTCATGTTGGGTGCTCTCAAATCAAATACTAGATACTAGTATTAAAAAACTACTAAGTTGTTAAAACATTTTTTTTAATTTAATCATATTTTTGCCACATATAGGGCGTCACGTAGACTAGGACTGCCACCAAAGAAAAAAAAAAAAAAATATATATATGTATATATATATATATATATATATATATATATATATATATATATATATAAATATATATATACATTGATAAATAACTACATAAATAAATAAATGACCCTGATATTACTAAATTGTCTTTCTCTCTTTTGCACATATATGCAATCAAGCCCACATGTAAACTGCAAAAATGGCATGACCTTTTAAGGGCCACCAGCAGCTTTCTTGTGTTTTGTTGCTTGACTCTAATGCCATATCCTTACAGACAGGCTACAGTGGCTGCATTTTTAACCACATGACCAGAGTCTGTGTGGTGTGACGTGACAGACCGTCATGCTGTCACAGCAGGATGCAGAAACCGGCTCACTGTGGGTTCAGTTAAATGTCTGAAAGGTGAACGAATGGGTCAGTTTGAACGCAATATATGCATGTGGTGTAGACGCTCTCCCACATGTGCAGTGCACAGACAGGGTTTAATATGCACGCCGTGCACTCCTGCCACCGTTGATGTCAAAGTAGATTCAGGATCAAGTAACACTCGTATACGCTTCTGTATCTTAAGACAGACATGAGCTGAGAGAGAGAGAGGGAGAGAGAGAGAGAGAGAGGGAAAAATGAATAGTCCCTATGGATTAGAGTGGAATATGTGTGACGGAGGGTAGAGGGAGGGTTTAGGGCACCAGACACACTGACTGTATGAAAATCCCTTAATAATTAACACTACACAGGGCATGATGATAGAAGAAGGGTACAAACGGATGGAAAACCACTGTGTACGTGACAATTACGCAGAGTGGTCAACATGTTAACTGGAACGAATGATTTCTACTGAGAAGTGTTGGGGGATCTCCCAAAATGAATGAAACATGAAGCTCTTTTTAAAGGCTCTTCAATGTGTCACCTTAAAGGGATGGTACACCAAAAATGAAAACTTCATGTTGTTCTAAACCTGTATGATTAACATTCTTCTGTGAAACATAAAAAAGGTGTTTTGAGAGGTTTGAAATGTTTTTTTTTTCCATGTGGAAGTCAAATGGTCAGCAAAACAGTTTGGTTAACATTCTTAAAAAAAAAAAAACGTAACAGTGTCAGTCGCCAGTTGGAGGGTAAAACTTTTCTGAAATATAACGATGCAATGTAGTGAAAACAACAGCCAGGTTTGAAAGGGATTCGCTGTTTCTGACATAAGCGAATAAAATAATCTTTTCCCAAGATGAGCTCATCGTGATTGGTTAGCTGTTCTGTCATAAGCGACAAGAGCGAATCAAATAATAGGATACAAATGGGCTGATAAGGTCAGAGCATTGTGATGGCCCGCTTGTCCCTGATTCTAATAACTCTAATAACACATACCTGGGCTTACGCCAGCCAAACAGTGCAGTGAAGTAGGCTACGTTCGTCTGTACCATGGTCTGTACACATACACCGCAGAACACAGCAGTAGCGCTTCAACAGACGAAAACACACACAATTATGTCAAAATATGCGGTTTTGGCCAGTTACCTTGTAAACGTAGTCTTAAATGAGTTATAAAGTCTTAAATGACCGTAAAGAGTTTGGAGATCCGCGTCATGTGCATCAGGTTTTAAAGAGACAGCGCTGCTTTTAAAATAAAACCTGCTGAAGTCTGTCATTGATGTAAATCAAGGAACAAAAGAAAAAGAGAAATCACTCGACTGCTTTAGTCGCTGATTAATAAAGATGAATCTGTATAGCTTATGCATATGCAATCATGTGAAAATTGTTTTAAAATCACTTAATATTTCAGAGCCTATTAAATGTAAAAAATAATGGCTTTCAATTATACAGTTTTATTACAATGGCTATAATTAATAGGTAAAATTGAGGGAAAATGCATTTAATAGAGACACCATGCAGTCGCAGTATTGGTATCAATAATTCATTAATAATAGGCTATCTAGTAAAAAGATTAAAAACATATTTAAAATATACTATCTTTATGTTGTTTCTTCATTCATTTGTAGGTTCAATGTGAAATTATAACAATATAAATATGGGATTAATCATGATTAATTATATAATTATAATTTTTTTTTTAATCGATTGACAGAAAGCACTAATGTTAACTTTTTATAGATTTTAGATTTCAATTTAATTTCAAATTTTATAGGTCCCCCCAGAAAGAGATCGGGACGGCCCCTACTCTCTTGGCCCCCTTTAAATTTTCAGTTCAATATGACCGTCAAATGAAGCTAATTGAATACCCCTGCTCTAATCCGTTAATATGGGTGTGGAAAAAATATGCACCACATTTGCACTGCAAACTGAGTATGTGTGAAACAGGCGTAACACGATGGCCTGCTCCGTTTGCTGAACAAGAATCTTTTTGAGGGACAAAAAAAAAAAAGATGAATCAATAAATATGTTTGTTTTTTTCTTGTAAGTAAAGTAAAGGACAAATTGAAAACATTGTAAATATGTTTAGTCATTGCAGTAGTAATGATTGCCTGTTTTTGCAAAAAGAGTTTCATGGCCGGTAAAAAAATCTTTTAGCCGGTAAATTTTATCGCCATTGGCAGGTGTGGCAAAAAGTTATTTATTTATTTTTTAATTTTTATTTTTTTTGTGTTACTCAGAAGAAAGCAAGCCATACAGGTGTGGAATGACACATTTCATTTTTTTTCTAAAGTACTTCTTGAACTAACTCTTTTATACTTTTGGGTTCTTGAGTGGACTACACTGTTGAGTTTGCGGTTCATTGTACTATGAAGGAACTTCAGCATCCAAAGCACAAAAGGCTCCTTGTAGTGGAAAAACGTTCTTGATTTTACAGGCTCTTCAGATACACACTCTAAAAAAATAAATGTACCTGTACACTTATTTCACTTATATGCAGAAAATTGAAAGTTGTTCTGAAGCTCTAAAGTTTATGCCAACTGTTTTGGGATATACAATTAAATAATTTTTCCAAATATCTTCTTTTGTTTCATAGAATAAAGTCATACAGGTTTAAAATTGCATGATGAGTATCACTGAAATATTATGTATATTTTTGTAATAGTTTAAATTAGTTTTTATTTTTTTCATTTTATTTTTAATTCAAGTTTTATTCATTTTGCTTTTGTTTATTTAGTAAAAATTATTTCATATTTTCATTTGCCATTGCCATTATATTTCATAATTCTATCATATTTATTAGTTATTGGTATTTGTTTTTAGAAATATATCTGCAGTTTTTATTCACATTTATTTCAGTTTTAGTATTAATTTTAGTACGTCAACTTAAATAAATTAAAATGAGAAAAGAGGATGAGGATGAAAAGTTATACATATAATATATATATATATATATATATATATATATAATTTTCGGTAATTTTCATATATATATATACATACACAGAGCTGGGTAGTAACTGATTACATGTAATCTGGATTACGTAATCAGATTCCAAAAATTAGGTACCTGTAATTAGAGTGTTACATTTTAAAATACTCTTAATCAGACTACAGTTACTTTTTTATTGATTACATGATTATATAGCCTATTATTCACACAATAGCAATAAATTATTCCTAATTTATCGATTCTCTCTAATTCCTCTTTTTTATCTTTTAAATTTTCCTTTCTAAGTAGTCTAACATTAATATACACTCAAAGTCCAGTTTTGTGGACATTCACACATAGACTTGTCATTAGTCAGGTGGCGACACAGCATTTGATCAATGGATTTACAAAAATGTATTAAAACCATGTATTATTATGTATTATGAAAGGCTTTTGTCTTTCAAACTCATTAAAATGCACAAATTCTAGTTATTTCTTATTTGCAGACATTCTCAAAGTATACAGTATATATATATATATATATATATATATATATATATACACACACATATATATACTAGGGATGCACGATATCGGAATTGGCCAATAATGGCTTTAAATGTAAATATCGGCATCGGCCTGATATGAAAAATGATGCTGAAATGTCTTGCCGATAAGAGGAATGGGTTAACTCACATGTGCTCAGGGTGTGCTAGTGATTAGATCAGGTCAGCAGTGTGGCTCATTCTTGAAGCAAAGTTTTATCTGAATGACGATTAGATTCACTGTTTTGGATCGCTGCATTTAATCTGTGAAAGCACCTACAGAATGAAGCGTTCGGTGCGTGATAGAGTAAACAGTAATAGCACGTGCAGAATAGCTGTTGGCCTACTTCTAATTAAATTAAAAGTAAAACAGCCTACACAAATAACATTTAGACTGTGTTTCTGATTAAATAAAGCAGTAATTGATGTCATAAAAATAATGAGTATGTTTTGATTTAAAGGTCAGAAGCGATAGCTTACATGAAAAAAAATCACAAACATGACACTTGTAAAGTAAATCATTTTATATATACTGCTTTATTCATTAATGTTTAATATGTTTTATTTTTTAAACAAATCATGAGCTTTAAAAGATTTTCAGAATCTTTACAACTCTTTTGTTTTAGACTATCTACAAATGTTAAATCTTAAAATAAAGTGTGTAAATGTTTTATTTAATTCTAATAAATACGTTCTTGTTAAAAAGTAACCAAAATTAAAAATATTTTGCTTATAATTTCTGCACAGAAGAGACTTGGTGTTGTTTCCAAACAAAAGGAAATATATCGGCATCGATATCAGCCAAAATGAGTTGAACAATATCGGCATATCGGCAAAAATCCAATATCGTGCATCCCTAATATATATATATATATATATATATATATATATATATATACAGGTGCATCTCAATAAATTAGAATGTCGTGGAAAAGTTCATTTATTTCAGTAATTCAACTCAAATTGTAAAACATTAAATCAAAATTGACCATATTTACTTTCTTTATGCATGTCTCTGTTCTTATTATAATAATTCAAGACAGTATTTTAAATATAAAAATTTCCTGAAGACCTGAAGTTATTTGGGGTAAAATGTGTTTAATGCTTCTTTACTCTTGTTTTTCAAAAAGCAGGTTTCTATTCAGATCTAAAAATCATCCCACAAGCAAAAGAAAGCCTTATATGGTGCCATTTAGAATCCATTTTTCATAAGAGTCTATTGGTTTCTGGGTTTTTAGAGCACCAGTACACAGATGGCTTTCTTTTTGAAACTTTTGAAAAAGTTCTCCTGTGGTATCAGGCCGAAAAACCCTTCTGGTTCTAAAGGAACCTTTATAGTAAAGAGTGCAAAAGTGTTGTTATTCACAGCTGAACAAGAGCGACCTGCACGCGTTTGGTTCACTGACGTTATCTTCCGTCTGCTGGGTGGAGAGGCGGTGACCCGAGGAACAGCCTCTCGTTGCAGCGAGGATGACAGAAAGTGAGATTCATGTTGCTATTCCTCTCATCCAGGCAGACAGGAACCCCCCTCGCTCTCGATTTCTCATCACTGGCTATCATATGGTCAGGAAATAGGAGTGGGCTGCACCAAACTCAATAGGCATTTAAGCACTTAGGAGTATTTCGGGGCCTGTTGTGATACGCATTAGACTAACAGGCTTCATCCATAACACTACACAATATTGATTCATTTCCTCAGGGCGAAGGGCATAATAGCCTTTATCTATTTTCACTCCTTATCACCCTTGTTGCCTAATCACTTTGACTGTTTGCTGCCGTTAAAGTGCTTAAAATGCCAACACCAGAATCTCTGAAGGGTAGAAAAACAGTATAGTACAGGGATATTCAGTATAAGGATAAAGAGTTTGTGGTGTGTATTCGACATCATTGATGTAACAGCGACATGGATTTAGTGACATTTCACTCTGTGAAAGAGGTCATTGAATTCTGTTTGCGATTATAATTGATAGTTCCTACTTCTGAATCAGATGTCTGTTGTTGTGATGCTTCATATGATGACTATTAACCAGAAGAGGAAACGGTGGACTTGTGTAGAGACAGATAGGACACTGGGTTTTCCCCGTCCAACTGAAAGAACTTTTTTGTAAGTGGTCGCAGCCGATGCGTATTGACCTATTTTTTCTGAGGATGGTCTGAGATCAGCTTTCCATGTCCTCTTTTGGCCCACGCTGAGTCCTGGTTTCTGTAGCTCACTATGGTAGTGCGCAACAGGAAAAGTGCAGCATGCCTGTGAGCTGCAGAGCATCCGCCTAGAAAACACAGCGAACTCAGCCGCAGATCTGAGAGAGAGGTTAAAGTGAAAGAGAGGAAGATATTTTGGTGGTCGTGGAACATAGTTGACTAGGCCCAAAGCTTGTTCTCAACTGGTTTTGCACAAAATATAAACCAAAATATCAGAAATTGCATTGCAATGTGTTGATAATAATAATATAGTTCATATATAATATAATCAAAAACAATAACTAAATATTACAATATATGAAATATTAAGTAAACATAAGAATTAAATATGAATAAAAATGATAATACACTTGATTTACACATTTAAGTACGCATATGCAAATGTTTTTGCCAATGCTTTTCGCAAAAGCATGTTTTTGTTTTTCTGTGGCAGCAACAAAGCTCAGTGCTCAGTGCAAATTGACATTTGAAGTAACTTAGGGTACAGTTATATAACAACAATGTACTAAAAAAGTTTGACTTAGTGCTGAGCAATATACTGGTTTGAATTGCACACATGGTATGAACTTTTAAAAAACTTACTGGTACAAATGGCTAACTGCCACAGACAGCGTCGTGAATTAAGAGAAGATCCCTGTTAACTGCATAAACTTCTGATTAATGGTTAGAGAACTGTTACTGACACACAACTAATTTTTAACTGCGCAAATAAACCAACTGTAAACGGCCGTTAACAGAAGCAAGAGACGCTGAAGATGAACAAAGAGGAGAATATACTATAGCAGGCAGAGCAAGATCACTGTTCACGATGTGTGAAATATTGGAAGAAAATCCTAAATAATGAATTGGGGTTTGTCTGAGAGAAACTGAATGTCTTCAGAAAAGTTTAGATGGTATTTCTTTTCATCTTACCTCTATTTAATGCATATTAATGTAGTATTTAAAAGCGCAGCACTGCTGTTCCATAAGCGCCACCTGCTGGCAGAGAGTGAATTTGCGTCTCATTCAGCCTGTCTGCTGTTTCTGTTTCATGTAGATATATTTTATGTAGCATTATTTCACGAAGCTAAGGTCAGAGCATTCTGTTTTTGCTTTACATTTTGAAATGATACTAATATAATTTCCATCAAAACTGCTCATACTATAATGTATGGATTGTTGATTAAAACGCAGTGGTTCTGTTTAATGCATTTTGATTCATATAAAGGCCCAGTCAGGGAAAAACTGTGATAAACCGTGAAACCACTAGAATCCTAAACCACTAATTTCACATACAGATGACAATGCCGTCGATACAATCCCATTCACACGGATCCGCAAAAATGACTGATAATGCTGTATCATTCATGCCAGTCCAGTAGATGGCGATATCACTTTGTAAAGAAACACTACGCACCTGCACACATAGCCTTAGACTGAACACGTAATGCATATGACATTTTCACAAATTTGCATTTTTGTAGTTTACATGGATAACGGTATTGTTTTCAAAAACTTGCATTTTTAACACTGTTTTCAAAAGTTTGTGTTTTCAGGCCCTCAAAACACTGTTGTCGTATAAATTAATGAAAAGTTTTCTGTTTTTAGTTGAAAACAGTGTCGTGTATATATGAGTTGGGAAGCATTCAAGTCAGTTTGGTCGAAGCAAGATATACCTTTTCTACATAAAATAAAAAATAAAAAACTACAAAATGATGAATAAAGAATGTGCATTGGGTGAGTTTTTGCTTTTTTATGACTTTATTCAGTTTTGAAGGTACTGTAAATTGAATCGTTATATATGGTTTTAATAAATTGAGAAAAAAAAAATCACTCATTAATTTACCATTAACAGAGATGCTGTATTAATTGCGTCCAATGTTTTCTCACTGACACTGCATTATCCCTAAACGTATGTCCCACAATGCACTGCTCCACTGCTATAGACACCAATTGAGAAATTGACACATTTACTAGATCAGCTTGATAATTTTAGCAGATTCTATCGATTATGTCGACCCCTTACATTTAAGCACTATATTACTAATCTAAGATGTTCCGCTCATCATTGTGTGCAAAAACAACAGGATGTATGACTTAGAAACAGGCTATGAATAAATCAAGTGTCTGGTTTCTATTTTGTAATGAAAATGCAGTTAAATGGAACCGTGGAGACCGAGATCAAGACATTGCAATGTTTATTTATAGTTTATTTACAATCACAATCTCGGTGCCATCGCCTTGGCAAACGGCAACAGCATCCTTATCAAAACAACACCTACATGTTGTTGCGAGTCGCAACAGTCTGCAGTTTGCCAGGAGGTGAAAGAGTGAGACGGAGAGCGGTAGGAAATCAGTTGTGGTAGTTCAAAGAATCTGTGGTCTTACATATGAAGAAACACTCGCTGAAACGCAGGAACACACTCACACACACACACATGCGCGCGCACCCTTGCTGTGCTGTCCCCTTTTACCAGTGTGTCATGTGAAGCAACGGCAGACACCAGTGCAAGTCTATTTTTAGCAAGTGCCTGCAAGACGCAAGCACATACGTTAAAATGCCGCTCAGCGGAATAGCAGTGTTAGCTATCTTTGCATCTTGTTGCATTATCATAAACGAGACATGAATGTAACATATAGGGCAATATTTTGAATAGTAGTAGGAATGTTTTGTATGATATATGTGTCTGTTTTTATGCACTTGCAGAATGTGCAGACTGGAGGGTTTGAGTTAGCTATGCTGCTTGTGTGTGATGCTTTTTCATGAATACTGTACAAATTGGTGTCTTGTTACTTTTCTAATAAGCATTAGAAGCACAAATTATGTTTTTTTTGTTGTTGTTGTAATAGCTATTAGATATGGTAGGCACAATGCTGTCTAACAAAAAAATAAGCTAGCGTGAACTGTAGATATTAAACACATTCAATTTCAGTATTACCGTAAAATGGTGATTTTAACTGTATCCCTCAAATAAAATAAATGGCAAAGTTGTAATGTTACAATTAATACAATTGTATTAATACAATATTAATACAATTAATATTGTTTATATACTGCACTAAAAAAACAGGTGTTAAAAATGATTACAATTATTTAAAAATATTTTATACTGCATATTATAGTATTTATTAATATTAGCTTTTAATTTGATATTTTCAGTTAATAGTAATTCAGTTAATGTGCTTTTGTCATGTTTATTAGTTTAAAATAATAGTGTATAATCTATTAAAGGGGTCATCGTCTGCCCATTTTCTACAAGTTGATATGATTCTTTAGGGTCTTAATGAAAAGTCTATAACATACTTTGGTTAAAATTTCTCAATAAAAAACACCCTTTTTACCCTGTCAAAATCAGCTCTGTTTTCAGCAAGCCCTTTTAGTCCATGTTGCTTTAAATGCTAATGAGCTCTGCTCACTATTAACATCTATTAATAAATAATATATATTTTTATGTTTTTTTTTTGTTTATATATATGGTTACACTTTATTTTGATAGTCCACTTTAGACATTCTACTAACTATACGTAACTTTGTAACTACATGTCAACTACACGTCAACTAATTCTCATTAATTTTTAACTACGTGTCTACTAACTCTCAGTAGGGTAGGTTTAGGGTTAATAGAATAAGTTGACATATACTTGTAAAGTTTCTCACAGTCAGTATGTTGTATGTTGTGGACCCATCAAAATAAAGTGTTAGCAGATATTAAGCAGACAGTCTACTAATACTCTAATGACTGCTAGTTGACATGTAGTTGCAAAGTTACTTACTGATAGTAGAATGTCTAAAGTGGACTATCGAAATAAAGTGTTACCATATATATATATTTTTATATATATATATATATATATATATATATATATATATATATATATATATATATATATATATATATATATACATACACTGTATATTATTTTATATTATTTCAGTTTTAATTGTAGTAATTTTACTTCAGTTTAAATTTATTTACTTCAGTTAGTTACCAAGGCAATATTTAATATTTATTTTTCGTTTATGTTTTTTAAAAATAACATTTTCTATACAACTCTTACCTCATGATTTCCCACCATTACCAAAAATGACTTCCCATTGTGGAACCCAAGAAGTGACATAAGCTAATTCATTTTGGTGGGAAGACTTTATTATTTTATTTATTTATTTATTTACAAATGTTGTTGACTGGAACACTGCTCAACCATTCAACACCGCTTTTATAGTTATTAAAAAAATATTAAGCAAATATTTTCTTTACTCCAAAATATTTTCTTTACTCCAAAATTCTTTACTCCAAAATTAGCTAGTCCCTTCTGAGTGACATCTAAATCGACTAAATTGGTAACCGTTACTCATTCTGCCATCTTTTTTTTTTACTAGTGTCCATTTAATTTTAATGTATATTTAATATTTATTTCTAGAAAATGACAGAATCACAACAAATCATAACATAAACCAGGGATTCAAATTGTATCCCAAGTTTTATAATGAATTTTAATAATGAATAAAACTAAAACTAATAAGTTCATAAAATATTTAGCATGACCACCTGCGGTTGACAATCTCAGCACCTTTTTGAAGTATTTAGTTTTTATTTTTTTTTGCAGTCATATTTTACACCCTACTCGTGGAATGAGCCTAATATAGGTATTAGACTCTCAAAGAAAGCTCTTTTATTCCCCAGTATAGCAGGTGAGGCTTGTGCTAAAGTGATTGGAGGATGAGAGAGCTCTATTTCGGGAGTTTTCTTTGTTGAATTAATTTTGCTTATTTATGCATGCACCTCCACATGAAAGCATCCCGCGGTCCCTAGTGGAACTGATGAGTTGTGGAATGAGAGGAGTTTTAGCTCTTTCTTTCTCGCTCACTCTCTCCGTCTGATTCACTTCTCTCACGTCTTCTGCTCTTTCTACCCATTTTTCCTTCTCTCTTTCTTTGCAGATGAATGGAAAGGTCACCAAAGTGTTTATTCCCAGCGCGATTGCGCTTTATTGAACGTGACGAATAGATTCGTGTCGTATCGATTCCTCTGATCAATAGGTGGAGTGTTTGGAGAACTACAGAGGACTCTAATGAGATTGTTAGTAACCCAATTAGCTGCAAAAAACAGCTTATGAATTATGCAAGCCGTTATGCTTGGCTGCCATATCAAAAATAAACTAAACACATTATTATCAACCTGATTAGTGGTGAGCAAGGTCAACGAATGTCAATCTTCATTATTAGTTTCACGACTTCAAATACGGCTCGACCTTCATCATTTTTTGAGCTAAACAATAAATTCTGTCTGTCCAATCAATGACTTTACATCACTTGTAAGGAGAGAAATGATATATCAAATTGATAATAGACCTGACTTTTAATATATGAAAGCATTGGTTAGTGAATAAGAAGAGGTTGTGCAACTGTTAGAGCATTTGGCCCAGAGTGAGAAAAGATGGATGGACAGATGAGCGGTGGGTCAAATTCGACTGGGACTACATTTTTCATAACTCTGTCAGGCGTAAACCTGCTCTGGCTTTCAAGCTGCATAAAATCAATGAGTGCACCATTAACCTACGATTGCACCGGTTCACTCCACCGCTGCCCCCCATAGTTCATGACCGCATGCGAAAAAGACAAACAGATCCAGAGCAGTTTGTGTATAGTAACAAATGTCGAGGGAAAATCAGAGAAATACACATATAGCTTTAGAAATGTCTTATAACTATAAATATTCTGCATGCTTACTGATTAGTGCTGAACTGCTATGAAACTGAATAATTTCTGTTTTGAAATCCCACATTACACTGAAAATAGATCTTAGAGGAGTATTCTGGGCTATTTACAGCTTCAGCGTCTTAAATATAAACTTCAATGTACAGCGTTTTTCAGGTTGCTCGCTTTCTTGAAGGAGTACTCCGGGTTGAGTTCAAGTTGAGCTCAGTCGACATCACTTGTGGCATGATGTTGATTAAAGTTTTGACTTGTCTCTCCTTTTCTTTAAAAAAAATAAAAATATATTTTATACACATCCATTTATATATACTGTTGAAGTAAATGGTGGCAATCTGTAAATGATAAAATGTTCACTTTTAGCACTTGTGTAGTGTGGCACAGAGACATAAAGAGTGTGAAGAAAATGCTTACTAACCTTTTCTGTGTAAAGTTGTATCCAAACTTGTAAGTGACACAACAAAATAAAGCCCTAAAACAATGGTAAAAATTTAAAAGAGCAACTTTAGAGCTTCATAAACTTTACATTTTTTTAAGACAGAACGATCCAATTTGAAACACAGTACAGCAAATTGATTTATTCAATTTTTAAAACTTTTTTTTAAAGTACTTTCTTAAAAAACTTTGGTTTACTTCTAAAAATACTTATAGGGCTTCTTAAAATACAAATATTTAGGTGAGAAATATAATTTATTTAAACATTTACACACACAAACATTAAATGTATATATTTTTTATTAAATTAAATTAATAAATATATGTATACAATTATAGATTGTTATTTAATGTCTAAAATATATTATGCTTTTTTATATTACAAAATATATCAGAAATGAATATTTACAAATTTATTTTATAAAATTAAAATATAACATTATTTGATCACACACACACACACGTACACTGTAAAAAGTGATAAGTTGACTTAACTTAAAAAAATTGAGGAAACCCGTTGCCTTAAAATTATTAAGTAAATAGTAATTAAAAAAAAAGTTAAGTCAACTTATCACTTTTTACAGTGTATATATATATATATATATATATATATATATATATATATATAAATATATTTAAAACACACAATTAAATGTATACTTTTAATTAAAGTAAATTAAATTTATAAAATATGTGAATAAAATTATAGATTTTTATTTGATTAATTTAATTTTAATTTTATTTAAAAAAATTTAAACAAACTGTAAAAAATAAATATGCATATAATATTTTATGATAATCTTAACTACCTTATCTACAACAATTGTCCTATTTTACTTCCATTGTAAGAACTTTACCATTTATTGTTCTTGAAAACAATGGACGAGTTAAAATTCATATATTATATATTATTCATATATAATATTTTTGATAACCATTGTGACAAATGCTGTCAACTTGTAATTGAACCTTACATATTCCTTCAAGACAAATGATCTTTGAAATAATGCACTTACAGTGTTATTCTATGGGTTTGGGGATTTAGAAGCAGAAATGTGAATCCTCTCTAGCTCGTATATGAATCGGTTAATAATGAAGTGCTATTTGAGCTGTAAAGTTGTCTAAATAATCTTTTCCCACTCTGAGAAACTTTTGGTTAGACATATGCATAAACATGAGGTTGAAAATCAACCGGAATATGCTTTTAAGAACAAGGCTTTATTCTAAAAATCAAAAAATTTTTGAGGCTCGAGGTCTGATGGATTTTTAGTGGGGGATTATTAAAGAAGCTCCCTTTGTCTTTTTGCTGCATACTGTACACTTCAAACGTCTCACACGGCTGTTATATATTATTCATGTGAGAATTATGTAACGGTGCCTACGTTGTGAAATGTCATAGAAGATTCAGAGGAGTTTGTTAGGCATCGGGTTCACAGATCTGATCGTGGATGGAAAAGACAGTTACACTTTATACTGCCATAGACAATCAAGCGTCGTTCTGCTTTGTTCTCCCGCTGGAGAAAGAGTTGTGGAGCGGTGTGTTTTATGTGTTTGATCACGATGTGTCCCGGTTGCAGTGGTGTGTGGGTGTGGGTTCGTGTGCTGATGTGGAGGCAGGGTGGAGGTTGCCTGCACCTTTGCAGAAGAAGGTGGAAAGTGGGTGAGTCATCCAAAATTAAACCACAAAGCAAGAGCAGATTTGTGCGCTCTGGGGCTGCACACACACTCACACACCTGATAATGCAGGTTAATTAATGATTAACCTGCCATTTTATGCAATAATGAAATACCGTTTACCTAAATTAAGAAATTCATAATCATAATACAGGTCAGACGACTGTCCAACTAAACCCTGATCATTCAAACAAATAGTGTAAAATTGATTGATTCACTGTTTATTCGTATTTTGAGTTGATTCAAAAGCAGTGTTTCATTCAGAACAGTTCAGTTTAGACTAAAGTACAGCAGACTGAAAAATAATGTTCTCAAGTGAGAAAAAGAAAGTATTTAAAAAGGTGAGACAGAAACAGAAAACATTTTTTTTTTTAAATTAATAATTAGGCTATTATTGTATATATATATATATATATATATATATATATATATATATATACATACATATACTTACATAAACATTAAAAATTCTAAAAACATCATAAAACATTAAATATATAGCAATATCAATTATTTATTATATTTGTTTTTATAAAAGATGATATATTTAATATTACACAAATCATATATATATATATATAAAATGATGTTAAAATAATGTATAAATTAGTGCTGTCAAACAATTAATCGCAATTAATCGCATCCAAAATAAAAGTTTTTGTTTACATAATATATGAGTGTGAACTGTGTTTATTTATTATGTATATATAAACATAAACACATACATGTATATATTTAAGAAAAATATGTTATGCTTGTATATTAAATGTATTTATATATATATATATATATATATATATATATATATATATATATATATAATATAAATATATAAATGTACATACATGTAAATATTTTCAAAATATATACTGTATGTGTCTGTATTTATATATACATAATAAATAAACACAGTACACATACATGTATTATGTTCATAAAAACTTTTATTTTGGATGCGATTAATCGCAATTATCCGTTTGACAGCACTAGTATAAATATATGCACCAAAATATTTTAATGTATAATTATAATTAAATAAAAATATTTAATTTAAAATAACAATATGTCTATATTAATTTGTATATGTGAATATATAAATAAAATTATTTTAATATTTTATATATATATATATATATATATATATATATATATATATATATATATATATATATTAAAAATGATATAAATTTTGTTTAAAATTTGTTTGTTAAAAATACTGTTTTTTTTATATTGTTATTTTAATATAAATTTCTATATCTATTTTTAATTTAAAATTGCTATTTTAATTATTTTATTTTATTTTTATTTGATCATATTATTATATTAAATTATTGTATTATATTATATTATATTAAACACTAACGATTCATTATTTGAACATTTTCCTGTGTAGGATCTGTGTAGGTCAGTTAGCAGGATTTTTAATCAACGCTTTGAAAAACGTATGAATCGTTTACCATCGTCAGATTTCTTGTTCCTCAAAGGACGTCTTATCATTTGTCATATCGCAAAGCTGAGAGTAGAGTAAAGGCGGTCATCTTCTGAGGTGACCCCGTCAAAGTCACAGAACAGAAGACGTGTCTGTCAGTGGCTGCTGTTGGTTTGCACACTGGGGCCGCTGGAGTCTGTCTGCGCACTGATCAAGAGAAGTGTCGCCCTGTGGAAAAGAGCAGGGTGTGTTTCTCCGTCTGAAATACGGGGCATGGAGACAGAAAGAGAGATGAAATGAGTAAAAGAGCATTTGTAGCATGGGATTGGTTCTTTCTGCCTGCGTGGAAGGCTGTTTTAGCACTCAAATTGCTTTCCGACGTCTGAGCTCTCCTCAGGGAAATATAAGGACGCAGAATCAGCGTATGAAGGGGAGCGGACACTGAGCGGCCTGATAGATTGGCTTGTGAGATGTGTCTCACTGTCTCTTTTTTTTTTTTTGAAGGGGGATGTGTGTGAAGCTGGGGCGGGCCACTGACGTTTATAAAGCAATATGAGTTTGTGAAACCCCAGAGGTGTTGTCAGGCTGTGAAAAATGTCGTTAAGTCGCAAGCGCACTAGTGAGACCAGCAGATTCTTAGTGAGCGGTATAATGTGTCTCTCAGGTTAAAGGATTGGTTTACCCATAACTTACATTTTGTATTTATGTTGTTCCAAACCCATATGACTTCTATTCATCTTTGAAACACAAATGAAGGTATTTTTAGTTAAACAAAAGAGGTTTCTGTCCCTTCATTAAAAGTCTGTTCCACCAAATCTTTGATTCTTCTAAAACTTCATAAAAGTAATCTAGAGGTTTATTCACAAGTTATCTGCAGAGACCTGATTACTTTATATGAGGGACCGATTTAATTTAGCCTTTTATTCACAAATAAATATTGATCGGAGCACGCACATAGAGCTCATCAAATATTGTAAACACACTCAGAAAAAGGTACAAAAACTGTCGCTGGGGTGGTACTTTTTAAAAAGGGACACTTACCCATAAAAGATGCTTCATTAGTACCTTAAAGGTACGTATTAATATGTACCTTTAAGGTACTAATGAAGCACCTTTTTTACCATTTAGGTACATATTAGTACCTTTTGAAAGGGGAACACTCTAAGAAAAAAAAAGGTACAAAAGCTGTCTCTTCAAAAGGTACACTTCTGTACCTTATTTACCCCTGAAGGTGTTTATTAGTAACTTGCAGGTACATATTAGCACTTTAAAAGTAGGTCTACATATTAGTATCTAATTGGTATATAGAAGTACCTTTTGAAAAGGTACTGCCCCTGTGACAGATTTTGTGCTTTTTTCCTGAGATTTCACAGAAGTTCAAACATGTGAGATTTAAGGGTTTATGGGTTTGGATCAACATAAGGGTGAGTAAATTTACTCATATTAGTCGTCGTTCCCTGAAAATGAGTGATTTGTTAATTACTATCATATTGAGTCAATGAGAATGATTCAGACTGATGTTGTGAACTGAATTAAATAAATCAACTAATTCTTTGAAAAAACCTGACTCAAAAGAATGATTCTTTCATAACATGAATGATTCTCTAATTTCAGTGAAATTTTGGTTGGTTCCTCACAGAAACTTTCATGTGATTTCAGATGATCTGGAATATAGCGCTCAAATGATTTTTGACATTTTATGGTGATTTTGAATCCTCTTTGAAGCCTGAAAGCTTCAGTACCTATTTATTAGCTGCGTCCCAAATGACGCCCCTTACGAAAAAGGAGTTTATTCAAGTGTGCTATTAGTATGCTTCTTTTAAACTAAAAAATAGGAAAGTATACTTTTAGTTTACTTTTTACGTACTTCTCTGAAATGGGCTTTATGTACTTCTCATGAATGTACTTAAAATGACATTTAAGTATACTTGACTTATACTTAGAAAAAGTCTAAATATATCTGAGCTATTCTTGTGCTCCGAGAATCCGTGTTTTCATTGTTATATGGTAGGGGGCGCTAGTACACATCTTCTGTACAGAATTTCCAAAAAACAAAAGTGAAGAAGAAACCGAAACAACAGATGCTTCCACATGTAATCTAACACGATCATCTGACATAAAACAGCGTCAAAACTGTGTAACGTTATGGAATAAAATGTCGACCAATTAAGAGGTAATAACGTCTGTCAAGCTTTGGGGTGTTGATCGACTCCATCTACGTTTTTATTTTCATTCTGAATCCAATTCATAGTCTTTTTTCAGATTTTTTGTTTAAAATGTTGTTTATTTCTTTTTTTTTTTAAGTTATGAAACTTACATTCAAGTGTTTAAAAAAAGAATGCATGAAGCTAGAATAAAATGTTTTGTTTACAAGCAGATACTCTGTTCTTTCTTTAGATGTTCTGCATGTTCAGATATTCATATAACAAAATATATACAAATTAATACCTAAATAGGGACATAGTAGTATACTTAAAGTATGATGTAAAGTTCACTTAAAGAAAACGTACAAGTATACTTTCAGTATAAAACTACTAAACTAGTAGTTTACTGAGACTATACTTCAAAGTGTACTAAAAATGCTACCACAAGTATTTAATTAGTAAACTATCAGTATACCTATAAATTCACTTTTAGTATAGTTGCAGTACAAGCTAAAAACATTGATGTAAACTAGTTGTGTACTCAAAGTTTACTACTGTTATACTTACAGTACACTTAAAAGTAGATTTTTATATACTAGAAAGTGGGCCAATTTAATCTCAAGGAGTATTGAAATAGTACACTTACAAGTTTATACTACTAGTATACACTGATATTTGTATACTTACTACATAAAGTATACTTAAAATTTACTTGAACTTTACTTAAGTATACTTAAATAAGCTTGAAGTATACTACTTTTTGGTAAGGGGCACTAAACACTATGCACTTATACACTCTGTACTTATGCACTATGTACTCAGCCATGTAGTGTATGAATTTTATAAGGTTATTTTGTCATTAATATTCGGAGTCTGATAGCCCCTCCCCCTTCGCTGTGTAATTAAAGCTGCAACAGTTGAGTGCATGAAGTGTCCAGCATGCCACATTTCGTTTTTTGGTTATTTAAGTGCATCATCCAGGTATTTAAAGTGCACTTGTTCTTTTTGTAAAGTTCAGTGTGAATGCACTACTCGCACTATTTATACTACAAAACGTCAGAGAATAGTACATAAGTACACAATTTGGGATGCACCTAATGTAACAGCATAAAAAAGAAAGACTGATGCAATTCTTTAAAATACTCCTTGTGAAAGGACTCTCCTGCTTTAGACTGCCATGTACCACCTTGGAGCAAAAAACTATGGATTGTGAAATAGGATGGAGGGTTAGAGAGAAGATCAGATGAGGGTGGGGAAGGACGGTGGTTTGGGATCTGGGTTGCGTGTCTAACCTCGAGAAGGACCAATCCAGTAGCAGGAAAATGATCGCAACAGTTTTTATCACCTCTATTCTCTTGAGTAACACAACCCAATCATAGGTTTTCTAGGACATCTGTCTCATAAGTCTCTCTGGATAAAAGAGCCTTTCTCTTGGAAAAAGTATTTGCTAAATACTAAATACTACCAATATAGTTTGTCAAATTGCATCAGTTCACATTTTTTATGTCAAGTTTATGAGCAGGTAAACGGTTTCCACAAAAATATGAAGCAGCACAACTGTTTTCAACATTGATGATAATAATAAATGTTTCCTGAGCAGCTAATTAGCTTATTAAATTGATTTCTGAAGGATCATGACACTGAAGACTGAAGTAATGATGCTGAAAATTCAGCTTTGATCACAGGAATAAATTACATGTTAAAATATATTCAAATAGAAAACGCTTATTTCAAATTATAATAATATTTCACAATATTACTGTATTCTTGATCAAATAAATGTGTTTTGTTGAGTATAAGATACTTCTTTCAAAAAAAAATGTATATATATATATATGAGTGTAACGATGTGTTTATTTAACTATCCTGCAAAAATTTGATGGCATGAACCTTGCAAACATTGCCAAATTCAGCGACTAGATCTTCTTTTGAAGCGCTAAATGTAGTAGCCTCTGCCACCTGGTAAACAGAAGTTTATTTCCTGGTGGACTGATAAAAACCTGTGCTCCCTGACTCCTGGAAATTGCATAAAGCAGTCAGTCAGATCAGAACTCGCTCTTGCCACTGATGTGTGCAATCTGCAGCCTGTCAGCGAACGGTTTGTGGGCGGCCTATGGACGTGCCGTCTGAGGCCAAAACTAGGTCAGATATGGCATAATGTGTCTAATGTGGCCAAATGCACATTTAGTGTTTACATATTCCTTATTTTCCACATCTCAGTTGGTGTAGACCGCTTTTATGTTATCAAACATTTTGTGCCATTTGGTACAGGTGCTTAAAACACTGCATTCTGGATTAATGTGCTTCTGATAATCCCAATCCTGTAACTTCCCGACCCGGAAGCTTGCAGTGAGTCTACAACAGATCTGAGCATGATGGATGATGTAGTCCAAAATCTGTTGAGCTTCCTGCTTCTCTTACCCATTTTCTGAGAGCTGGGTATTTCTTGTTTCACAGCAGTTGTGAGTACAGAGGAGAAGCAATGAATTATTAAATGTGCTGTGTTTGAGCAGAAATAGAAACCTGCCTTCAGAAGTGTGAAAATATTGCTCATCAACAGGGAAAAGGATGCATTGTTTCGTATTGAAGAAACTCTGTGTGCTGCTAATCTATAATAGGGGCTTGTGAAAAAGATTCTTGACAATAATCCATACATCCAGTCATAGTATTGTGATTACATCTGAATAAGTTTAACATATGCATATCATCAATATTTTATTTATTTATTTGTTTGTTTGTTTGTTTGTTTGTTTGTTTATAAAAATGCAATTCTTTAGTTTAGTTTGTTTTTTAATTAAAAAACTTAAATTTAAATAAAATATTACTCATATATATATTTTATATTATTTAGCTTATGATTTTTAACAAAATTAGTTTAAATAATCTTTTTTTTTGCTTTTTCATTTTAAAATGTAATCTTTAAACAAAAAAAATAAATAAAAGTTTAAAAAGTTTAAAATTTTAGTATATTTATTATGTTTTTTTTCATTTTAAAATAAAATTTGTACATTTAATTTTTACAATATGAATTTTTGCTTTTTTATTAATTTTATGAATGAATTATAAAATTAATGATGTAAATTAATTAAAATGAATTTTTTGCTTTTATTTCTGAAATCTAAAAAAATAATTTACTGCTTTTGATTAGAGAGATACTTTAAAAAAATGAACAGAAAACTTTTTTTGCTTTCTCAATTTTATTACATTTTCAAATTCTCTCATTTATTTGTAATTTATATTTTATACATTTCAAAAAAATAATTCTATTATTTATTATTTTATTATTTTATATGATTATTATATTATTATATTGATTTATTTATTATATATTTAAATAATTGTATTATTTTTTAATTATTTTAAAATGTATTCATTTAATTCTTTTAAAATTTGTTGTTTAAAATGTCATTTATTCTCTGCTTTTTAATTTTGAAACCTCTGATTCTTATTCTTATAAATATATACTTTTAAAGAGTGAACAGAAAATTATTGCAAGTGAGAGTGGCAAACAGGATTTGAACCTTTGTCAGTCTACTACTGCATCTCCTAATGATTCTTTTCTACTCTAAAACATTTGACACATACATAGCATGTGGTGATGGATGGAATTTAAACTACTGATGGCCATTTGTATGACTTATTTATTATTTATCTACTCATATCGGTGTCTCTTATAAAGTGCAAACACACACTCCCTGTGGCTGTTACTCCGAGGGCTGCTGTAATGATACCAAACAGGACTGCTGGGACGGACAATCAGAGATTAGTCACGGATCAAAGTGATTGCCACCCCTCACACGCTTCTGCATCACTCACACTGAAGCATAGGGAAGGGATTTGTCACTCTCACGCTCAACATGCTTCAGACGATGGCTGTGATAGAGAGAAAGAACATTTCCATGCTCAAATAATGTTATGGAGAAGTGTGCTGAAGCCTTGGCGAACTCTCAGCAGAAGCAGGTCTGACTAGTTTAGAGTTAAGACGCTTTATGAGAAGTTAAGCACTGAAATCATTTTAATCTGCTTTGAGCAGACGTTTGATACTTTAGGACATTTGGAGACAAATTCTGTCTGTGTCGTAAAAATCCCATTTGGGTGTTTTTACAGTGTACTTGAGGCGTTTAGACCGTCTTCAAACTGTTATTAGAAGACCTACGTGTTTATTGATGTAGTCTACAGTGACTGTAAACTTCAAATAGCTGGAGAGCTGAAAACTTCAACAGAGGTATAGTATTAAACTTTTTAATGACTAGAGAACAGTCATGGGTGTTCAGCCAGTGTTTGGGACGTTCCTTTAACATTGCAGTTTGCCAAGATACATCCATCCATCCAGTGTAGGGTCTGGTGCTGAGAATAGAGAGACATAGAATAGAGAGAAACAGTGCCTGCTTTTTCAGCTGTGTTCTGGACAAAATCAGACAAAAAGGTACAAGACTGTGTTCTTAACAGCTTTAATGAAGAAAAGAACTACAGTCCCATGAAGCATTGCGAATGACATGATCAAATTAGAAATAAAACAATTGACAAAGTAAGTTTATTGCAAGAGAGGTATATGTATATACAGTATATTGCGTGATTATCTTGTCTCAGTTCTCTTTTGGGTGAATTTTTTGCAGAATCATATTTTCTCATGAATTCCACTGTTAAGCACCATTATTTCATAATAAGCTGAAATAATGTGGTTTTAAGGGGTCAACAAAGCATATAGCCTTGAATAGCAGCCCAGTAGGTGTGTCTTTAACTGTTGTAAAGTTATTGTTAAAAACAGATTCCTGCATGTATGGATAAAATTAATGGGATTTTAATTACAAAAAAAAAAAAAGTAGTTATAAGCTACTAACAAAAACGACCATTGAAGCTGATTTTGGGAGGTATATTATTTTATATCATATTATAGGCCTATAACTAAATCAGAGTTTATCTGACTCAAAAACTATGGAGATTTTGAATGAATGAATTTTGTGATGGACTGAATTTACACAGATAATAAACTGAATGCTGTGAGAATCAGCTGCTGAAGTCTATTGCAGATAGTTCATGGACCAGCTTTAATTGTTTCAATATGGCCGACAGCTTGCATATAGTGGCCAACATCAACAGCCTTTATTGAGGAATCTGTGTATATATATATATATATATATATATATATATATATATATGGTTCTAGGTGGTTGCTTGCTATTTCAGTCAGGAAGTTCTGGAAGTAAAAACCTATTAATTTTCTTCATAGTGGAAATGTTTTTTTTTTAACTTATAAACCATAGTCAGAGCTATTGTGAGTTTTGAGGTTTTTAATAGATGCTGTGGTGTTGTTGAAACTGTCAATCTGTATTTATCAACTTATTTTTAAAATAGTGTTCAACAATGGAATTCATGGTTATAAACTACATTACCCATGATTCTGTAAAGAACAAACAAATTGCACCCAAACAAAAAACAAAACACACACTTTAGCACCCTTCCGCTACCATGAAACACTATTTGTATGCATATTTTGCAATAATCATAAAATATGTAGTTTATATATACATCTTTAACTCAGTAGTTTTATATTCATCTGTTTTTTATTTTGATTATGTCATTCGCAATGCTTCATGGGATTGTAGTTCTTTCCCTTTTTAAAGCCGTTAAGTACCTTTGTAATGTTTTGATTCACCTCGTTGCTCGTTGATTTGGTTCATGACTTTTCAGTGAACTCTTTAAAGAAGACTTTTTTTTTTTAAATCCCTATGGGAAAATGAACGAGCAACCACTATTGCATTCAACAGAGCAACCAAATCTATACTGAAATTCTGACCATTAAATAAGGCTCAAATCACTCCTTCAGTGTAAGTCTGGGATTTTTTCAGCTGTTTTATCATCTGCATTGTGAAAGTTGTAAATTTATAATAATAATTAAATATTTAAATATAGGAAAGGTTAGTTAAAGTATAATATGGGGTTTGTTTGCATCACTAGCACTAAGCATATGAAGCTTGCTGGCAAGAGAAACCATGACCTATAACTGCTGCCAGCATAATGAAATCTGTTGATACAGTAAGTGTAAACACACACACATGGTCTAAAAACCGTCATACTGCACTGGTCAAAAGTCATCCTGTCCACCCGTCAACCACAGTGTTATGAAGTGTCCAGATGGTCCTCTTTGTAAAACAGTCCACAGTGTAAACCCACAGGCCACGGTGGGGAGGTGTTAAATGCTCTACTGTCTGTGAAATAGCCAACAGCAACGGCTCACCCAGTTCTGAAATGTCGGGGTCAGTTGGGGACTTGTTCTGCAGTCTCTCTGAGGATATGGATTGAGGGGTTTTCCGCTCTCATAATGGGATTTATCCGCATGGTGAGCTGAAAGATGCAGAGAGGGATGAGGGAAGTATGAGGAGCAGCGGGTGGCTGAACTCCCTCATTCTCACGAGAGCCTGTTATGATGGCCGCAGATGGAGTTTAGCTGTCATATTAGCAGGGTGTCGAGTGCATGTGATAAGCTGCACGTGATTCCACACCGAATCCCCACAAAACAACAGCGGCTTTGAAGTAGAAAGAGAGATGGAAAGAGCTTTGTGACACTGTGGAACGTTTCATGTCACAGCTAAAAGATTGCAAACACTACGGCTCTGTTACATAGCCTAATTTGATGCTTCACTGTTTATAGAGGCCAAAAACAATCCCAGGTTTTGAAATGTTTTAAAACCTTGAAATGTCCAGTTTTCTTGTTGTGATTACAACCCGAATTCTGGAAATGTTGGGATGTTTTTTAAATTTGAATAAAATGAAAACTAAAAGACTTTCAAATCACATGAGCCAATATTGTATTCACAATAGAACATAGAGAACATAAAAAAAATGTTTAAATGGATAAATTTTACACTTTTATCCACTAAATGATCTCATTTCAAATTTGATGCGTGCTACAGGTCTCAAAAAAGTTGGCACAGGGGCAACAAAGGACTGAAAAAGCAAGACATTTTTTAAAAGATTCAGCTGGGAGAACATCTAGCAACTAATTAAGCTAACTGACATCAGGTCTGTAACATGATTAGCTATAAAAGGGATGTCTTAGAGAGGCAGAGTCTCTCAGAAGTAAAGATGGGCAGAGGCTCTCCAATCTGTGAAAGAGTGCGAAAAAAGATTGTGGAGTACTTTAAAAACAACGTCCAATTGCAAAGGCTTTGCAAATCTCATCATCTACAGTGCATAACATCTTCAAAAGATTCAGAGAAACTGGAGAAATCTCTGTGCGTAAGGGACAAGGCTGAAGACCTTTGATGGATGCCCGTGGTCTTCGGGCCCTCAGACGACACTGCATCACTCATCGGCATGATTCTGTCATTGACATTACTAAATGGGCCCAGGAATACTTCCAGAAACCACTGTCGGTAAACACAATCCCCCGTGCCATCTGCAGATGCCAACTAAAACTCTATCATGCAAAAAGGAAGCATGGTCCAGAAGCGCCATCGTGTCCTGTGGGCCAAGGCTCATTTAAAATGGACTGTTTCAAAGTGGAAAAGTGTTCTATGGTAAGACGAGTCCAAATGTGACATTCTTGTTGGAAATCACGGACACCGTGTCCTCCAGGGGAAAGAGGAGGGAGGAGGGAGTGTTATCAGCATTCAGTTCAGAAGCCAGCATCTCTGATGGTATGGGGGTGCATAAGTACATATGGTATGGGCAGCTTGCATGTTTTGGAAGGCACTATGAATGTTGAAAGGTATATAAAGGTTTTAAAGCAACATATGCTCCCCTCCAGATGACGTGTATATCAGCAGGACAATGCAAAACCACATACCACAGCTTGGCTTTGTAGTAGAAGAGTCCGGGTGCCGAATTGGCCTGCCTGCAGTCCAGATCTTTCACCTATAGACAACATTTGGCGCATCATTAAATGAAAAATACGTCAAAGACGACCACAAACTCTTCAGCAGCTGGGAACCTATATCAGGCAAGAATGAGACCATATTCCAACACCAGAACTCCAGAAACTCATTACCTCGATGCCCAGACGTCTTCAAACTGTTTTGAAAAGAGGAGATTCTACACCATGGTAAACATACCCCCGTCCCAACTATTTTGAGACCTGTAGCATGCATCAAATTTGAAATGAGCTCATTTTGTGCTTAAAATTGTAAAGTTTCTCAGTGTAAACATTTGTTATGTTATCTATGTTTTATTGTGAATAAAATATTGGCTCATGTGATTTGAAAGTCTTTTAGTTTACATTTTATTCAAATTTAAAAAAGTGTCCCAACATTTCCGGAATTCGGGTTGTATAATGTTATTTAAATGATACAAAAACGGTTCTACTAATGTTATTTTTACCCAAATATAACGTAATTTCAACGTTTACTTTAATATTCTAAGAATGTTAAAACATCCTTTTTTATCATGATTAGAACGTTATTTAAAGGTTTTAAAATGTTTCTTATAACATTCTACTAACTTTATTTTTACCGAACATATAACATTATTTGGATGTTTATTTTTAATATTCGTACATATTTTACGAGGTGGCTAATTTGTATGAATTCGTACGACCTCACTCGAACAAATTTGTATGAATGACCTACACCTAACCCCGCCCCTAAACCTACCCGTCACTGGGGTCTAGAGTCTAGACTCTAGACAAATCGTACAAAATCTTATAAATATTATTCGTATGAATAAGCCACCTCGTAAATGCGTATGAATTGGTCATGAGATAGCGTTGGTTTTTCTTGTCATGATTATAACATTATTTAGAATGTTCATCAAGTACAAATAGCATGATGAGGACATTCCAAAAATGTTGTTCTAAGAGAACATATGAAAACGTATATTAAATATTAATCAAGTTATAAGAACTTTACATGAACATTATTTTAAGAATGTTCTGTTAGCTGGGGTACATGAAGAAAGTTAGCTGTTATCATTGGCATTTATCTCAATTAATATGTGTGAGCACTTCTATAGAAGGATGTGACTAATCTTGTTTCTAATTGTTGAAATGTTTTTGAGCTAACCATCTAATTACTATGGAGCCACGGGAAAATTATGTCATAACAATGCTGATTGGTTAATGACACCAAAAGAAAAAAACAGAAGTTTATGCTAATGCTTGCTATAGGGGAAGTGTGGCAATGCTGAGAATGCAGCACTTTTTGTTATGAATAATGTTCTGATTCTAAACCTGTGTTAGCAGGTTTCTAAGCTATTACCATTACTCTAACAAGAACAAAATTATCAGTCACAATCATACTGTATATTTGGGCAAAACAGTACATTAATTACTTTTCAATGCTGAATGAATTATATATTCAAATGAACATTTCTTGTCTTGAAATTGTTATAATGCCTCTAATATGAATGAGCATATATGAGCATATATGAAATTCTGCCTTAGACTTTGGCCAAAATGAGGGTTATTAAAAGTAATTTCCTATGAGGCCTTAAAATGCACTCTAGTTTTGCAACTAACTACAGTTTGAAACAAAGCACTTGTTTTGTTAGAATACAGTTTGTACAATTTTATACACATCTCCATTCATTCATTCTTTTTCTTTTGAAAGAAACTAATATTTTTATTAATATTTTAAAGAATGCATTAAATTGATGAAGAGTGACAGTAAAGGCATTTATAATGTTACAAAAATGCTTTCTTTTTGTTTTCAAATGAATGCAGATTTTTTTGGATTTTCTATGTGTCAAAGAATTAAGAAAAATTGTATAACGGTTTCCACAAAAAACATTAAGAAGCACAAATGTTTTTAACATTGATAATATTTGTTATTGATAACATTAATTTAACATTGAGCTGCAAATCAGCCTATTAGAATGATTTCTGAAAGATCATGTGACACCGAAGACTGGAGTAATGGTGCAGAAAATTCAGCTTTGATCACAGAAATAAATTATATTTTAAGACATATTAAAATAGAAAACAGATATTTTTTAATGTGTAATAATATTTCATAACATCACTGTAATTACTGCATTTTTGATAAAAAAAATGCAGCCTTTGGTGAGCATAAATTTGACACTATATATACACTTCTACTCTTTTGGCCGGTAGTGTGAATATATATATATATCACGAATAAGCTTTTGTTTACATAATATATGTCTTTACTGTGTATTTTTATTATGTATACATAAATACGCATACATACAATATATATTTTGAAAATATTTACATGTATATATTTATATTCATATAATTTATATTATATAAAAATATATTTAATATACAAACAACATATTTTTCTGAAGTATATACATGCATGTGTGTGTATTTATATGTAAATAATAAATATACACAGTACACATACATATGTAAACAAAAACATCTATTTTGGATGCGATTAATCGTGATTAATCATTTGACAGCACTAATATACGTATTAGCCATTTTCTCTCCCTGGTGTCATGTGACTCGTTAGTGTTACAAGGTCTCAGGTGTGAATGGGGAGCAGGTGTGTTAAATTTGGTGTTATCGCTCTCACCCTCTCATACTGGTCACTGGAAGTTCAACATGGCACCTCATGGCAAAGAACTCTGAGGATCTGAAAAAAATAATTGTTGCTCTGCATAAAGATGGCGTAGGCTATAAGAAGATTGCCAAGACCGTGAAACTGAGCTGCAGCACAGTGGCCAAGACCATACAGCGATTTAACAGGACAGGTTCCACTCAGAACAGGCCTTGCCATGGTCGACCAAAGAAGTTGAGTGCACGTGCTCAGCGTCGCATCCAGAGGTTGTGTTTGGGAAATAGACGTATGAGTGCTGCTAGCATTGCTGCAGAGGTTGAAGGGGTGGGGGGTCAGCCTGTCAGTGCTCAGACCAGAAGGAAGCCTGCAGTTTGCTGAAGACAAGCAGACTAAGGACATGGATTACTGGAACCATGTCCTGTGGTCTGATGAGACCAAGATAAACTCATTTGGTTCAGATGGTGTCAAGCGTGTGTGGCAGCAACCAGGTGAGGAGTACAAAGACAAGTGTGTTTTGCCTACAGTTAAGCATGGTGGTGGGAGTGTCATGGTCTGGGGCTGCATGAGTGCTGCCGGCACTGGGGAGCTACAGTTCATTGAGGGAACCATGAATGCCAACATGTACTGTGACATACTGAAGCAGAGCATGATCCACAGGGCAGCATTGGCCGCAGGGCAGTATTCCAACATGATAACGACCCCAAACACACCTCCAAGACGACCACTGCCTTGTTAAAGAAGCTGAGGGTAAATGTGATGGACTGGCCAAGCATGTCTCCAGACCTAAACCCTATTGAGTGTCTGTGGGGCATCCTCAAACAGAAGGTGGAGGAGCGCAAGGTCTCTAACATCCACCAGCTCTGTGGTGTCATCATGGAGGAGTGGAAGAGGACTCTGGTGGCAACCTGTGAAGCTCTGGTGATCTCCATGCCCAAGAGGGTCAAGGCAGTGCTGGAAAATAATGGTGACCACACAAAATATTGACACTTTGGGCCCAATTGGGACATTTTCACTTAGGGGTGTACTCACTTTTGTGGTTTGGACATTAATGGCTGTGTGTTGAGTTATTTTGAGGGGACAGCAAATTTACACTGTTATACAAGCTGTACACTCACTACTTTACATTGTAGCAAAGTGTCATTTCTTCAGTGTTGTCACATGAAAAGATATAATAGAATATTTACAAAAATGTGAGGGGTGTACTCACTTCTGAGATACTGTATATATATATATATATATATTTAAGAATAAGAAAAAAATGACATACAATTTTATGAATACAATGTATTCATAATTTTGTTTTTTATTTTATTTCTATTCATTTTTTTTAATTAGCAGATTATTTTAATATATATATATATATATATATATATATATATATATATATATATATATATATATATATATATATATATATATATATATATATATATATTTGAAAAATGATTCAAATATATATAGATTTTCATTTTTGCATCACACACATAGCAACAGGTTCAAACATAGTATTGGCCAGATCCAAATATGTATGTGAAATCACAACTTTAACACAGGTTACATGAATAAACACGAACAGACCCCTGCATCCGTCCTGATTATTTCTCTGACAGACATAAATATTGTGTATAAAACCTGTTGCTCCCAAACAAACAAAAAAGTGTAAAATCGAATGTTTACAGTATTGTGAGATTCCGCTTAGATTGGGACAAACTCATCACATTCAGTTTGTGAATTCCTGGCCACAATTAGAGAAATTGTAGCAGGTCTGTAATCCTGCGGCGAGAGCTGAAAGAAGCTTTGGGTTGTTCCATGGGCCATTAGAGGATGATGGGAGGTCAGGTTTGGGCAGGGAGGGAACAGCTCGTCTACTTCCAAATGTGATTACAATGATGCAGCGTGAGCGTGTGCATATATTCGTATGATGGGATTTAGATCGTGTTCACCTTAAGGGACTAGGCTGGCTGTACGTAATGGCAGTGCGTACTTTATATAGTAGTGACGTGTGCCTCAGAAACAATGTACATTTACAGTAATGGAGACTTTTGTCATCAAGAAACATTGTAGTTGATTTCCATCTAAATAGGGTCGTTGTTCATACTTCAGACCTTTTTTGTGGTTGTATTTCTTTAGATGACGCATTTAATGCACTGAAAGTGCAGGTTGAAGCATAAAGAAAGCTTTTTCTTCTGTGGTAATTCAGAGAAAATGCACATAGCCCTGCTACACACTGCAAACTTGCCATTTCCTCTGTGCAAAGATATGCGAGCTTAATCACACACACACACACACGCGTGTTGTGTGTGTGTGTGTGTGTGTGTGTGTGTGTGTGTGTGTGTGTGTGTGTGTGTGTGTGTGTGTGTGTGTCTCTGTGTGTGTGTGTGTGTGTGTGTGTGTGTGTGTGTGTGTGTGTGTGTGTGTGTGTGTGTGTGTGTGTGTGTGTGTGTGTGTGTGTGTGCGTGCGCGTGTATATGTTGCGTTTGTGCGTTCATCAGCGCTGCTATGGTGAGAGGTGGGAACAACAGAGATGTACGAATTGTTGCTAGAGAAACCTTCCCATGGGGAAGCACTGAGCAACACACTCCAACAAATACTTGCCCTGTTTAAAGACTCGTCCGAAGCTTGATACCGTCTGTCTGGTTTCTATACTTCCATTTATATCAGTACTCTCCTCGTTTCTTTTCTTTCGTCATTTAGCTGCAGATTTTCCTCGGTCCATTCAGACTGAATGTTTAGGAAATGTGCTGACAACAGCATCAGACGGAGGAGAGAGGGAGGGAGGATGGTTTTGAATTTTTCTGGGGGATGCAATAATATCTTTGAGAATGCGAAAACAGTGTTTATCTCACACAGATTCTTGTTTTATCAACCATCCGCACACACACACACACACACACGTGCGATTCACACCCACAATCATAAAAATGGTGAACGCTTTTGGGTTTCCATGACCTCCTTTCCCGAGTCGGTCTTTTGTCATATCCCACTCTCTCTCTCTCTCTCTCTCTCTCTCTCTCTCTCTCTCTCTCTCTCTCTCTCTCTCTCTCTCTCTCACTCTCTGTTTCTCAGTCTAATCCTGAGCTTTGGCCACATTTCTCCTCTGGCTGCATGTGTGTCATTTTGTGTTTTGTGCGTGTGAATGTGTTTAGAGGGGAAAGCTCAGGCCATCTTGAAAAATTGATATTTGATCCCGTGTGTAAAGGAGAGGAAGAGTCCAGCTGGCTTCACACCAAACATCAACACTGCTCTCTTTAGTCTGTGATGTATGATGGATTTCTTCATATGCCAGGCTGGCATTTTTAATGACATGATGAAAAATGTCAGGACCATACAGTAAAAACATTTTAGTAGTTCATCATCTTGATGTTTATTTGAGAGAAATGATAGCTGTACTTTGCAAAAATGACTACATTGTCATGCTGGACAGCCCCGCCCACCTTTTTGTTTAAAAATAAAGTAAAAACAGTAATATTGTGAAATATTAGTACAATTTCAAATAACTGTTTTTTATTTGAATGTATTTTAAAATGTAATATATTCTTGTGATTTAAAGCTGAATTTTCAGCATCATTACTCCAGTCTTCAGTGTCACATGATCCTTCAGAAATCTTTCTAATATGATGATTTGCTGCTCAAGAAACATTTCTTCTTATTATATTATGTTGAAAACACTGTGATTCATTTTCTTCAAGATTCTTTGTTTAATAGAAGGTTCAAAAGAACAGCATTTATTTGAAAATCTCAATGACAATTTTTTTTTTTTTTGTAACATTATACATATCTTTATGATCAATTTAATGCATTCTTGCTTTATAAAAGTATTAATTTCTGTCAAAAAATCTTACTGTGTCATGGGTCAAAGACAAAAAGGGGGTTTAAAGCAAAACAATAAAAGTTTAGTACATTTTTTGTGCAATAAAATTATACATTTTTACCAAGATTTACAAGGGGAAAATATTCTGAGAAAGAAAAATGTTCACAAAAGGTTTTTTAAACATTAAAGTAGACACTTTACATGCATTTAACCCTTACAGAAATTAACCATGGTTTTACAGAAAAAGAAAAAAGAAAAGAAAAAAAATTATTGTATTTTATGGTTATTGTAGTTAAACCATGTTAACCACAAATTAACCATGTTTTGCTAAACTAACCATAGTGGTATTTGTAGTAAAACTGTGGTTATACAAATGGTAATCAGTAAGCCCCCCCAAAAAAAACATGGTTACTACACTTGTACTATAATAAAACCATGGTTATTTTTGTAAGGGAATATAATATACGTATATATAAAATAATTTTTTTTGTAAATTTATTTTAATGTGGACACCAAAATGGGATGTCTCGTCTTTGACCCTCATATATTATGATTCTCTGTGATTTTGTCAAATCACCCATCAGTTGTGGACAGACAAGTTGTTTGTTGCTGAAAACTTGTAGTGTCTGGTTAGGACACAGTATAATATCACAGTACTTATATACCATATTACTGAATGTTCATGTACCATGGTATTTTCATGGTACTTCAAAGAATACCACACCATAGTAGATGTTGAAAAAACATGGTATTAGCACAACTTGAGGAGAGAGTCATAGATAACACAGCGACTTGTATTTGTACATGTATTTATCTTAATGACTGAGTGTTGACTGAGACTTTAGCTTAGCCGCGGTTAGCTTAGCTTTGCTTGTAGCTAGTCTTCATATTTTCCCCACAGACATGCCTCAGCAGAAATATTAAACTTCAGATTTAATCCCAGGCATTACTGTACACAGAGAGAGATTAAACGCCAGCCATGACTGTCACTCATGTGTGCAAGCAATATGACAGGTGATTTGAGACACTTTAGCTAGCATTAAAAGCAACTGGCAGAGGTAGGCTACTTTTTAAAAAACTTTTTAATTTGAGTCAGAATACTGGTTTTAAAACATAATTCTTTCTTAAGCTCACTTTTCTTCTTGCTGTAGGTATATTGGTCAAATCACTTGAGTCAAACAAATGACAAATGAAATGAAAGCATGCACAGCAAAATTAGATAAAATATGAATAATTAATGCTTGCTCCAAACCATAAACTTCTAAAGCAACAAAACCAGCCTTGTTTATATGTTAAATATTTATTTGTAAATCTGAATTTTCATTTAACAGTTTCGCATTATGTGAGACACCTTTATATATTCATTCATTTGGTTGCCAGTCCAATATGTCAAAAAATTAATTTCCTGCTCAAAACGTTTCCTCTAAATATCAATATGAAAAATCTTGACATGCCTTAACCCTCTTTATTTAATCTTTTCAATCACACTGCATCGTCCTTCTGGCAGGCATCTAATAATTTTTTTATTATAGGTCAATAATTATTAGCATATTTCAGTACCTCAGTGTAACTTGTTCATTTTTTATGTGTGCTGTGGGCCTAGTCATAGCTTCTGATCCGATCTTGTCTGTGTTATCTGTGTGTGTAGGTGCCCCGGACGAGCCATACGGCTGGACCTGTGTGTGTGTGTGTGTGTGTGTCTACAGCTCAGTGGAATGATTTCAGATCTCCCCAAGGTGCTGATACTGGGGGCCATCGCCGCCGCCTCTGCCTTTGTGGTCACCATTCTTATTGTCTTGGTGTGTGTGGGGTGTCAGAGGTAAGCGAACACACGTGCACACACACGACACACACTCTGTTTAGTATGTTTAATGCCATTTGGTCTCATAAACCATGTTTACATACCCATGTCATTATACACATTTCAAAAAATTGACACTTATGACTGGTTTTGTGGTCGAGGGTCACAATTACGTTGCATCAAAGGGTCATACTTTATATTAGGTGACCTTAACTACTATGTACTTACATCAAAAAATAAGTACAATGTACTTATTGTGTTCATACTGTATTTGCTGCTATTGAGATACGGGTATACAGGTAAGGTTAGGGACAGGTTTGGTGATATGGGTAAATTTAAGGGTGGGTTAAGGTGTAAGGGATGGGTCAACAGTGTAATTATAAATGTAATTACAGAAATTAATTACAGATGTAATTACATATAGGTATTTTTAATTTTTAACATGTGCATTGTATCAAATTATTAATTTAAATGTAAGTACATATTAGTTAAGGCCACCTAATATAAAGTGGGACCCATCAAAGTATTAAATTTCATTTAGATTTAAATTCTGAAATGATCTCATCATGTGGGAACTGATGTTATCGAACTGAAAGAATCATTAATTGAATCGTTAAGGAACCAGAATTGTTGAGAGCAATCAGAATCAAAACCATGATGGTTAATTCCTTACAGTTCCCATCCGTATCTAACGCTTTATTCCCGATGTTTGTACGTTTGCACATAAAAGTCTTTGTGCACAGACGCGCCCCACTCATATGTCGAAAGAATGCGTCGGCTTCTTAAAAACTCTTTCTCCCCCACTCTCGTGTCAGGGCACCTCCTCCTCTTTTTCTTTAGTTCTATCTCTCTTTCCATCTCTATCTCTCCTTCCCTGCTGCAGAGCGACTTGATGAATGCTAATATCACTCCTTCAGCAGATTGCGTGCCCTCTGTTGGAGCCGTTTCGCTGGGAAATGCCTTAAGTTAAGCTCTGCTTCGGATGCTCATTTGTGACAACGACTTTTGCTTAGAGATATTACAAGGAACGAAACCCTCCAACAAATCAGTTTCACATATTCTCAGGCATTGTTCTATTTCTGTTTTACGTAACGTTTCACAGAAAAGATGAATAGGGACTATACTCGTTTGTTGCATACTCACCACAAAGTCATGTTTTTGCTGTACTGCAAAACAACTTGCTCTAAATGTTTTACAAGACTGTTGTACAGAAGCTGCGAGTGTATTTGTGTTTTAATGTCACTCTAATGGTAAAAACACAGTAAATACGACTGATATTTAGTGCTCAGAGAGCAGGTTGGCGTTGCTGCAAAGTCACCAGATGCCTAATGGAAAACACACACTGCGCTCATTGTTCTGAGATACACAAATTATGATTGAGTAAAACCCCTGTTTCAGAATTAAAATGTTCCGTCTCATTTCCATCGCAGACAAAATGAAAATGTACTCACTCTCATGTATTCCAAACAAGAATGACGTCCTTCTGTGGAACATAAAAGGAGATACTTCAAAGAATTTTCATGCTGCTATTATCAATGCAATGAAAGCTTATAGTGCCCCCCCCCTCAAAAAAAAAAAAACACAAAACACTACTCATGTGTTGTATTCTAAGTCTTCTGAAGCTGCAGCTCTTAAATCTCATCAGTGTCAGTGACACAAAATGCCGTTGCTTCTGCATGTTTCTATCGAATGCCAGGTTGGAAAGAGATTTGTGAGCTGTGGTGAATAGAAAGATTTTTAGCAAATAACGATTTACAATTTTTGATTCCTTTTCTCACAAAAAGTGTCACTTTATGACAATTACTCCATGACTTGTTGCTTGTTACTATTCAAAATCATTTGTTAATTGAAATAAAGCTCACATAAATTAAATAATAGATGGAAAAATGAAAACTGAAAATATAAAATAAAAGCTAATTCAAAATATAAATAATAAATACTATAATAGTATATAAATAATACCAAAATAAAACTTATTCTGAAGATTTGACTGGATGAGACTTGTGATGAGTCTTTCTGGATTCAGTACAAGTTCAGTTGCCAGCATTTGTGGCATAATGTTAATTACTACAAAAATTAATTAACTTTCCTTTTCTTTAAAAAAAGCTAAAAACCTGAGTTAATGAGAGACTTACAATGGAAGTGAATGGGGTAAATATGTAAACATTAAAATGCTTACTGTTTTAGCAGTATAGCCACAAGACATATTGGGCCTCAATATGCTCATATTTGTAAAAAATGCCTTTGATGTGGAAAAGTGCTTAGCGTCACGTCAGGGTCTGAGCAGACGTACACACTTTTTCTCGTTCAAGTACTGCAGGTTTTTGAAAATGTAAGCTGTTCTTGCAGCTCGCTGTTCTAAATGAAAGAATTTGGATGATGAATGGTCAACTTTTATATGTTAATGACATAATAAGGAGTTATTTACAGGGCAGAGAGCTGAAACCATTCAGTTGCGTTTTTTTTCTTTATGGAACTATTTAGATAAAAAGGTTTTTCTATGGCATCGTGAAGCACCTTTATTTTTAAGAGTGTATGTGTTAAATATGATTTTATTGTGAAAAAAAAAACAAAACAAAAAAAAACTTTAGGAATAGTTCAGCCAACAATGAAAATTTGTTAAAAATTCAGTCACCCTCAGGCCAGTCAATATGCAGATGATTTTGTTTCTTCATCATAACAGATTTGGAGAAATGCAGCATTACATCACTTGCTCACCATCCTCTGCAGTGAATGGGTGCCGTCAGAATGAGAGTCCAAACATCACAATAATCCACAAGTAATCCACACCACTCCAATCCATCAATTAACATCTTCTCAGTGAAAAGCTGCTTGCTTGTAAGAAACAAATCAATCATTAAGGCATTTTAATTTTAAACCTTAAACATATTTGACTGTTTAGACTGTTATAAACAGTGTGCATATTTCTCCTGATTCAGACGAGAGTTAAAAACAAATTAATGATTGATTTGTTTCTTACAAGCACGCAGCTTTTCACTTTTCCAGACGTTAACTGATGGACTGGAGTAGTGTGGATTACTTGTGGATTATTGTAACTTGTACTGAACCTGGAATATTCCTTTAAAACATGGCTATGCTACTGCTGCATTCATGATTGCACATCAGTACCAAAGTGCAGCTGTTATTTTGCTGTGTGAGGTTTTGCAGTGTGTACAGTGCATTCTGCAAGTCATGTGTGTAGACACAGGGTCACTAATACCCAGGTGCAAACGTGTCCCTCCGTCCTCCTGAGTTTCTGACCTTCACAGAGGAACAGAGCGAAACAGCCTTCACAACTACAAACAAAAAGGAGACATCATGCCATTATGCATTACATTATTCTACTTTTTAAATGTCTTGTTATTAATTCATCCATAAAAGCCGTCTTCATCTAGTTTAGGGAGTAAAGGAGAGAGAGAGAGAGAAGAGAAAATCCTCTGTTTCACAGATTCGCGTGAGTGTGAGAGATGCTGCGGATGTTAAAAATGGGGTGAGAGTGAAAGGAACAAAAAGAGGTGTGTGTGAAAAAATGTGTGTATTTCACAGGCTGTTGGATTGGTGGAGAAAGAGAGAAGCTATAATTGATGTCACACCAGGTGTGTGTAGGGAATGAGAGGAGAAGAAAAGCAAGGGAGGAGGGATCGTCAGGGTTACCTATCCATCCTCTCGCTCTCTCTTCCTCCAGTACACCTGCAACACATCTCGTCCCTCATGATTACGCCGTCCCTAGATAAAACCAGACCCTGGCAATCCCACAGAGAGCCATTACAAACACTCGCTGTAGTGGAATTTTACTTCCTGTCCTATTCAACATTGCACAATAGCTCTGGTACAAAACCCAGAGAGCTGCATGTCTAGTGTCTACAAAGGCTGCAGCTTTGTAAGGCGGCATTCTAAACAGAATGTAATCTCATAGGTGACTGATTTGGAACACTGCATACTTCAGTTTCTTACTCATGATTCCAGGAGTCGTGTCCACTGTTTCCCTTCATTTTTCTCCATAATAAATGGGAAATCTCTTTTGACAAACCATTAAAGTGGTGATATATGCTTCTGTATCATGTGTGATTTCACTTCTTTTTTTTAAACTGTTTAATTGCTGAATTCAAGGTGAAGAACTACACTACCCATAATCCTTAAAGAAGAGGCACCAATTAAAATGGTCACTGTTAATGGAAATGAAAATTGCGGCAAAAGAGCTCAACAACAACATCCGGTTCCGTGAACTGAAATGAATAGGCAAATTACATACATTGAATTATTCTCTCTACACTCAAACAACTCATATTGGTACAACAGTAAGATTATTCAAATGTTTAAAATGTTTTGAAATATTCACCAAGGCTGCATTTATTTAATACAGTAAAAACAGTAATACTGTAAAATAGTATTACAGTTTTAAATAGCTATGTGTATATATGTGTTTAAAATGTCATTTATCTCTGTGATCAAAGCTGAATTTTCAGCATCATTACTCCAGTCTTCAGTGTCACATGATCCTTCAGAAATCATTCTGATTTGCTGATTTTCCTACTATTATCAATATTGAAAGCAGTGCAGCTTAATATTTTTATGGAAACCATGATTATTTAATGATAATTTGTTTAAAATGAATTTCAAAATAGCAACATTTATTTGTCACTTTACTGTCACTTTTGATCATTTTAATGCATCCTTGCTGAATAAAATAATTTCTGAAAAAGTTAATAAATAAATACAAATCTTACTGAACCCAAACTTTTGAGCAATAGTGTATACACACAAAAAAAAAAAAAAAAAAAAACACAGCACACAAAAATATCGGGTTACATAACATACTTTCCAATTGTTAAATGAAATATATTTATAATCTATATTTGTAATAATTTTGCTCTAGATTTGCCCGTTATCTTGAAAGAACGTTTTCATACAATGCTGTGCTTATAAGTCTAAATGTTGCCTTAAAATACTATCTAGGTAGGTAGCTCACATTTTGCAACAGAGCTAATATTGTGATTTACTTATAGGATGTTCCAGTCATTAAATTCTTTCCTTGCATGTTTGCTGTATTTTATGTTTTCCTCACAAAGAGTGTCTCTCAATTTGTCTGCAGAAAAAGCAAGAGCAAACATGGCCACGCCAACGGAGGGGCTCAGAAAAAGGAAACAGTGAGTGCAAAAAAAGTACAGTATATTTGAACACATACACACAGTGTAAGTGTGGACATGGATGTACGTACTGTACATATACATGATAATGTTTTGTATTTCAGGCTGCTCTGCGCCAGTCCAAGCTGAACTCAATGAGTAAATCTGACACCCGCCTGCATGACATGCACAGGCTGCCCTGCAATGCCAATGGTGAGAGAGACAGACAGATGTAACTGGTCTTTATGACATACGCACACAAGACTCATTTACCACACATACGTACATATGCACTGGCCGACGCACGTGCGTGTAAAGGCTGACGTCTCCAGAGAGTTGTCATGGTAAGATGTTTCCTAGCTCATGTTCCCACTGCTACAGACGTGTGATCTGCGAGGCTGAGAACGACAGTTGTCAAGCTGACACACAGAACACACACATCCCAAAGCCTTATATACATTGGCTTCTAATCTTTTAAATCCAGACTAATGGAGACTCAGCTTTATTTAGTGTGTAAAACACAAAATACACAATAGGAAGGATAATAATTCCCAATTCGTATCAACGTGAAATCAAGATTGACCCTATTTACTTTTGTAATACATGCTTCTGGTCGTAATATCCACGAATCATCAGTCTACACTATTCCAAATTAGAAAAAAAAAAAACGCTTTTTCGCTGATGTTACAAAGATCACACGTTTCAACACGGGGAAGACATTTGAGGTTATGAAGAATATTTTGGTAACATTGTTTGAAATGATTCTAAAGCATTTATATGCCTAGTTTTGTCATAATTATAACGCTATTTAAAGGTTACAAAAACATTTCTTACAATGTTCTGCTAACTTTATTTTCACTCAAAATGTTATTTGAACGTTTATTTTTAAATATTCTACACATTTTAAAATGTCCAGTGTTCTTTTTGTGATTAGAATATTACTTAAAGGTTCCTAAAAGTTTTCTTACAATTTTCTACTAACTTTATTTTCACCCAAGATATATCGTTATTTGAACATTAGTTTTTAATATTCTAAGAACGTTAAAATGTCCAGTTTTCTTGCTGTGGTTAGAATGTTATTTAAAGATTACAAAAACATTTCTTACATTCTACTAACTTTATTTTCACCCAAAATATTATTTGAATGTTTATTTTTAATATTCTACGAATGTTAAAATGTCCTTTTTGTGATTAGAACGTTACTTAAAGGTTCCTAAAATGTTCTACTAACTGTATTTTCACCCAAGATATACATTTGAACATTCATTTTTAATGTTCTAAAAACATTCAAATGTTATTTAAAGATTACAAAAACGCTTCTTACAACGTTTTACTAATTTTGTTTCTACCCATCTATCTATGTAACGTTATTTGAATGGTTATTCTAAGAACATTTTCTCAAGATTGAGAACGAGTACAAATAACATTATAAGGATGTTCTGAGAATGTTGATATCAGTATATTTTCTCTCATTGTTTTAAGAACATTCATAAAGTAAAAACATCATAAAGACATTCTAAGAATGTTGTTTTAAGAATGTTTTCTCTCAGCGTTATCAGACCGTATATCAAATATTAACGAAGTGATAACAATGTTCCATAAACACTATTTTTAGAATGTTTTGTCCTAAAAATTATATAACTTTTTAAAATGTTATTGAAAGTTGTGAGAACGTTCCTTGTTATGCTAAGCTAGTCAGCTAAACTATTAGCTTGCTAAATAGGCTAGGCTAAACTAGAAAGGTAAATGCTTAATGACTGTTTTTAGATTGGTAGTATCTTCTGATACATAGTTTAGAAAACAAAATTTACATTATTTGTTGCCAGTGTAGTTTCATGTTGGCTTTAAACTCATTGTACCGTCTGTAAGCATGTTAAACATATGTAAGATTGTGAAAGTGTGGTCAAAATGCGAGATAATCAAATAGTAATGGTCTGCCCTCTTGTGTTTGCCTGGAGTAATGTCAAATGTGACATTTTTAATGACACTTTGGATTTTATTGACCCTTTGTACTATGTAAGCATTCGTTTTTTATCCAATATGACATCAATACTCCAAACTTTAATCTTAATCCTCTTTCCCATCTCTCTCATATTAATCTGTGTTATTCTGATTGACAGGCGCCCCTAAGAGCCGGCCGGCCAGCATGGATCTTCTGCTCCTGCATACCCGCCGCTCCAATTCTGATCTCCGTCCCAGCTCAAGCCGCCAGCTGCCTCGTGCTCCCAACAAAAATGAGAATGAGGAACGCGAACACACCTACTCTGAAGTTTGCCGCCGCTCCTCTCCCACATCCCACCCGCCAGATGATGGCCTGTATGAGAGTGTTGGGATCAAAGGGGCGGGGCCTGATAAAGCTGCCCCACCTGCTGCCCCTGCCCCGACGTCAACCAACACGCCCACTCAGCGCCATGCCCACAGCCCGACGCTCAATGGGAACGGCCGAGGTGGAAGCAGAGGAGGCATGAACGGCGTGAGTCAAGACGAAGTGACGGCAGAGTACGCCTCCATACGGAAGGTGAAGAAGCTGGAGCGAGGCAGGAGGGAGGAAGTGGTGGAGGATGGAGAAAGGGAGCACCAGAGCGTGTCCAGCAGCGAATCCTCCAGCAGCACTTTGCCTAGGAAAACAGTGGAACCATTTCACCTACCCAATTTCCCAAAGGTGAATATGACACAGATCAGCCACACAGGTTCAGAATAGTTACAGAAAAAAACACTCAGCTCATAACTCATCCTGCAGGGGCAAAAATCAGTGACAAAATCTCACAGAAACCTTAAAGAATAGATTGGATATGTCTGGAGAACAGAATGTCATATACTGTAGACTCTTTCAAGTAACCATCTACAACACCCTAGCAACTATACTAATGCAGTAAAAATCTTTCAGAACAGCAACTGCATAGCAACACCTTAGCAACCATCCAGAACACCCCAGCAACCCATAATTCACTTAAACCACAGAACAACATAGTAACTGCATAGCAACACCCTAGCAACCATCCAGAACACCCCAGCAACCCCATAATTTACCTAAACCACAGAACAATATATTAACTGCATAGCAACACCTTAGCAACCATCCAGAACACCCCAGCAACCCATAATTCACTTAAACCACAGAACAACATAGTAACTGCATAGCAACACCCTAGCAACCATCCAGAACACCCCAGCAACCCCATAATTTACCTAAACCACAGAACAATATATTAACTGCATAGCAACACCTTAGCAACCATCCAGAACACCCCAGCAACCCATAATTCACTTAAACCACAGAACAACATAGTAACTGCATAGCAACACCCTAGCAACCATCCAGAACACCCCAGCAACCCCATAATTTACCTAAACCACAGAACAACATAGTAACTGCATAGCAACACCCTAGCAACCATCCAGAACACCCCAGCAACCCCATAATTTACCTAAACCACAGAACAACATAGTAACTGCATAGCAACACCCTAGCACCCTAGCAACCATCCAGAAGATCCCAGCAACATCCATAACTCACTTAAACCTCAGAACAACTTAGTAATTGCATAGCAACACAGTAGCAACCATCCAGGGCTGCGTTTCCCAAAAGCATCGTAAGCTTAAGTTGATCGTTAAAACGATTGCACGAATCATCTTAGACTTGCGGAACGTATCCCAAAACCATCGTAACTTAAGCAGTACTTGAAAATCTTCGTAGATCTACGAGTGCTCTGGAGTAATCGTAAATCCATACCTGCATCGTAAGAAGACAGAATTATGAGGTCATCTGCAGGACAGTCGGCAGATTACACTTTTAACTTTATTCAAGTGCAATGTGATTATAATTAAAGCTTTTGATTGTACTTTATTGCACTTTATTACTCGTTGTTGTTTTTTTAAAATGAATTTATAAATGAAATCATTAAAAATGGCAGAAAACAAAAAATAGAAATTTAAATTAAATGACTGGAAAAAAAACGAATAAAACAAATAATGTAGGAAATCTGCTTCAAAGCGATAAAAATAGGGATAAACTAAAAAAAACAACACACACACACACACACACACACACACACACACACACACACACACACACACACACACTTGACCCTCTATCAATGGCATATTTATTCTCTAACTGCTAGCTTTTCTTGAAAAACTAACACTAGCTTTCTTTTTTTCTATTCTATCTACTATCTAAAAAAATTAAAAACACTATAGGTTACTTTTTCAATATTCTATCTACTCGTTTTCTTTAAAATAATTAAATAAATAAATAAAATCTTGTTACGTGTACTGCATTAGACTAACCGAGACTTCATAGCACTTGCATGTTTTTGCTCATTTGTTGGTTTTGATTGTTTCTTTTGTCCTCATTTGTAAGTCGTTTTGGATAAAAGCGTCTGCTAAATGACTAAATGTAAATGTAAATTATATTATATTATATTATCTGAGCTGTCTGGAACACAGCATTAGGTTAACATTTCAATAAACATTTCAATCTCAATACTACAAATACAAACCATTCTATAAATTGATATTTCAGCACTTGACCAACGGATAGCGACTCCTAAGTAGCACTTAAAGCACAGCTACGTGTGAGTGTGTTAAGTGCATTTTTGGGAAACGCACGTGAAACAATAACGAGCGTTCATAAAATGACTTGTAGAAAACGCTCTTAAGCGCTAAGATCAATCGTTATCGGGAAACCTGGCCCAGGACACTCCAGCAACTCCATAATTTACTTAAATCACAGAACAACTTATTAACTGCATAGCAACACCCTAGCAACCATCCAGAATAACCCAGCAACCACATAGTAATTCCCTAAACACTTAAAACAACTTAGTAATGGCATAGCAACTACCCAAAACACCCAGAAATATCCATAACTCACTTAAACCTCAGAATAACTTAGTAACTGCATAGCTAGGCCATAGCAACCACATAGTACTGCACTAAACATTCCAGCATCATTATGGTATATTTTGCACCACTCTCATTTTCTTCAGAACAAACTAATGCAAGAACTTGGCATTGCTAAAGATGGACCTATTAGATGAGGACCCATCTTTAGCAATGCCAAGTTCTTGCATTTGACTTCCAGGCAATAGAAAAAATAATAATAACAATAAGTGAGAAAAAAAGAGTTATAATTGTCTGCCATTTGCACTGATGGAAATAGCAAATTGCAAGCACTTAAATGCAGGGCCTGGTAGTGCAGTTATACATTTGGACCACTAGAGAGTGCTGTTTCCTATAAAAAAATATCCCTAGATTCACCAACCTGAAGCATTATCTAAAATCTTCATGACTGATATGAATATGACTGATGCCATTTACATGGTAAATCTTTTAGAAGTTTATATGTCAGATGTTTCTGATTAAAATGGGTTCAAGAAATAAACAGTACCAAGCGTTAAAATGTTGCTTTACCCAGAATCTTACTCATTTAAAATTACAAAACATTCTATTGACATTGAGTTTAAAAATAAACTGAAGTTATGCATTGTCAGTTTTTTAGCTGACACTTTGTTTGTGTGTGTGTGTGTGTGTGTGTGTGTGTGTGTGTGTGTGTGTGTGTGTGTGTGTGTGTGTGTGTGTGTGTGTGTGTGTGTGTGTGTGTGTGTGTGTGTGTTTGTTTGTGTCTATGTGTCTGTTTGCATTTCACCCATATTCCTGTCCGTCTGTCAGCTGATACCTGTTTATGCCGTGTTTGGCTTTCAAGGACAGATAAGACTTGCAGAGAGCAGAACAGCCATGTGGAATGATGGTGCCTTTAAAATGGAAAACACACAGACAATGATCGGATAATGATCCAGTCTTCCTGTTAACTCAACTCTGCTCTACTTTATGTGTGTGTGTTTGTGCCATTTATTTGCCACATATGGAGATAAAAATCTTCTTTGTCACGGGTTTGTTGATTGATGGCTTGTTTACACAGGCACGGTATTGTATTCAGTGCATACTTGTCTTTCTAAATCTGATTTACAGTGTGCCATTTGGTGTTTTAGCAAGGCTAAACAATGTGTGTGTCTTTGACCTGCATTATATCCAAGCCTGCATCTAGAGCAAATATTGTTAGAGTTTACGTGAAAGCGAACATGCAATATGATTGTGTGGCACATGTGTCACTCCAGTGCACTGTGCTGGATTATGTAAGGTCTTTTGGCAGGCTGCCTGCCCTGCCATGTGTTTTTTTTTGTTGTTGTTAAAGGCATCAGGGAGGAACCACAGAGCAGGTAGTTGCTTCAGCCAGGGAAATAAATAGCAGCAAACACTGTAGCCATTCATCTGCTGGTATTAATCATTCATACTGGAGGTGTGTTTCTTTCCCTCTTTAATCATTGACTCTCTATATGGCATACATATCTGCTCCTGTAATGATTAACTCACAGAACATTTCCACTGTAGAAACAAACACCAATCAGTCCTAAATTAAAGGAACAGTTCATGTAGTTGCAGACCAGCATGACTTTCTTTCGTTGTTTTGTGGGACACAAATGCAAATTTTGTAAAAATGTACTGGCCACCGTTTTATTTTTAGAATGAAAGTGAATGAGGACTGGTGCTGTCGAGTTCCAAAATGACAAAAAAAAAAAAAAAAGAATCATAAAAGTTGTTCATATGATTTTTGCAAAAAAAAAAAAAAAAAAAAAAAAAAAGAGATGTTCTGAGATCATATAATAGGTTTCAGTGACAAACGGACCAAAATGTAGGTCTTTATTCCCCTTCACCCTAGTAAAAAAGTCATATATTTAAAATACATTTATTTCATACTAAAAACAGTTCAAATCTATTAACATATTTACTGACAAATCGCTGAAGACTTACTGATATAAATACTACTATTAAACCTTGTTTGAGTGCTATATGTGCATAAAGCCTTCCTTATATAGCCTAAAATATGTTTTAATGTCACTATTGATGAGGATTGTAAGAGTTTTGAATAATACTGGTCTTTAAATACAAGATATTTAAAGTGTACCTGAAGTATTCTTGCAATAGTTCCACTTTAGCACAATCAAAAATGCTTATATCTTTAATTGGATTACAGTACTACTTCCACACAATTAAAGTGCATTAAGTACAAAATTAGTTGGTCCAATTTAGCAGACTTTAAGTATACCAGTTTAGTATACCAAAAGTACAGTAAAATTCATTTTATTTAGTTTTTAAAATAATTTTTATTTTTTTATATGACTATTTCAGTTGAATTTATTTATTTCCAGTCAGTCATTTCAGTGCTTCAGCTTATTTAACTTAGTTGCCCAGTCAACATTTTTTCATGTAATATTTATACTTTATTGTATTTCAAATTTATTTCAGTTACCAGTTTCAGTTTGTGTTTTAGTTAACAATAATATCCCTGTTGTTGAAGGAATAGTTCACTAAAAATGAACATTTGCTAAAAATGTACTCACCCCAAATGGGTGCCGTCAGAATGAGAGTTCAAACAGCTGATAAAACATCACAATAATCCACAAGCATTCCACACCACTCCAGTCCAGTCCATTAATTAACATCTTGTAAAAAGTTGCATGTTTGTAAGAAACAAATCCACCATTAAGATATTTTAACTTTAAACCGTCACTTCTGGACAAAATACCACAATCCATAATAACACTTCCTGCCTGAATTTGTTTCCTATAAACACACAGCTTTTCACTTCACGAGATGTTGGAGTGGTGTGGATTACTTGTTGATTATTGCAATGTTTTTCTCAGCTGTTTGGACTCTCATTCTGACGGCACCCATTCACTAAAGAGGATCCATGAGAATATTGGACACAAAATTGATTCGTTCGCAAAATAGATGTTGTTGCTTCTCTCATAAACTCACAAACATGGAGAGCTAGAATTCAGACGACACAAAAATCAGTCTGTTTGCATTAGCAGTGCTTGAGGAGGTCTGACCAGCCTGCATGTTCCTCATGTGTCCAACAGGAGGCAGTCTTCATGGGCAACGGAGAGCAGTACATTTGGAAACCACCAGAAGAGGATGAGATGATCATGCCAGTTGTTCCTCAGCTGGAGAACGGACACAGCCATCCCACCGCCGTGGAGGTAACGTCTCCCTCGCTATCCCAGCACTGCAGACGGGGTCATGACATTTGTCTATGTTTGCATGAAGGGTTCAGGTTTCAGACTTTGACCTTTGACCTCTAAATCTCAGGACCACTTGCGTACATTTCGGATCTCTTTGGTCTGCCCCTTGCGTGTCAATAAAGAGTGTTTTCTGGGACAGGAAGTGAGTGGAATGATGGCTGCAGTCTGATAAATTGTGGCTTGAAAGAGAGAGAAAGTTTGAGCCTTATTTCTCCCTCCTCCTCTCGTCTCTCTTCCTGCTCTCTCTCTCTCTCTCTCTCTCTCTCTCTATGGCGGGCTTGGAATGGCTTGACTATCAGGCAGGTCAAAGGTCTGTAGACTGTGCTTGTTGACTGTCAGTTCAGGGTTGGTGTGAGGGAAGGAATATGAGAAGTGAGGAGAGGTCAGGACAGACAGGCACTCTGGGTCAACTTGTGTTTAATCAACTTCCTCTGGCCAATCAATACTTACAACTTGGATTCAGATAAAAGCATTTAGAGCCAAGATGTGTAGTGTAGATTATGTTTGAAGAATAGATACAGATTCTAACAGGAAGTTATATGCAGTGTTGTGGGTAATGCATTACAAGTAACGCGAGTTACGTAACTAGTAAAGTAACTAGTAAAGTAACGCATTACTTTTAAGTTACTTTTTCCGCATTTATTGACTGACAGTTCACATGATGTTACTGTAGTTCTACACTAAATGTGAATGTGCATTAATTCATCCCACTCGCAAAAAAACAGATTTAGCATTCATCAAAATGAATTTAAACAGTTAAATAGATTAAATAGTTTTGTTTTAAATATAAAGCTCACTAAACATAGGAAAAATTGTAGAGTAAGTAAAAGCAGTCTTAATTCAAGATACACTAAAAAAAAAAAAAAAACTGTATTTATTTGAAATTAATTTACTGTATGTATTTGAAATGCATACAAAATTTCCATACAAATGCATTACATAGTTTTAACTTAATGTGATGCAGTCATGCATAGTTATAAATAATACATTATAGTACTAATAGTAATAAACTGGATAACCAGGTTTATACATTTATCATCAATAAATTAAATTTGTTTCCTTATACATTTATACCTGACTAAATGCAATTTTAAAATAAACAGATTATAAGAAATTGGAAGAAATGCATTTTAAAAATACGTTTATTTAAATAAAATCAAGTAATGCAATGGATTTATATGCATATGCTACTTAATCTACATACATTTTTTTAAGTGTATATTAAAAAAAATAAAAAATTGATACTAACACAACTATTATGTTCTCTGATTTTACAATTTGCACCTTGGGTGGCATTGAAGTACTTTGCAAATGACATTCTACACTTATTTTGTTGGTTAGCAGTGTAACAGTAAGCTGAACGTCTTTGGCTCAGATGGAAGTGTTGGCTGTTGTAACCGGTGAGCTGAATACACTTCTCCATGCTCCGTCTCTCTCACATCTCGGCTCATTCCTTCTCTTGTCCAGACACACCCAGTTTCATGTCATGAGGTGTGTGGGCGTGACACTGCATGGCCCTCTGCTCTACTTCACTTAACACATTATACTCAACATGGGAAAAATCAATGGACTTTTAAAAAAACATCTTCAGACTTTTTAAAATCATTTTTGCAGGGTTGTTTATTTCTAACCCTGTGGTTTCTTTGTGAGCTCATAATAACTGCATGCAATTTATTATATTACTACGTTATTAATTTACAGTTGGAAATTTTTTCAATCTATTGTAATTATCTAATATAATCTTAATTAGAAATCTCCAAACAGTTCAATTCCCACTGCTTTTGTTACACCTGTTTACGCGCACATGCTGCAACTCATGTAAGATTGAATTGCCTCAGAAGAGTGCATTTGTAAGAAGAGAAATGAGAAAAAAAAATGTGTGTGTGTGTGTGTGCGGGGGGGGGGGATATTGCAAGGGAGTGAGAAAGAGAGAGCAATATGAAGGGGAAAGAAAAGACAGTGAGAGAGCAAGAGGAAGGAGAAAAAACCTCTCAAGACTTTCTCAACAGCTGCAGAGAGTTTTGAAACCCTCGTCATTGTGATTTCCTCTTGCTCTGCAAAGCGCTGCACAGCACAGTAAACAATGCTCGACATGGAGGAAAAGAGATCAGAGGGGTGCACACAGACACACACACATTTGGGAGTTTCAAACAACATGAAACTCAGCGGTTTTCTTAAAATCGGCTGGTTCAGTCATGCCTGTGTTCAGACGCATGCTATGCGTCGTGCTGTGGCCTGCAGATTACAGTACAGGCTAAGATACTGAATGCTGCAGAGCTGTTTTCCAGACCGGTTAGAGGTGTTAACATGACAAACGCAATCGTATCCGCAGCTCGATTCATGCCATAACATCTCCTCAGCCTGTACACATGAATGCCGTAAAGGTCACTATGTGAGTTGGAGAGCCGAGTTGAATTCTTGACTGAGATTTTACACATGCCATTGAGCTGGGAGTGCTAAATGTCATCTACCACAAAGAGGGCATGTGAGGTGAACACGCACACACACACACACACACACACACACACACACACACACACACACACACACACACACACACACACACACACACACACACATCAGTGTTAGGGGTGTGCAATATTGACAATATCTCAATATTTTTTTGGGGGGGGGGGGGGGGGGGGGTCAATAACAATAATTACATGATATTTTTAATGTGTTTTCGATCTGGTTTAAGCCTGTCATGGATAAATAAATATGACACTAAAACCACCAGTAGGTGGCGTCATTTGAATTTGAACATACTTTCCGACAGTTATAGGGTTTATTTTATATAGTATAAACATGGGTAGTATGAGGGAAATTCAGACATACTATATCCGCGATGTTGATATGGTCATGTGACCTACAGCATCAGTTGCATCACTTCACTGCCATTCATAAATTGCCTCATGGGATAGTAAAGTGTCCACTGAATGTGGATCCTGGCAGAGGTAGTAGCCTAGGTCATCCGGGTACTTTTCGCCTACTGTTTTATGAATACTGTGAATTCTTTTGGCGAACTGTTTTTCACATACAATATAATAGGGAAGTATTCAATTTCAGACACATCACCTGTTTTAATGAGTGATTCATTGATTCATTCATTCAAATGATTTGTTCAAAATAGCTGATTCATTTAGAAACAAAGCAAGTGACTCTCTTTATGAATGGATCAGGAACGAAACACCACAATGTTGCTCTGAGATGGACAAATGTTCTACTCTGGCTTTGTTTGTAACAACAAAAAACAGAAAAAAACAGACACTGTTCTCTCAATAATGTAACTTGCTCAATATTAACTTATTGTTTGTTGAACCGGTGTATAGAATCAATCACATTTGCGGTCACGCTCGCATGCTGATATTCTGGAAAACTGCATTTTTTGTGTGATATTATGTAACAATATCATATCTTATATATATATATATATATATATATATATATATATATATATATATATATATATATATATATATATATATATATATATATATATAAAAAACATATATGAGTATTTTTGGGTTCATAACTTGAATTACAAGGGCATTCTAACAGGCTTCATCACACAGTGAATGCTTCTGGACTTTTGTTGTTTGCAAAGTGAGTGACATACTGTCCGCTCACACATCATTAAAAGAACAATTACAATATTACCATAGATGATAAATATTGCACACCCCTAAATAGTGTACGTTAGATGTTTTCTTGTATCACATATTCGTAATAGACCACACATGGACATTAGAGGGGGATTGTGGGAAATCTTCCTACCCTAATAGCTCCTGTCTGGTTAGCGGGGTTAAGGGCGTCTCGGTGGGCTGCTGCGGTGAAAGTTTAACAAGCTTATCTGCAGGTTAGGTAACAGATAAGAGCGTTTACACTGGCTCTGTCGATCACGGCTAAAGTGGGTCATGTTTCTTCTGTGTGCAAGCAGAGTCCTGTTACCACACACACTATGACACACGAGTCAAACACTCAGCGCTGTAGGCATCAGTGTAGTGCGTATACTACAACTTCAGGCATATTTGAGGTTGTGTTGTGTTAACTCTTATCTGTCGTGTTGCCCTTTTACTTTTACCTTGTTAAGCCAGTTGTCACTATTACTATTGATAAAACCACTAAATCTGATTATTAATTTTTGATGTATCATCAATGAAACTTCAAATTATGGTCTTGGTATGCTGGTATGGTGTTACTTTTTTAAGTGATAAAACAGTTCACCTCATAAAAAAATTATTAAAAAAAAAAAAATTAAATTGATGGAGATAAATATAAAAAAAAATGAGGCAAGTAAGCAACCAACTAGTAGCCACACAGAACACTGTAGCAACCACTTAGAACACCCTAGCAACCATCTGGAATACCCTAGCAAACATATAGAACATCATAGCAATGACCCAGAACATCATACCAACCACCAAGTACAACTTAGCAATCCCTTAGTACAACCTAGCACGCAAAACAGCCTAGGAACCACAAAACCAACCTAATAACCACTTTAACAACCCTAGCAACCACCAAGAACAGCTTAGTAATCACTTAAAAAACCCTAGCAACCACCAAGCACCCAGAACACCCTTACAACCACCAAAAACAACATATCAACCACCAATAACAGCCTAAAAACCATCCAGAACAACATAGTAACCACTTAATACACCCTAGTAATAAGTCAAAACAGCACCTAGAATACCCTAGCAACCACAAGAACAACCTTACAACCATCCAGAACACTGTAGTAACCACATAGAACACCTAATAAACATACAACAGCACCCAGGTACCCACCTGGAACTTGCAAGCAGCCACAAAAAATAACCTAGCAACCATACATAACACCTTAGCGACCATTAAAAACATTATAGTAACCACCTAGAACACCCCAGTAACCATAAAGCATTACTCAGGCACCCATCCAAAACATACTAGCAACCACCAAAAACAACCTAGCAAGCATGTAACCACCAAGAATAGCCTAGCAACCACCCAGAAAACTCTAGCAATCTCCAAGAACAACCAACCACTCATATCAGCCTAGCAACCAACAAAAACATCCTAGCAACGACCAAGAAAAACCTAGCAACCATCCAGCACACCCTAGCAACCACCAAGAACAACCATATAAAACAACTTAGCAACCACCAAGAACAACCAACCATTCATAACAGCCTAGCAACTACCTAAAACAACCTAGCAACAACCATATAAACTTAGCAACCATCCAGAACATCCTAGTTATCACCAAGAACAACCAACCACTCATAATAGCCTCATAACAGCCTAGCAACTATCTAAATCAACCTAGCAACAACCAAGAAAAAACCTAGAAACCATCCAGAACACTCTAGAAAGTACCAAGAACAACCAACCACACATAATAGCCTAGCAACTACCTAAAACAACCTAGCAATGACCAAGAAAAACCTAGCAACCATCCAGAACACCCTAGCAACCACCAAGAACACCCTAGCAACCACCAAGAACAACTGACCACACACAAGAGCCTAGCAACTACCTAAAGCAACCTAGCAATGACCAAGAAAAAAAAATAAAAATCTAGCAACCGTCCAAAACACCTTAGCAATCACCAAGAACAACCAACCACTCATAACAGCCTAGCAACTACCTAAAACAACCTAGCAACCATCCAGAACATCCTAGCAACCACCAAGAATAAACAACCACTCATAACAGCCCAGCAACAACCATAAAACCCTAGCAACCAACCAGAACACCCCAGCAACCACCAAGAACAACCAACCACCCATAACAGCCTAGCAACTTCCCAAAATAACCTAGCAACGAACAAAAAAATAAAATAAAATCTAGCAACCATCCAAAACACCATAGCAACCACCAAGAACATCCAACCACTCATAACAGCCTAGCAACTATCTAAAACAACCTAGCAACCATCCAGAACACCCTAGCAACCACCAAGAATAACCAACCACTGATAACAACCTAGAAACTACCTACAACAACCTAGCAATGACCAATAAAAACCTAGCAGCCACCCAGAACACCCTAGAAACCACCAAGAACAACCAACCACTCCTAAAAGCCTAATAACTACCTATAACAATGTAGCAATGACCAAGATAAACCTAGCAACCATCCAGAACACCCTAGCAACCACCAAGAACAACCAACCACTCATAACAGCCTAGCAACTACTTAAAACAATCTAGCAACTACCAAGAAAAACCTAGCAACCATCCTAAACACCCTAGCAACCAACCAGGACACCCTAGTAACTACACAGGCAAGTTGCAGATAGCATTTGCTGGTGGAAATTAACTTTGCAAATTCTGAAATCAGTGTGTTTTTTGTAACTCCTTCAGCACTATAACTGTAACATGAGAATGCGCCCCAGGACAGTTATTATTACGAAATCCTCTTTGGCAAAGCTGATCTTTGGCAGGCTCTTAAGTGTTTCTCATTCTGCGGTTCTCTCTCTCTCTCTGTCTGTTCTCAGATCTCTGACATGTACTCTACCGTCTGTAAGACCCTGAAGAGGAGACACCAGCAGGGTCAAAGCCAGGAGGATAGCAGGCCGACGGCCTCTGCTGCGTCCCCAGCGGTGGACCGAGGCGGCACGGGCTGGCCTTCTGCCGGTGCTGCAGGGGAAGAACCGTGGGGGAGGAGCGGTCCCCAGGAGGAGCCCTGCTACGAGCCTGTGGGCGAGAAGACGTGGCCCCGGGGCCTGGCGCAAGAGTCAGACCCAGCCTACGCCACAATTGATTCCCACCGGAAACGGGAGAAGCTGGCCAGCAACACGCTGAAGCCTAAAAAGAAACCCGTGCAGGTTCCAGGCAGAGCCATGACCTGCGAGAACTTTTACGAGACTATCGGCGACGTGAAACAGGGAGCAAACGCAGCGAGCACCACCACTATCTTTACCTTTAACGACGGCATGGAAATGTACGTTACGGGGCTATAAAAAAGCCTGACTTAAACCGTCAAATTAAACACCTACAGAGGGAAAAAAACAAACTGCAGCCCTCTGACAAATGAAAAGATACACAGCCTACAGCTGCCAAACACACGCCAACCTACATAACCACACAACCAATGTATATTTATTCTTACCATAAGAGTGCACAATCAGCTGCAACACTCATGCAGACAAAACAACACTGAATTGGCTGAACCAGGTCTGCAGCCGGGCTGTTTTTAGCTGACAGGCATGCTCACCAAATCCAGGGATCTAAACTGGTTTTTCCACCATGATACAGTTGCTAATGATAGTTTACTGCAGGGTAAAAAATCAATATGACTTTAAGACTCACTGTAGCACAGGGGAGTTTGCATCTGATTATATACACTGCCAGCCAAACGTTGGGAGTAATTAAGATTTTTTATGTTTTTGTAAGAAGTCTCTCAATTAGACTGCAATTATTTGATCAAAAACACCATAAATTCAGTAAAACTGTTTAATATTATTAAAATTTAAAATAACTGTTTTCTATATGAATATGTTTTAATACGTAATTTATTCCTGTGATGCAAAGCTGAATTTTCAGCATCATTACTCCAGTCTTCAGTGTCACATGATCCTTAAGAAGTAATGATGCTGAAAATTTAGCTTTGCATCACAGAAATAAATGGCATTTTACAATATATTCAAATAGAAAACATTTAAAATTGTAATAATATTTTTTTTAGTCCTGGACAACGCTTAATCGCAATTAATCGCATCCAAAATAAAAGATTTTATGTACATAATATATGTGTGTGTACTGTGTATATTAATTATGTATATATAAATACTCACACATGCATGTATATATTTAAGAAAAAATGTGTTATGTTTATATATTAAATATATTTATATATAAAATAAATTATATGAATATAAACACATACATGTAAATATTTTCTAAATATATACTGTATGTGTGTGTCTTTATATATGCATAATAAATATACACAGTACACACACATATATTATGTTCACAAAAACTTTTATTTTCGATGCGATTAATCGCGATATATTTCTGCATTATTGATCAAAAATACAGCCTGGGTGAAGTTAAGAAACTTCTTTCAGGAACATTAAAACAATCTTAATTGTTTCAAGCATTTGATTGGTTGTGTAAAATGCACACACTGTTGGTCAATCCCACTGCCGTGTGAGTACTACCTGCACAGTAACACAGGGATCACATGAGACATCAGCTTACCCCCCCCCTCCCCCCGCTCTGAAAACACACCTGACTGGTTCTCTCAGCTTGAGATGGCCAGCCACCACCACAGTGTTAGTTTAGCTGAAACAACAGAATACAGAGCTAACTTCTCTTGTTTTCCACCTTAAACATTATGTATGCGGTGTGACAGTTTAGGTGGTGTACATAAAGTATGTCTGGTCATTTTTCAGTACGCATGTAACTTGCAGTCAGGCCCGAGTGGAATCTGCAGATTTTATTTTTTGGCACTGATTTTGGAGAAGTTAATGGTGTTAAAATGGGTTTCTCGAAGCTACCTGGATATCTGAATGCATTAGATACCATTATTATTACTTTACAATAAAATACATTGCACTAATGCTCAAAAGTTTAGGGTCTGTATGATTTTTTATTGTTTTTAAGTCTTTAAGTTCACTAAGGATGCATTAATTTGATCAAACATACAGTCAAAACAGCAATATTGTTAAATATTATCACAGTTTAAAATGATTAATTTCTATTTGAATATATTTTAAATAGTGCTATCAAATGATTAATCGTGATTAATTGCATCCAAAATAAATGTTTTTTTTTATTGTTGCATAATATATGTGTGTGTTCTGTATATGTATTATGTATATATAAATACACACACATACAGTATATATTTTGAAAATATTTAGATGTATTTACATGTCTATATTTATATTCATATAATTTATATTACAAATAAATATATTTAATATATAAAAATAACATTTTTCTGAAATATATACATGCATGTGTGTATTTATATATACATAATAAATATACACAGTACACATACATATACTGTATTATGTAAACATTTTTTTATTTTATTTTGGATGCAGCATTAATTTTAAAATATAATTTATTCCTGTTTTGAAAAAGCTGAATTTTCAATAAACATTTCTTCTTATTTTTATCAATGTTGAAAATAGTTGTGCTGCTGAATAATTTTGCGAAAACAGTAATACATTTTTAAAGGACTTTTTGATGAATGAAATAAAAGAACAGCATTTATTTAAAACAGAAAATCTTTTTTAACATTGTATCAGCTGAATAAAATAATTAATTTTCTTTACTGACCCCAAACATTTGAACGGTAGTGTGGGTATCTCTCTGTTTAAATAATAGCCAAAAATAATTATTTATTGATACAAATATTGAATAAATAAACCTGCAAAATAATCAATAAACAATTTTGCAGAGCTTTCTGTGGAGTTTTGCGGATGCAGATTCCATGTGGGCCTGCTTAAAGGTCACTTTATGGCTGTGTGAGTGCATTAGCTCTAAATTTCTTTTGATTTTTTGGTTATTTCGTCTATAGCATGCCACTTCTGCCCAATCTTTGGATGTGTCAGGTAGTTTTAGTGATATGCCACTCGTTTCTCACAAGATTGACATTTTTGCAATATTAACAGAATGGACAGTATAGGAAGAAAAGCAAAAGGAGATTTTTCGGGATGCCTCAGCCTAGCTCGTTAACCTGTCATTTTCAATGGCCATTGTTAACATGCGAGTTTATGAGGCTTGTAGCGTCAGTGTGCTGGAACGTTGTGGTGTGCGTACAGAGGGCAATAAAGGGTTCTAGTTTGACTGGGGCCGCTCTCGATCCACTGTTCTCAGGTCAGTGTGTGCCAGCACAGCTCCCCGGCTCGCTGGGCCTCAGCAGCATTTCATGGAGACAGTGTCCAAGGAAAACACAGCACAAGGCTTATGGTTGCTAGTAAATGTCTTTTGGAAGGACGTATCATATTCTGTGCTGTCTGTGTGACTTGATCCTATTGTAAACAATGCCTTTCCCACATGCATTACAGGAGCTTGGATTAGGATCGGGGAAAATAATATCACAATGGAGCAACCTCTGCAAGGGGAAACCATTCGAGATGATCCCCGAAGACTTCCGAGAGCCATCGGCATGAAATAAAACATCTCCAATGCATGGTTGGTGATTTTACTACACAATGCATATATTCAGATCATTGAAGTCTGTTGGAGGGCTACAGGAAAGGCCCGGAGGAAAGGGATTTTGGGATTCGAGAGGGCCAAATTATCAGCTCAGGGATGGATAGATAGAGTTCATTAAGGATAAATAACCAATATACTGTCCTCATCCATGTCACATGCAACCTCTGGTGAGAAACGTTGGGTTTGTCATGTCAGTTTTAATATATACTAAGATGAAAGATTTTTATGGCACTCTATTTTCTTATAAAATTGTATTGGTTAACTCGTTTCCACTTGTAGCAACGTGTTGAGAAAGCTACTATCACTGCCATTCACGTGTTCCACTGTTCTGTTCAAGTATAGGCTGCAACTATTTCCTTGCTCGCAATGCATGCTTCTGGAAACAAAAGCTCTCGCTTTTTTTTTTTTTCTTTCTCCTCTCTGGTGCATCAGATATAATGTATGATTCATTCCCGTGCCTCTCACTATAAGACATAGTGCCAAAAAACGGAATACCGGTCACCAAATGGGAAGTGGAGACACCACAGGCAACTGCTTCTGAGAGGTTATGGATCTTCTCAGGGAGCACAAAGCACATATCTGGTCCAGGACTCGTCCAAAACGGTGGAGATCTGGTCTCAAAGCAACTGTAGGCCCTCCCTGCCATTATTAACATGTGTCCTTCAGATTTGACGTTTGCCATATTGAGGGAGGAAGTGTGCTCCAATTTAGCTTTGGCTCGGCGGTTCCTCCCAATCCTGAGTCTGTCCTTCTAGCACAGGGCTCGCTTTGTATCGTGAGGTGGATCGGTGCTTTTGAAGTTGTCACTTCTGAGAGAGGCTGGGAGAACCAATCGTCTGGCCGTGCATTGTTTTTGATGAAAACGAGATCTTTCAGGGTGTGATTTGTACAGGTTGCACAAGGGTTTATTGGTTTTTCAATCATGTTTGTTCTTAAAAGAGGCCGAGAAATGACATGCCCAAAGTATGATATTTATTGGCAAGCATGTAAATAAAATATCTATTAAAAATCTATCTGCTTGCGTTCAACAGACGTATCGACTGACGTGATGCTTCTTATTCACTCAACCATATGTGGTTAAACAGAAATAGACATTCTACCATAACAAAACAGACCAAATCGCATGTATATAGAGCGTACTGCAATGCAACATAACTATATTATAAAAGAAAAGCTCTGGTATTGATGTTTTAAAAAGCAATGAAAGGTTTCTACTTCTGCTGTTTAGGTTGTATGTTGTGAAGTGTGTACATAGTAACACTGCTTCCCCAGCATATGTCCTTGGCTTAACTGAGTTTATGTGTGGTCCACCCAAAGTTTAACACAGAGTATGGTGTATAAAAAAAAAAAAAAAAAAAAAAAAAATCTGTTTAGTAATATTCTGTGCAAAAAAAGATTGTAATGTTTTCTATTAAAAAAAATCATTCATATAAATATTTGTTTTTACTTTTTTAATAAAGTTGCACCTTATGACTGGTTGTACGTTGATTATTCTGCTGCAATAAATCATGAATGTTTAAGATTATTGAAGAATTATATTTTTAAAAGGCTTTTGTCAAAGCCCTTTCAGCCATGGAATAAAACATTACATAAAAGGCGTCTTTTTATCTCACAATTCAACATTCAAACTCAGAAATGTGAAATAAAAACTTACCTTTATTTATTTATTTATTTATTTTCTGTGATGGAATACTGAGAAAAAATGTGAGAATTGTAAGAATAAAGTCAGAATTCCTTTTTTTTTTCAGAATGTCTCGATTGTGAGATATAAACTAAGAACTGTGTGGGAAAAGGACAGAACTATGAGATTTAGTCGCAATTACCAGTCTTATTTTTCTGTTATGTGGTGGAAACAGGCTTCAGTAGTAATCACCTGATAAGGTAGGAGAATAGTACATTATTGAGTCTTTGAAAATTGCTGTTAAATGATTATTTATTGCACAAATGTCTAGAAGGTCCACAAAATATGTATCAAATCAAATGTCAAGCTCTGCTTTATGTGTAAACTGCATATAGGGTGGCTGTTTTTAAAATCTATGCTGAAAGAAGGCTGGGGAAAAAAGCTGTGGCTCAGCTGGTTTACCTGATTTCCGAGTCTGACCGTCTGAAACCCCTTTAAAACAGTCTGATCGGACTGACAGGCCAACTAAAACCAGCGAACCAGTTTAGGCTGGTTTGAGATGGGGTTTTTTTTTTTCCCAGCAAGCTAAACTCGCATAAATACTCATTAAAAGTATTTCTCACTCATGTTTGCGTTCTTATGCGTTCGACGAGTGAGTTATTTCATGATTTGTTTCGCCGTTCAAGCTGAGAAACAATTCTTTTTTAGAAAGTGCGTCAATTTTTACCGGCGTTTTTTTCTCTTCCTCTCTCTGTCTGTACCGGCCGGCAAACCATGGAGACACACCTCCTAAACTCGAGAAAAAAATCATTCCGACGTTCCCCGAGCGACCAATCAGCTGCAGCCCTGCGATGGCCGCGTGCCTAAATGGAATGTTTATGTACGCCGAGAGCCAATCAGAATCAATGAGGGGCGGGGCCGAGCGAATCTCGCCTGGCTGCACGCGCAGGATAGAGTGGGCGTGGCGTCAGGCTCTGCGAGAGAGAAAAGCAAAACAATCATTTTTATCCCCTTTTACCGGCTGCTTTTAGGGTCCGTAGTGAAATACACTCTCGGTAGGGAGTAGTAGTCCACACAATACTGTTAAATGCATCTTATCCCGCTCAGCACTAAAATCGACCGAAAGCTGGTGATTTTGCTTTAGTTACATTTGATCCAGGTTGAGAATGACTTCCAAGCGGCTTCTCGATCAGCCTCGAGCCGGCGACAGCACGCATGAGGGGGGCGAGCTTGTCACTGGAAAGGCGTTTAAAACAAACGCACTGCATGAAGGTGCTTTAAAGAACTTTGGCAAGGAAATCTCTCCAAACGGACATTATTATACCTCAACGAGAGAGAGGCACTACATTCATAAGAAAGTAAGTGATGCATACTCATTTAAGTTTTGCATACGCTCACTTCTTTGGTTTTTGACAGTTCGCTGCGTTTACAGACAAGTCAAATCGACAGTTACGGTGCAGTTGTACGATGGCAGCTCTGCTTTTCGATTAAAACTCAAGTTTGCACGGAGAAATTGTTTGTGGAGTGAATGCAATCTCATTTAATCGTTGCAGTTACACTGCTGTCTGCGTTAACGTAGCGAGGCGGTAACTGTTTTTCACGTAGTTTAAGATGGCGACTTAACTTGCATGTTCAAAGTTTAAACGAAAAAAAAAAAAAAAAAAAGCAGGGGGTTGGTACATTTAACCGATTCACCCCTCCCCCATAGTGTCTCTAACGCGAGCTGAAGCCGGTGGAAGGGTTTGTTTTCACAGGAACACCGTTTAGTTTTTTCCTCTCAAGCGGCGAGTGATGGCTTTCGAGGATATTTACTGATTAAAAACCAGTGTTTCCATGTGTAACTTACGTTGTGGTTTGGAAAAAAAAGTTATATTATTATGTTAACAGTTGGTTTATGCACCGCATATGGATGAAGTAACCATATGCGTCGTTCAGTTCTTTTAAAAGCACGAGCGTTCACTTTAGAAGTGCGTTTAATTTGGCTGTGTATCTTGCAGGAGTGCGTGACACGCCCCCTTCCACGACGAAGCGTCACAATAATGTATCTGGTCTGAACCTGGTCTGAACGTGCACTTGACCGATACGAGCTGTGCGGTGAACTCAACGCAGCACTGCCTGTAATGCAGCTCATGCATGATTGTAATGTTTTGGGGGCGTGAGTGCATTTTATTAAATCCCATTTAAGCTATCAGGAAGTATAACATGTTATTTTTTTTTTAGGATTGCTGGTGTTAAAAATGCTTGGTATTAGAGGTATGCAGTTAAATTGAGCAATAACTCATTATTTAAAATGGCACATCAGGAACGGGGAGGCCAAATGATAGGATGCCTCATTAATTGAAAAATACATGTCAAATTTAATATACGCCCCTAGTTTTTGGATAAAGAACAATCAGTATTGAAGTTTTGTTGCTTTTATTCCATGTCTGATAACTTTGAGAATATATATATATATATATATATATATATATATATATATATATATATATATAAATATATATATATATATATATATATATATATATATATATATATATATATATATATATTTTTTTTTTTGCATACAACTGTGGCTTAACAAAAAATGGGAATAGTGATATATTAAATGAATCACAATTCATTTTGTGATTCCAAAGGTTTAAAAATCAAGAAAAAAACAACAGTTATTGAGGGGTGAAATATGATTTCAGTTTACATATTTATTTTATGTTTTTTTTAGCATTTCAATTTAGATCAGAACTAGATTATGTTGATATATTAATAATAATTTATTAATTTAAATGGTTTTGAGTCATCTTGCGCGCCCCTTGGAAGTTTGCTGAGACTCCCTGCCATAAATCATCCCTGTTTTCACTTTAATTTTAGTTCAGTTTTAGTAATTTTGTTGTGTGTTTCTGTCATTTTTATATGTTTTTTTAATGTCTATATAGGTTTTATTCTAAACAAATATGAGAAATAGTTCCTTGGCAACTAGCTGAAATAAATTAATAAGTTTAAATAAATATATATATATATATATAATTATATATTTTTTTTTTCACGTTTATTTTATGGCAAGTAACAGAAATGTGTGTGTTTTTTTTTTTATGGATTTAGTTTTACTTAACCGCAATAAACCTGGCTTAAGATCCACTATCTTAAGTGCATTTAAAATGCACAGTCTTTCCTTTCCAGGAGAATGGATCAAAATTATTGATGACTCATCTTGGACTATCCAAAGTTTTAAATGTTCTCCAGAAAGAGAATGCACCTAATGCCACCTTTTACTGACTAGCAGTAGCAAATCATGATTCGCGTTTGGCTTTTTTAAGAGGGGACAGGCCCTTCAACATGTCCCGTTCCAACTTTCTGTTTTAAGAGGTCAACATGGAGAGAAAATTATGCTTGTCATACATAGTCTTTAACATCTTAAACACCCATCATAAATAATATAACCAAAATAATATTACTGTGCTATTACTGACAATTACTAACAGAACTGAATTGATTCATTTCCTTTGGACACATGACATAACCGGTAAACCTTTTATTCTCAGTTTGCATGTGGCAGAGATGAGGACGAACATAGCTCAGGTGGGGTCCTTAAACATGGCTGCCCTGCTCAACGCCTGATCCTGAATGGCATCAGGCTACAAGACCAAACCCACATGGAGGCTCGGAGCCCAGTGAGAGGGCCTGGGGAGCCAGGATGTCGCCTGCCATCACCAGAGACACCGTACCCGCACATGTCCTCCATCATCCCCGTCCCACATGACAGGTCAGTTCTGTTGTCTCTGAACTCATCCCATCGCTACAGAGACAACTGCGTACTCTGACACAGATTGGGTGATATAGTAATGATATCATTGCAATGATATAGCATTCAGTGTGTGTTGTATGCAAATACACTACTAGTCAAAAGTTTGGGCACTTTTACTAAGTTTGTTTTTCATGAACTTTTAAACAGTTTAATCTATAGTTTTTTTTTCTTAAACTCATTCCCAGATTGTACCTTGTGAAGTTAGTAAATAACTTTACTTTTTTTGGTCACATACTTTCAAAATTTTTATTTGTGTTTTTTTTTTAGTAGTTTTCTATTATTTCAAAAAGTGGACAGTTGCAGCAGGTGAATTCTGGAAGTAAAAACTCATTTAGTCTTCTCAGTAGGGAAACTGATTTTTAGCAATGACTCATAAAGCTTATGAGACAGACCTACTGTGAGCTCCACAGTTATTAATTGATGGTAAATGGCTTTGTTGAATTTGTTCATTCATTTGCATTATTTGTGTTTAACAGCTGAATTTGTGGTGAAAAACTACATTACCCATGATGCTGTACAGAAATTCCACCAATCAGAGAGTCTTGATGAGCAGATTGCCCCAAAAAAGCTTTGCAGGGAAAAGCTATGCTGTCAGTACACTTAAATATGAGTATACTGTGTATATATATATACAAGTACATTTTGAAATAAGCTTAAAATATATTTTCTATAGGTATAATCAACACCTAATATTTCTCCATCATTTTTAAATTGATTGTTATTTGCAATGCTTCATGGGATTGTAGTTCTTTCCCTCACCAAGCTGTTAAGTACACAGTCTGGCACTTTTTGTCTTTTTATTTCATTTTCAAATGCATTTTTGTTTCAGATGAAAGTTTGAAATGTTGTGTTTTACCTTTAGTTTATTGTAACGAATTAACAGAAACTGGAAAAAGTGGGCAGGCACTCATGCATTAATGAGTAGGTGTGTCCGAACTTTTGAATGGCAGTAAAGATTGTTATAATTATGCACATGCTGTAGAGTAAGTTAAGCTGTGTTGAATTCATGCAAACTAGGCCTGAGGGAAACATTAAAGACATGCCTTAACATTATTCATACGTAGATCTCACTTGTACCCCTATTGATTTGATTGTCAAGTAGTTACTTTCTAGGTTTAATGGCTCAGTCTGTTTAAAAGTGGAATGAAGTGTTGCTTGATCAGACATGTTTTAAACTGTTGGTTAAACTGTCGTTCCGCTCGCTTGCATTCAATTGCTTACAAGCCTTTATGGTGAACTTCATAAATTTAACTTCTCAAATCATTCTTTAGACAAACATTACATTGAGTGTCTTGTAGCCAGTGGTTTTTTCACCGCTAACACGACCCTCAGCATACCAGAGGCTGATAGTAATGTAATGGCACAGGATGGCGTGGAGGAGACAGACGGGCCGCTTGGTCAGTGTTCAGTTAGTGTTTATGCAACCTTCATTTTTGGCGTGTTTATGAGGAATGTCTGATCATTCTGTCTCTGTTTCTGTCATTTTCACTGTTTATGTGTTGTTTTCTTTTCCTTTGTTGTCTTTCATGCTCTCGTTCTTTCATCTTTCTTAAATCATATTCACCACAAATACATCTAATAACCCTGTCATCATTTACGCACCCTCATATGAATAAAAACTAAGAGAGTCAAGCAAACGATTCAAGATTTTGTGTTCAAAAAGAAAGTCAAACAGGGTTTTTGGGTGAACTATGCCGTTCAAGGACACATTACCAATCCAGGTTGATTATTAAAGGGGACTGAAGCTTGGGGCTGAAAGGTGTTTAAGAGATATGTAATCTTTTTTTTTGTATGTGCACAAACTATCATCAGTCAGTTTTGAATTGATGTGGGTGTGTGGGATGCTTTTCAATGTATTTGTGTGTTTAACTAAATATGCTGATATAGCAAGTTCAGGCAAATTACTTTGACTTTATTTACAATAAGACTTCTATAATGCTCACTGAATTTATGACTTAGCGCTCAGCACGTTCATATAGTCTTTTCTTAGCAAGTTTCCTGAACACTCCCCCTGTCTGCCATTGGTTAGATAAACAGATAGCCCCGCCCCAAGCTTACGCCATTGGTTAAGCTGTTGCTGTGTCAGACTGGTCAAGATAGTTAAACAAACAGAGCAAACTCTGCATGTTAAACTAGAATAGAGTACTTTAATATAAACCATGATTCTTGCTATCTTTAATTTACTTATTATTCTGTCAATAGAAAGAATTGCAGCAATAACTGTGAAGCTACAGTTGTGGCTTTGTGTTTCTACATCGTCAATGTGGCCTAGATCTTAATTTTAAATGATACCTGGATCTCATTCTCCCTAAGGGTTTGTAAATTTATGCAAAACTCTCAGATATGCAGGCAAATAGCTTGCCCCTTCACTGCAGGGTTACAGTGAGAAAAGCTGATGTTTGTCAGATAAATCCAGCACAAGCTCTACCTGTCGTATTTTATGACCGCTCCATAACTCTTTTATTCACCTGCGGCACTCTTTTCCTGCTATACATCTGTCACATTGCCGTCTTTTATGTGCTTGACAAGTATCTCAAGCTTTTATGGTCCGAAAGAAGAAATTACTGTACATAATAGTACAATTATTGTATGCATATTAATATGAAATGTTCAATTCATTGTCTACAATGATTTCAATTAAGCAAACAACAAAGAAAATGAATTAAGTACAAAAAGAGGTAAAAAGTGCCACTTATCTATCAATATCATGCATTAGTAAGAATAAAAATAAAGACTTTTGCTTGTAAAATTATACAAAACACTACAGCAAAGCGGAATCATTAATGAAATATAATATATTGGTTTTGGAGCCAGTTCTTTTGTTTTATGTATGAGTAACTTGTCCATTAATGTAATTAGCTGCTTTTTTGGCCATTGAAATAAATCTCTGTTAGTTACACCCAGTTGTAAATAGTTGTAGGCTCTGTTGTATTGTACACAGAGTGCGGTCATATGCATTGTACTCATGCAAGTTATTTTTTTTAGAGTGCGGGAACTGCAACACCTTCTTGCAAATGTGATGCCATTCAGACTAGTACTTGAAGAATTAGACACGGTTGATGTTTAGTCTTGCCTTTAGATTCTCGGTCATACAGACAAGCTTGCATTTGAAATGGTTGGGAGAAATTATGCCTGATGAGCCTTATTGATTCACAAATGACCGTATGTGGTGCACTAAGGAAATACTTTAATAATTTAGTGTGTTTGCACTTACATGTGTTCAGGAGATAAGGACTGGTGACCATACACTTCTTCAGTAGCTCTACACACATTAGTCTTTCATTGACATGTCCAGGCTTGCCTGAAAAATCAGTAAAAAGTCACTGCTTTACACTGTGGCTGATAGGTCATACTGGCAGCAAGTCTACGCTTGAATCTATTCTTCTCTTATCAGCATTCATCTAAAGTAAACTCAGAGACAAAAGCCAAGGTGGAAGGTAGAAAGTCCAGCAGGTTGAAGCCCTTGCTTTTTGAGTTTGTCTTGTATCTGCTTGTGCAAGCCTTTGAAATAATCTTCAATAAAAGTGAAGTCAGCAAAATTGAGGTTTCATATGAACAAGTCCAGTCATGTGGTCATCTTGATCTTACAGCATTCAGAAGGAACAAGGCCTCATAAACTTCCTTTACATCCGTTATTGCATAATTCCTTTATAGCAGAAGAAACTCACAATTCGCATACTCTCTGTCCACTATCAGGCACAAGTCTAAAATAATGTGATGCTGCTTTACTTTTGTGGGTTTTAAAGTATGAATCAGTATAGTCTTCAACCTGTATACGGAAGGAATTCACAGAAAAAATGTTGTAGGGCTGCAAAACGATTAATCGCAATTAATTTAATTCAAAATAAAAGTTTATGTTTACATACTATATGTGTGTGTACTGTGTATATTTATTATGTATATATAAATACACATGCATACTGTATATGTACAGTTGTGTTCATAAGTTTACATACCCCTTGCAGAATATGCAAATATGTTAATAATTTTAACAAAATAAGTGAGCTCAGGAAAATTGTTATTTTTTTTATTTAGTACTGTCTTGAATAAGCTATTTCACATAACAGATGTTTATATATATACTCCACAAGAAAAAAATAGTAACTGAATTTATAAAAATGACCCCGTTCAAAAGTTTACACACCCTTGAATCTTAATACTTTGTGTTGTTTCTTGGATGGTCCACGACTGTTTTTCTGTTTTGTGATAGTTGTTCATGAGTCCTGCGTTAGTCCTGAGCAGTTAAACTGCCTGCTGTTCTTCAGAAAAATCCCCCAGCTCCTGCACATCCTGTGGTTTTCCAGAATCTTCTGCATATTTGAACCTTTTCCAAAAGTGACTATGATTTTGAGATCCAACTTTTCACACTGAGGACAACTGAGGGACTCATATGCAGCTATTCCAGACAGGGGCGTAGAATTAGGGGGGGACACTAGGGACATGTCCCTACCAATATCCAGCCACTACCAAACTGTCCCTAGCAATAATTTGGATCAAATAATTAAATATATGTATTTGTTTTTGTCATTTCAGATGCATCTGCAACATCATATCATTGATATTACCTAACAAGTTAAAGTAAATACCTCTCAAGGACGCGCATTTAATACATGTGCGGAATGTAGTCACACATCGGACGAGAAGCACAGCACTCACAGGTACAACTGGTATTGCACCCAACTCAAGACAACAATCCAAAACAGTTCAAATAAAAGCCCACTTCAGGAATGAACAAAGTTGTGTCGATGAGTTTGAAATATGGTGTTTGTTTGACAAAACAGAGCAAACGGAAAGAGAAAGCGCGATCTATGGCTACTATTAGCTCCCTATATGCATACGGACAGAAAGACAAACGTTGTGCGAAAAGATACACAATCTTTCAGCCTAGGATAAAGTCATGAATATCAACAATAATTTGGGACAAATATAATGTGATTTATTTTATTTTTTTGGTAAACTATGTAAATGGCACTCTGTGGTGCAGCAGGATTTGGAACAGCATCCCGAGTCACCGCGGACAGTCTTTAACTCTAAATTAATGTTGTTCAACTGAATGTCAAGCTGTTAGCTGAAATATCCACACACACACAAAAAAAAAAACACTTCTGGTATAAGAGCGTGCAGTTTATGTGTCAATCAGATGCACACGAGTTTCGTTACTACAGCAACAGCAAAGTATTCATCCTGAGTCCAATTCAATTAACATTAAAATAAAGTGATGTGACCCAGCGCTCTGATGCTGATGTTGTTGGTTCACAAAATCATAATTGTGTAATTATCGTCTATTAAACATACTATTTACAAAAAAATAGGGGGTGGGGGGGTTATGATGTCCCCAAGAATCTCGCAAACCTACGCCCTTGATTCCAGAAGGATCAAACGCTCAAAAAACATGCCTTAAGAGCCGGGGGGTGAAAACTTTTTGAATTTGAAGAACAGGGTAAATTTAAATTATTTTGTCTTCTGAGAAACATGTAACTGTCTTCTATAGCCTCTGAAGGGCAGTACTAAATGAAAAAATATGATATTTAGGCAAAATAAGAAAAATGTCTCCTTTCTGTTCAAAAGTTTTCACCCCCCGGCTCTTATTGCATTGCATTTGAGCATGAAACTAAACACTGGTAATTCAGCATGTCAATAAATGTTAATATCCCAACGCATCCTATATTAGATTAATCAGATATGTATGTAGCTAACCCAGACATCACTACGTGACTTCGAAGCCATGCTGTGGCCAGCTAAACAATCAGAGCTCAGGGTACCGCCCATAGTGCTGTTATAACCAATCAGAATTTTTATTTTTTTTCCCCACGATCATCGTTTTCATGATCGATCATCGCTGTCACGGTAGAGTATACTTGGAATGAAGACTGTAGACTAAAGTCTGTAACAGAGCGCAATTGAGAGTTGTGTTTTTATGTGAGTTATGATTATTACATTCTTTATAATTAATCACACTAATAGCCACGTTAAACTGACTTGCAGTGTGTTTACAGAAGAGGTCACAGCATCTGTAGTTCCAGCTGACTGACTTTGTCACACTGAAACCTCTCAGTGGGTCATGACCTCTGCTCTCAGAATCTATGGGGTCAAAGGCCCCCTCATATAAGAGCCACAGGAATGACTCATGTGTTCACGTCAACCAGCACGTAGCTCACGTCTGGCCAGCCAGCAAGCTATTAATCTGAAGGGTGAGTGGGAGGCATTCCTTCGTCCTTCTATAACTCACCTACAGCGTTTCTTTGGCTTGCCCAAGCACACAAGCATAGGGTGAAACTGTGACCGCTTGAGAACAGACGCTCTTGTGCCTCAATTTGATACGTTTGCTGTAATTAACATCTGTTATGACTCGTTGTGTTGATATTATCAGAAGCCACAACAGATAACAGTGCGAGCGGCGCGCTCATCATGGCTCATGTTACGTAGCAGAGGATGAGTGACTATGAAACTGAAGAGAGGAACCAAAACTTTCAGATGATGTTTGAGGGGACGCGCTTCAGATGCTTGCAGTTTAATGGGCTGCTTTGTTCCACATATGAAAAAGAGAAACAGAAGATTGAGGACTCATTGTATTTTTAGTTCTTTCCCTCTGAGATGATGTTATGAAGGGTACTGAGAAAGTACCACATTTAGGCCTTGTTTACACCTGGGTTTGAAGTCAGTTTGAATTCAGCCTTTTTTACTTTCTTAATCAGTGTGATTCTTTGTTTGCGTGACTTCTTAAATGTTATCTTTGTGAACTTTATTAAAAATATATAACTTGATCTTCCTCTGAAATATCTTTCCTTAACCTCTGACATCATTAGGCCGCTTGGGCTGTTGGATAATGTTAACCAACCACCAGATAGCTAGGAATTCGGTCTGCTTATCACAGGGGAGAGAAAATGTGGTGTTTCTTGATTTGCTTGGATAATATGTCACATATGGAATGAGTTGCGAGAAGCATTTCACGTTGACCTTAATATTCATAACATGATCTGATCATAAATGGTCAGTTATAGCAAATTGACTCATCGCATGCCTCACCACATGATTGGATTTCATCATGATTTTCTAGGGAAGGGACTTCAATTTCATAACTACATACTGTCTATAGCAAGTCATGTCGGTCATACTGAACATATTCCAAAAGAATGCGCGGTAAAGACCAACACAGAAGAAAACACATTTTTGAATTAATTTGTTATTTTTGTTTGCTTTGCACGCAAATATATATATATATACATGTGTGTGACCCTTGACCACAAAACCAGTCTTAAGTCGCTGGGGTATATTTGTAGCAATAGCCAAAAATACATTGTAAAAATGATTGATTTTTCTTTCATGCCAAAAATCATTAGGATATTAAGTAAAGATCATGTTCCATGAGGATATTTTGTAAATTTCCTACTGTAAATATATCAAAACTTCATTTTTGATTAGTAATATGCATTGCTAAGAACTTCATTTGGACAACTTTAAAAGCGAATTTCTCAATAATTAGATTTTTTTTTTTTTGCACCCTCAGATTGCCGATTTTCAAATAGTTGTATCTCTGCCAAATATTGTCTGATCCTAACAAACCATGCATCAAAGGAAGGCTTATTTATTCAACTTTCAGATGATATACAATATAAATCTCACATAAATGAATGTTTTGTTTGTACCGTAGTCGTTTTTAGTCGTACAATCACCTTTGCAATCATCTAACATCCACATAAAAGAAATCTTTAAATAGACTAATAATTTAATAACACTTGTAATCTCAAAAATGTTGTCATGCCAAAATTGTCATTTCTATGATTAAAAATATTTTTTAGTGTTTTTAGTGGTGTTTTCTGTATTAATTTGGACAAAATAGTATATGTACAAATTAAGATATTTTTGATGAAAAACTACACTAAACACACTAAAAAAAAAAAAAAAAAAAAAGTCCTGCAGTATGAGCTTTATAACTGCTGCCATTCAACTGGACCATCTGAAAAATCACTATTCTGTTACTTTGGACTGGCCGTTTTGTTTTTTATAGTAGTGGATACTTACACAACTAATGTTGCTCGAGGGAATCGCTCAGTACTTTTAAAGCAGTGTTTTCTGGTACTGAATTTACCAAATGCAGCTTTGAAGCTTTCAAGTTCCAAAATGAGGCTGTGGCCACAATTGTGAAATTTCTGGCAGACATAAATTCAGCACCAGACGTGGGCTCTGACCCCAGACATCAGCATGGTTCGTCCAGTGCACTCGGACAGCGGGTGTGCAAGAAAAAACGACAGAACCAAAAACAAGTTTGTTTTTTCTACCAGACCTGAAGTCCTGTCGAGGAATGCTGGTTGTGGACTCGTTGTTTGTCTGTAGGGAGACGAAGAGCCAGTTAATCAAATGTTTTTACTGGCTGTACTGCCTCGATTGCCCTAAGCTATGCTGTTTACTTTCTTGATTATAGTTTTCATTTGTTATTTTGCTCATATTTTGCTCGTCATTATAGCTCCTTTGCAGATTGTGGTGTGCCGCACAGAGTGAAGAAATTCAGCCTTCTTTTGCATCCAACAGCTTGTGTGTGTATTTTGCTCCTGGGCACGTTGATCATTATTTTATGGAAGTTGTTTATGAGTCTTTCTTATGAGATCTTTCTGATCAAGAGGTGCAAAGAATATGTTTTACTGATATTTATCCTTATGAAATGAGTCTATTATGTGCATGTGTGGATAACTTTACTGATTTTACTGCTCCCTGCCCAGCAGTAAATTGTCATTGCATGATGATTCTTTGCCTTTCGGTTCTTGATAGATTCAGTAGAAAGGCAGGAACTGGAGGAAAGCACCGTTTGAGGCTCTTTCTCTTCTTTACCCTTCACACACCCACATGTTACATAATCATTAGAAGAATTCCCAAGTTCTTCTTGGGAATTAATGGCAACCTACTCTGACTTCTAAAAACAGCTAGATCGCTCCCTTTTTTTCTCTCAGTTCCCCCTTTTCCAGATGAATCCTGTCATGCTTCCAGAAGCCTCTCCAAAACCTCTGCAGTGTCATAAAGAACCTGGGCGATTTGAGTTTGGTTTTCCATGACGCTCAGGAAATCATGTGCTCTTTGATATCTTTAGTCTTGGGCAAATATTGTAGAAAATTGATGAGATCTTAGTATTTTTATGCTTTATCCTCGACACTGTAGTGACCCAGTGGCCTCTACTCTTTGCTCCGGGTCATGGCACCAGATCCAGCTCTAAATCCCTACAATATGAGAGCTCTGTTCCAGGATCAAGGCCGCTTCGCTGTCTTAGACTGCTATCATTCATTCAAACCCACACACTCACACACACAAAGATTACTTCAATCCTTGTAAAATAATTTCTGCTTTCAAAAAGAATTTTTTTACAGTAAGTCACGTCAACATAAAGCAGGGAAACAAACAGACAGCATTTATTTTAGGTGTCGCTCCATTTTCTGTTCTCTTATGAAATGGTTTTAGCATGATCAGTGCTTAAAATTAATCCAGGATTGAGTTTTATCTTGAGTAATACTTGACATAAATTTTCTTGCAATGGTTATTCTGCTTTGTATTTTACTAAAGTAATATTCTGGGTTGACAGTATCAGACATAATTACCACAAGAATAGAATAAAATAAAATAAAATCAATAGGGTCAATTTTTGGAAGATTTACAGGCATTAATATAAAACTTAGAGTTTTATGCAATAACACATTATTTCTTGTATTATTTCATTTGTAAATATGTTTAAGTGTAATATTCTCACAGTCGTTTTAGGGTTTACAGCATTATGTTGTCATGCAGCAAAGATGTAAAATTGGATATAACTTCACACAGAAAAGGTTAATAAGCATCTTATCTGATATGAAAAATCGTGATATGATATTTTTGCCATATCGCCCATCCTACTAACATGCACATTGAGTGTGAGTGTTTTGACATGTATGAATTTTCCCTATTCCAAATATATATCCATATTTACAAGTGTAAATAAATTGTTGTGGTATTTATGCCACAAATCCTGCTGGTTGAGCTTGACTTATACTGAAGCTGGAATATTCCTTCACGTTGTTTCTGCTAGCATTGAACGTGCATTGTTGTGCTAACTCAGCACTGACCCCCTCACCTTTAAAGACTGTGGTCCATTGTCGAGTTTGGAACAAGTCAGGGTGGTTTTGCTGGTTTCCGCTTCCACTGTTTGCTTTATCTCCTGCCTGTGTGCATTTGCTCTAAACATTAGGCTGGTGTCTTGTGATCCCGGCAAACTACATTATGCACACAAACACACTTAAATACACTCTCTAGCTCTCTGCTGAGTTCCTAGAAAACGTTAGCGGTATTTACGGCCACACCCAGGGTGGTGGATTTGGAGTCGCGGCGGCTTCGCCTGAACCACAGAGTCCAAAAAAACCTTGAAGCAAAAGTAGACTACAGCGTGACTTGCACGCCAGGGCCTTGGATTGAGGGTCAAGGTCCACTGTGTAGGTGGACCAAACCATGAATGAACTTCTTGAAATCATCTAGTGTTTACTAACACCTACAAGCTCACTTGTGGATTGGCCTCTTCAATTTTGCTGCGTCTATTGTGTCATTATTTATCTCATAACCACATCACAAGACTGTTTCATCCCAATATGACATGAATTAGTGTTTCAGCTACAACTTCACATCTGTGTGATATTGTGAAATTACAGAGTGCAAAGATTGAAGAAACACATCTCTGCTGCAAATTAGATTAAAATAGCGTGGTTTCTCTGAACTGTTGATTCAGCAGGGTTTGGCTTCTCATTGTGATTACTTGCCCCCATAATCTGATTTGCAGCAGTATTATGGGATTACAATGGGTGAGAGAGCAGTCTGGATTTACATATAGTCAGTGAGCAATAATCGTTGACCCAACTCCAGGAGATCAGTGTATGGGCCAAGCACAACCACGGTCAGATCCAATCACATCGCCATTGAGCTTATTAAGATGTCAAAAGTACTGGTACTTTGGTACTAAATTTAAAATACTGGTGGTAGTATCAGCTCACTTTGGTTTACTTTGAAACAATATATAAATTTTACTTTGAAACAATATATAAATTGCTAGTAAATTCATCAAATAATTACAAACAAACAGCAAGTGACACATTAAAAACGAAATATGGAATTTAGGAGAAAGGTATAATTTCTGTAATAATCTTCTTTTTATTTGCAATTTTGAAAAATAGATTTTTACAGTTTATTTCAAGCCACTGCTTTTAAGCTCCCATGAGTACTTGCTTGCATGTGAGAGCGGTAATGTGGCTGTGTGCATGAACGGTCAAATGCACTTCTCGGTCAAAATGCTTGTCTTGGCAGGATATTAATGTAAACGCAGCCAGTTATGTCATAAGTGAATGTAATCAAATGGTCAATTTGATTTATATAGCACTTTATACTATAAAAAAATAACTTCAAAGCTGCTTTACTCTTTCAGTTTCAGAAGTTTCAAGTTTTAAAAACTGAATATGTGCCAGAATGTAACAACAATTCATTTGCCAAAAAATTTGAATGGTTAAGTTTTAGTTTGCTTGGTAACACTTTACAATAAGGTTCATTAGTTCACATTAGTTAACTACGTTACAATGAACAATACTTCTACAGTATTTATTAATCTTAGTTAATGCTCATTTCAGCATTTACTAATGCATTATTAAAATCACGAGTTGTGCTTGTTATCATTAGTTAATGCACTGTGAACTAACATGAGCAAATAATGAACAACTCTATTTTTATTAACTAACATTAACAAAGATTAATAAATAGTGTAATAAATGAATTGTTCATTGTTTGTTAACAAATGACACCTTCAAAAAAAACACAATGCTTCATATAATAATAATTATAATAGTAATTTGAGCAGATTTTGTATAATTAATTAAACAGATTTAAGCTAAGGCTGTTTTGTTTATTTTTTATTTTATTTTATTTTACATATTTACTTTGCTGTTTCCTGTATCTTTGTTTTTCATTTTAGTACAGTTTACTTTATTAGTTTCTTGAAAACTTGGCAATACTAGTTAACTGCTAAATACAGTAATTGAACACAATTTTGCTAATTTAATTTGTGAATATTTATAATAAAGTTTAACTTTTTGAATTCATAATTTTTTGTTGTGATAAAATTGGTCCAGAGAAGCATAAAATGTTCACTTGTGTTGGTATAGACTACTGATATTTGGGTTTTCTAGGTAAAGTTTGCTCTTGTTTACAGCATTACTAATGAATTTGCAGTGCAAATAATGCTGTCATGTTGTTGCGAAATCTTTTTGGGAAATGTTTGCATAGCGCTTTTGGGACTTTTCATTGTGATCCACTGTGAATGTGGGGATTTTTATTCAATATTTTTTATACGCTACATATACTGTAGCTTTTCATTGGAAAAAAAATCCCCAGATTCTGGAATGTTATGATTCTAATAATAAAAAAAAAAAAATCCACATGACTTTCCCTCAAGAAGCCTAACTTCATCATGAAATTACTCACTCAATACTCAGATGTCCTGTGTTTTCAGATAGTCCATGTTTCTGTCATCAAGTCTTCCACAGATTTGATTTCCTCTGCACTTCCCCAAACTGAGCACTGATCTAAATCTGCACAGAATTCATCTTGATGAGAGAGAAGTTTATCGCTCCTGCTGCGTGAAATGAGCCAAACGGCCCTACTGGCACTATACATAAACTTCATGAACACGACGCTTTTCAATGTTTGTGTATGCTGTTCATTATATGAAATACATTCATTCAATGCAGCTTCGTATGACTTCGTCACGAATAGCTCTATGAAGCATTATGTGCTTTTCTTCATTGAGTAGTAAGTAAAACTGCCTAATGTTCCCTTTTCTCTGGAATAAAAAGAATGAATGAGCTCTGAGTGCAAAATCCACAAAAATCCACACGGATGCTTATTGGTGTAACTGCAAGTATTTAAAGCAATAATTTTCTGCAGTCAACTGAAACCAAACGAACAATTGGCAGAAAAGCTCAGCTGTGTGTTTTGTGTGCATACAAAAGCCCTTCATGTTGATGTTTTTGGAGCTCATATTTAGTGCAAAGCTGTATTTACTGTGTGTACAGTTCAGCATAATTGTGTAGCCCAAGGAAGGAAGGGATATAGTGAAGGAAGGGAAGTGAAAGAAAGAGAAAAACCCCTACATATTACATTTAGCTCGAAATAAAAAGAAATTAAAATTCCCACTGGAAAAACCGAGCTGTGGTTTCTATGAGCTGCCACAGGTATCTGAAGTTTGAAGGCTACTTTTTATTTTTGTGTCATTTTTTTAAATGGATGTTCAGAGTGAGGTTATTTATTTTTGCCATTTGATTCACACATGGCTGTAAATTTACCACCAACGTGTGTATCTCAGAGGAACAGTTCACACAAAAGGCGTTCACGCTGTTGAACACTTTTCTGTGCAACTGTAATACAAACCATTGGTTATACTGCAATAACAACAACAACTAAAAAACACCAAACAGTGACATAAAAGTAGTCCGTACTACACATGCTGTATATTTCAAGTCATAAGTTGTGAAAACTATGTCACACCTGGTTAAGACATACTGACTATGTTTACATGGACATCAGTAATCCAGTTATTTACCTTATTCTGAATAAGTTGTCCATGTAAGCGTAGTAAGTGTTAGACCTTAGACCTTATAACGTCAGTGTTGCCGTATCACCCACTGAAAAGTGATGATAGGAAACTTGGATTGGGAAATTAATAGGATCTAACTAATTAAATCAAATTTTCTACATAAATGAACATGTCACTCACAAAAATAAACAGTTTATATGATGAGTAATATTGGAGCGTAGGAGGTGATGAGCGGTGATTTATATATCTGACTCATTACTCACGTTTATTGTGGTTAATGTACAGGATTTTAATAATTAGTGCTTCTGAAAACTCATATTGTAATGTTTCATCTGACTTTTTGGTCTTTTTAGAGTGCATCGTGGTTGTATTCATATTATACACCTTCATAAAGAAAACATTTTGTTGCTGCTGCCCCATTCAAGTCAGTTTTTTCTGCAGACTTAGACATTGTAATTTTACACAATATAAATTTACTTTGCAATTGTATTATAATATTATCATATATTAAGGAGTGGGGGAAAATCATTATGGCATAGCATTATAGCATTAAAATAATTTGCCTGGCAATGTTGTATCAAGATATGGATGCCAAGTATTGATGTTATATCCGGGCCTAAATTTCAGCAAGGGATAGTGAGTATTTCACATAATTATCATTTCTGCAAGCTCAGCATGTATAATCCAGGAAAACAGATTAAATCAATCATTTGAAATCTTTCTGTTAAACTCTACTGCATCTTTCTCGCTCTCTTTCTCTCTTGAGCGGTGTGTAAAGGAAGCAGTATATATCTGATCTTGGATCAGTTGGAGAAAGCTAAATGAACAAAGTGCTAAATAAATAGTGTCACCTTTGTCTTCCTCAGGGTTTTTGTAAGGTTGTTTTGTTAAAAAAATTAATTTAATTGCTTGTGCAAACATACAAGGAAGGGAAATTTTTTAACAAGGAATGGATGGATATGGAGATAGATATTAAGATCTAAGATAAACAGACGGAGAAATGTATTGTATTAGATAAAACAGATGTAAACAAAGTTTTCCTTTGGAAACATTTGGATTTGAATATATGTTATGCCATACTCAGCTAGCTCAAAATACTTAAAATCCCAATAATATTGTATGTGTATGTACACATCCCTGTCTTTAAGAACAGCTCAGTATACAGTGGAGTTCAAAGAGTCTGACACCAGACTGAAAATCTGGGACTGAAATTTTAATTTTACTCTGGGAATAAACAGAAAGTTTTTAGAATTGTGAAAGCGTTTAGACAAAGAAACAAAGTGCTTTCTTGTAGACATTCGCCCTGTAGCAGAAAGCACTCTGTTCGGGTCTCTCTCTCTCTCTCTCTCTCTCTCTGCGGGAAGTGGTCTGTGAGGTTTGCTTAAGGCCTGTTTGTTTGATTAGTTCAGCTGTTTCGTCTCAGATATTTTCATCACTATTTATTCCTGTACTGTGTTTATACACTTGAGCAGTGTCGGCTGGGGACGCTGAGTGGGGCCCCAAATACACATTTAAATGCAGAATTAGACATTATTCCCATATGGGTGGATTAAAACGGGTCGTTTTGATTGTGGTTAGATACTAAAACTGTAACACAGAACACAACTGTGTTCCTTAGTATGAGCAGATGTATTTTGGTCCATCCGACTCCCTTATAATCTCCATTTTTTAAAGTCAGTCATGACTGTTTTTGATGCACAGTGACACATGTCCCACATGTCCCAGATGAAAACCAACTTGATATGTTTACGTATGTTTATCATTGTTGATATAGTTCATAACTTGAGGACCAGGACACAAAGGAGTGATGTGTTGTTAGTTTTTTAAACAATCAGACGTCTTATTTTTGTTGGACAAATGATAAAACATACACAAAAATGGTGGGTTGGGCTCTTTTGACTCGCAACACTTGCAGAACCCTAACAACATGTTAACAGCTACTTGGAACACCTTGGCAACCACATAAAAACAGTCACAACTGGCTACAACAGCCTAACAGTACATTATTAACCACTTAAACTGCAAAGCAATACTCACAACCTCCAACACACCCTCGAACAACCTGCACAGCAACACTTATAGCCACCCAACACACCCTAGAAACATTCTAACCACTTGGAACGCCTTAGCAACTGCATAGCAACGCCCTCAGCCTCCAACAACACCCTAGCGACATGATAATGACTTGGAACGCCTTAGCAACTGCACAGCAACGCCCTCAGCCTCCAACAACACCCTAGCGACATAGTAACAACAACATGGAACACCTTAGCAACTGCATAGCAACACCCTCAGCCTCCAACAAAACCCTAGCGACATGATAATGACTTGGAACGCCTTAGCAACTGCACAGCAACGCCCTCAGCCTCCAACAACACCCTAGCAACATAGTAACAACAACATGGAACACCTTAGCAACTGCACAGCAACGCCCTCAGCCTCCAACAACACCCTAGCAACATAGTAACAACAACATGAAGCACCTTAGCAACTGCATAGCAGCACTCACATTTACCCACAACACCTGAATAATGTTCTGACAGCACATTAGAAAAACTTAGCAACCCTCACAATGACTCAGTACACCCTAGAAACATGCTAACACTTCATAGCAACAAAGAGACTCTCATAGCCTCCGATAACACCCTAGCAACATAACTACTACTGGAAACACCATAGCTACTACACAAAAGCAGCAGTTTGAACTACTCACAACACTCTAGAAACATGTTAACAGCCACTTAGAACACCTTAGCAACTGCATAGCAACACTGTCACAGGACATGAAACAGGGATACATGAAACCAACAACTTGGAACACCTTAGCAACTGTATAGCAATACTCTTGGCCTCCAAAACATCCTAGTAACATGATAACAATGACTTGGAACACCTTAGCAACTCCATAAAAACAGTCACATTTGTCCGAACACCTGAACAACATTCAGTTAGAACAACTCACAACCACTCAGTATGCCCTAGGAACATGCTTACAGACACATAGAACATCTTAGCAACTGCATGGTAACGCTCACAGCCTCCAACCACACCCTAGCAACATGAAAACGACTTGGAACACTCAACTGGATCACAACACTCATATTGACGTTAAATTAATATAACCCAACCATAAACTTGCCATATTTACAACGACTTAGTCCCTTCGTTTGGCCCTCACAGGTAGTGAAATGAGTTCACACGAACACACACTCTCAACAACAGCCGATGTGGGGTTTCCCCCTCGCCCTCAGATGGAAATGAAAAACTCAGAGATGGCTTATTACACAGTTGTCTCTGAGGCCGTCAGATATGTTGCTAAAGCCGCAGCTGGGAGTTAGTGCAGCATAATGACAACAACATCACAGAAACTGTGTTTAAGGTCACCAAGCTGTGAAGTCTTGTGAACTGCAGTCAGATGAGCTACAGTACATGCACTACACTTAATTATCACAGTCTTACTGCTAACTCTGTGTGTGTGTGTGTGTGTGTGCGTGTGTGTGCGTGTGCGTGCGTGTGCGTGTGCGTGCGTGTGCGTGTGCGTGTGTGTGCGTGTGCGTGTGCGTGTGTGTGTGTGTGTGTGTGTATGTGTGTGTGTGTGTGTGTGTGTGTGTGTGTGTGTTTGATTAAACCCTCAGGACTTTTACAGCTTTAATGTTGTTCTGGACATCATCTGAGTTGTCAGGTAAGGTATGTTAGTGTAAGTGCGTCTCCTCTCAGAGGTATTAAACAAGGCTTGTTTTGCCCTGTAGTGTGTGTTATCAAGGGCTTTTCCTTTGATATTTAGATTCAAATGAAAAACGTTTCTATGTACCGCGTCCATTCAAACACTCCTTTAATCGGCCCTCAGCGGACTGCTCTCAAACTTTGTTTACGCAACTTGATAGCCTCCAATTTGTTTGGCTTGCTTCAACACTCAAATGGCAAAGTGTGTCTCCTCTGCCTCATTGTGCTCAGTCAGCCTGCTGATTAAAAATGGACATTTTTTTAATTGAAAAGTTTAGTTTTACTCTCCTTTACCGCTGCAGTTCAGAGGCTTCTCAAGTTGAAGCTTGTGAGGATGTTTCCCTTCAGAGTCTTCGAACTAAATTTGGACGTGTGAGGAAGTGGTGTTTTGTCATGTGGGTGTGAAGTTCTTTCTCTTGGTGTATCTGCTTGTGTATTGTTGTGCACTGAAAACTAATCTGGTTTGCTGGACTTTGTTGGTTTAACTGCTCTCTTAGCCTGGTGTTTAGTTGGTCAGCTGTCTGGTCTCTTAGCCTGACTAGCTTATTTTCAAACAAATATCACATACTTCATGATATTTACAGTGCACAGACTAGTTTTTTACATTTTAGAAGAAAATGTCAGCATAAATTGTTGTTGTCAGGATGTTACTGTGCAGTTCCTGAAAAAGTATCACAGTTTCCATGAATATATATATATATAAAAGGTTTCTTGGGAAGGAAATCAGCATATTAGAGTGCTATCTGAAGGATCATGTGACACTGAAGACTGGAGTAATGATGCTGAAAATTCAGCTTTACATCACAGGAATAAATTACATTTTACAGTATATTCTTGTAGAAAAAAGATCCTTGAAATTGTAATAACATTTCACAATATTAATGTTTTTACTGTATTTTTGATCAAATAAGTACAGCCTTGGTGAGTTGAAGAGACGAAAACATTACAAAATGTATTGACCCTAAACTTGAATGGTATAAACCAAAGTTATTTTTAATAAATCAGATGTGAACAGATATTGGTAGACACGTTTGTGCTTTTACCCAGCTTTTTGTTTTGGAAAATTATAGTGGAACTATGCAGAGAACAGTTTTTATTATTATATAGTATTACATTATTATGAAGTAACTTACATAAGTGTGTGTGAGAGACCATGTGCATTTAGAGAGAGAGAGAGAGAGAGAGAGTTTGGCACTGAGCTCTGGTTTAAAAGCAGTGCAGTTTGTCAGTCACACAGTAACTTGCATAAGAAGGGCTTTTATAAATCACAATGTTGTGTGCTATTAAAGTCTAGTCATCTATCATTCTATTGCTGTACTGTAGCCTTATCCTCTGGTAAACATGGACACTGTCCCACCTACCAGTGTGTGTGTGTGTGTGTGTGTGTGTGTGGATCTGGAGTGGAGCGGGGCATTACATAACAGTGTGGTGGAAAACAGGCGGAGACTAACTGGGCGTGCTGGGAGGGGGTGGAGACGGCTATAATTAGAGAACTGCACAGAGAGAGAAAGAGAGATGGAAATATAGATGGGAAAGAGAGATATACAACAGCTGATATACATCACACAGGAGCCAACGACATGCATGGGGAAGAGCTGAAACACAGAAATGAGGAAAAAGAGTTGTTCAGCTGGAAAGTGAAAAATCAATCAGAGTAATAGCATTATTTTTGAGAATATTTAATTTGATTAATCTTTATGATTGCTGGGCTACAGCCTCAACATTAACAAACAAACACGCAAACAATAACTGAATAAGGAATTTACATATTTTATGTGTATATATGTGTGTTTTTATTATTATTACTACAGTATTGGTCGATATTGGATATATGTATATTGGCCAGTAATGGATATTCAATAATTTATCTTGATTTTTATATTAATCTGACTCTCACTTAATTTTAAAATCACTAATAATTTAATAACACTATTAACTGCAATCAATCAATCAATCAATCAATCAATCAATCAATCAATCAATCAATCAATCAATCAATCAATCAATCAATCAATCAATCAATCAGTAAATCAGTAAATCTGTACATTATAATGATGCGATGCCTAAATTTACTTGTTGCATTTAAAACTTTTTAAAAAATATTATTTTATTAATTTATTTTTATTTATTTTTCAGAAGTGGGATTTGGGCAGTTATTTGATCAAAAATACAGCAAAAACAGTGATATTGTGAAATATTATTTATTTTACTTAGTTTACTGCCACTTTTGCTAATTTTAATGATTCCTTGCTGAATAAAAGTCTTTAAAAAAAAAAAAGATGCAAAACTTTTAAATAGTATAAAACTTTATTATCGCAAATTATTGGCCATAGCTTATCAGTATTGGACAGAATTAAGTTATTGGTGCATCTCTGTGAATAATTAATTATGTTAAATTAGTTATCGGCAAATTGTTAAATTGACAGCTCTTAGAAAACCCAACTAAGTTACACAGAAAAGAGACCTGCACTCCAAAAATTCGATGTAGGTGACAATGACAAATGAATAGTGCATCTGTGGTTTACCCATAAGTCCTGCAACATCTTACTGTGTTTAAGTGGATCTTAATGAATCATAACACACTGCTGGATCTCATCCGTGACCATCCGTCCATCAGCATTGAGCAAGAGGGGATGGGGGAGGTGTACCGAAAGTGAGGGATGGAGTGAAAATGAGGGGCTGAATGGGAGAGAAGGGTCGCGGGGGAGGGAGACAAATGAAAACACATGTCAGAGAGGGAGAGAAAGATCATGTATGAAACACTCACCGCTCACGTGGAGCTGCAAACATTTCAGACGTTAACATGTGCTCAAGAAGTGAATAAAAGAAAACACTGGCCAGCTAGAGGGAGGAATGCCGTACGCTTTCTAACTCTGCCAAGGTCACACGCAGTGGACTTTAGAGCAAGAAGCAAACATGCTTCCCACACACTATATTCAAAGGCCTTCTCTGGTTGACACAACAAGGACAGTTGGCCGACATGTGTAAAACCTCTGGGAAAAATTGCACAAATAAACACACAAAAATGTAGAAGAAAGGGCATTCAGATGTATCCTGGCACGCTACTTTAATAACTAGATCAGATGACTGGTTCTGTCATGCATGCTGTTGTTTTCTCATGCTTAGTTTGATCTGAGGTCAGGCCGTGGGACTGCAGTTCTGACCCTTATGTGCTCTTCTCACAGCAGATTTGAACTATTTCTGATAACCAAGAGTGGACGTGCCCGGAGCTGTGTGTATCAAAGGAATATTATGGGTTGTTTACAAGCGAGTATGGTGGATGGCATCTTTGGTATGCTGTTGATTACCGTTAGCAGTAATGTCAAAGCATCCTTCAGTTTGTCCAAATGTGACCCCAACCACAAATAAATGCTCAAAACATGAAATTGGAGATATTGGGCTGTAAGATATTGTAATTTATTTTTATTTTATTGTATTTTTAAAAAAAAAAAATCTATATAGATTTTAAGATTATAGACATAGATATTTAGATATTTTATATTTCAGCAACAGATGACTTTAAATAACCTTATTTGGAAAGAATGAATTAATTTAGAGTTATGATTTTATTGGGTTGGGCATCTACATTTAAAAAAACAACAACAAAAAAAACAATACTGTAGGAAAAAATATTTGGAGTGTTAAATCCTTTTAGGGTTGGAAGAAAAAGGAAAAAAATTATTTTTCATACTAGGCTTAATTTTTACAAGAAGCAGTTCAAACCTCTTTCATATTAGCCAATATTAGTAATATTGATCTCACTATAACTGTAAAATAAAAACGGTCATGATTTTATTGTGATTATTGATTATTATGAAATAATATATGATTATAGATATGTATATAATAATGATTATAGATATTATGAAATAATATTTTAGAAAAGAGAAATATATTGTAATACAGTAAAATAAATACATTAAAATAAAAAAAAGAGTATTAAAAACAATTTTATTTAATTGTATAATTACTATTTTTAACACTATATATACATATAAATATCACCACACCTCAATTTAATAAGGCTTACAATTTGAGTTATGATTCATGTTCATATATTTGGATGATCTGGAAAATGATCAGAGGTTTAGTAATCATAAATTTCTCAAAAAACACTGACTGATTTATCCAAAGTTGTCATTTAAATCAAATTTGACCTCATCGACTTTCTAAATTCATGCTATTGCTCTTATTATGAACATTTCATCCATGCGTGTTACATTTGTAAAGGAAAAAAAAAATCTGGATCTTTTGGTGATGTCTGCTGGATTTCTCCAATCAGTTAGTCTACTTAAACTCCACTCATTTCTTACAAACGACTTCAGATCTGCCTAAATGTGAGTTTAGTTGGTATTTACAAACTGATGGGCAAGTCAAAATTACTTTTAAGAAAATCTTGTCATACAAGCGTCCTGAATCAACAGTCAGGACAACATTGGGAAGAAAATTGCACTTCTGTGTCACACAAGGGTTGAATGTCTTCAACACACCACAGGAAGAATGATGTGTGTGTGTGTGTGCGCTGCTAACTTTAGCATACCGCTCACAATGATCAGTGCTTATTGTGCGCTTTTCTGCAGGCCAGATAGCTTTGCTCTGTCTGGATCTCTGCCAAGCGGCGTGACATATCTGCTTCCTGAAAAATACACTGAACCAAACAGAGACCAAACCAAACCAAAGCATGAGGCAGCGCAATGAAAGCATGGACTGCAGGACGGCACCAAAAGTCTGACCACTAGTGAAAATGCTGCGCTTTTGCATTTTTTTTTACTTTAATAAAAATAAAAACATAATAAAATATTAAAGGCATAGCAATTTGAGGAAAAGTTTAAATGGATGAGTACAATTTGAGGAAAGTTGAAATAAGTTTTTTTTTTTTCCAAGGAAATTAATACTTTTATCCAGCAAGGTTGCATTAAATTGAGCAAAAGTGACAGTAAAGGCATTTATGTTTATATCAAACCTCCAGAGTCAAAACGCTCTTGAGCAATTTTAGGACAAGGATCAGGTGTGTGTGAGTTTGTCTGTGTCTGTCATGCGGGGTGACAGTGTTTACCTTATTTACACGCACGCACGCGCACACACACACACACACACACACACACACACACACACACACACACACACACACACACACACACACACACACACACACACACACACACACACACACACACACACACACACACACACAGGTTGGTTATAAATAGTGAGGTGACCCACATCCACACAGTCCTGTAAACATACACTCAGAGAGAGTATGACAAGTCCTCACAGATAAATATTATCTGTTTACTATCTAACCACAAACACAGAAGACTCATTCGCTTCATATTTCTCACATTTCTTTCCTTTTAATTGTTTTGCTCTTCCTTCATGCTGCACAGTTGAGCAGGGTTGGGGTGTTTCTTGTTGGCCCCTTCCGAATTCAGCTTTGCATCACAAGGATAAACTACATTTTCAAATATATTACTATATTACTGAATTGATCAAATATTAAAATTTTTGATAATTAAAAACCAACTTTTTTTTCCTTTTACACAATATTTACTTTAGAAAATGTAAAACATGTTGTTCTTGTTAATAATAATTTAGTCAGATTTATTAATGTAACTGAAATGATGAATTATCTTATAACGTGATGGAACAGAGACCTAGTGTGGTTCTCTCGCTCTCTCAGTGAGATGCTGGCTTCACTCCAGCCAATAGCAGCTGTTCGTCGGTAATGGAGCTGCTCTCTGGAGTGCTATCAGGCAGGGCCGGTTCTGTTTACTTGAGCTTCTATCAGTGAACATGTGCAGCCAGGCCCTGGTTAGAGAGGAGGAGAAAACACACACACACACACACACACACACACACACACACACACAGAGCAGGCCAGCAGGGCGGAGACTGAAGCTCGGAGGCGTGGGAGTTATAGCTGTGCTTCTCACTGCCTGCTCCATCCTGCACGCACGCACGCACACACACACACACACACACACACACACACACACACACACACACACACACACACACACACACACACACACACACACACACACACACACACACACACACACACACACACACACACACACACACACACACACACACACACACAACTTTACACACACACAACTTTACACATTCAAAGACATATTCAAACATAACAGCATATACATAAATGAAGTGTCCTCTATATATCTGTACACTCAGACTGATCTGTATGACCACACACAGTTCTCCATGAGGTCCTCTGAATAAGCTTCTTCCAAAACCTGATTAAGTCACATGAAGACATTGATAATTCTGACCGTTAAGAGTCATTTTTATCTGTCATGACAGCACGACTTTACTTTGTATTAGGTTGGAAAACAGTATGGCAAACGAATAAAGAAATAAATGAATAAAATAAAAAATAAAACGACAAAATAACAACTGAATTACATCTTATATTGGCAGTTTTCAAATTGCTGTTTATTTTGCATAATGCATAACTTGTCTTAAAGTTGTCTTAAAATATATTTTTTTAGAGAGATAGATAGATTAGTCTGCATTTACTCACTCTCATTTTCTTATTTTCTTCCATAGAGCACAAGAGGTGAATTTTTGAAGAATATCCTGGTCACTTTCTTCATAATTAAAGACTGGTGCTGTTAGGTGGTCTATACAACTTCATTTTCAGTCTCTTTTCTCACACAAAGCTATCATATGACTGCAAAGGGCTTAGAAATAAAGCATGTGAGCTGTATGAACCACTATTTGTGATACCTTTGCCTCTTTTTTTGAAGCTTGAAAGCTTCATTCCTCATTCACTTTCATTATATAATGAAAAGGACAGTTCGGATATTCTTTTTTTGTCCCACAGGTTTGAAATGACATGAGGATGAGTAAATGATATTCACATATGTGTTGAACTGCCCTACAGTCGTAGTAAGTGTAAGAAATTTGATGGTCATGCTTAAGAAAAAGTGCTACTTTCAGTTAGTTTTGCTTCTGGATCAAACTGAAACCTTCGGTCGTGTTTCCAGACGCCTCTCACCAGAATCCGCTAAAAAAAAAAAACTGTTTCCAACATCCACCGCAAAACTGTCATCACAGCGTCGTAACAATGGCACATAACTGTAACACTACACAAATCACAGCTGTTTACTCTCAGCTAATATAACCTAGAGCTAACCGAGAGAAAAACCCAAATGGAGATGCTCTTCAATCATAATCTTTTCTTCATTTCCTCAGAGTTGGAGGAATGTGGAACGTGTAGACGTTATTTCTGACAGCCCTGCAGCCAGACGGATCAGTCCCATTATAATCAACAAGTGTAGACGCTAGATTATGTTGTTCTGCTCACTTTAAATCTAGACACTGTGTTACACAGGCCTGCAGATGCTGTCGACCAGAGTGATTAGAGGATGTGGGTTAATTCATCACAGTTACTAGTGTAGCATTACACGCACACTTAAATTTGACTTTAATGCTGGAAATTAGATTCCAGTAAGTCTCATTTATCTCTCACACACATTCACAGATTTGCTAAGCCCCTCTCGGCGTGTTTATGAATGTGTTTGTGTGAATATGGTAACGCATGAATCATACAGCTGAATGTGATAAAGAGCTTTTTCGGGAAAAGCGTGGAGAAGCGGGAAGGCAGGAAAGCAGGCGGTGTGTGAGTGTGAGAGAAACAGAGTGGGAGGGAAACGATCAGAGAAAACAGTGCTGGCGCTAGTCTCTACTCACTAGAAGTTATATTGTGTGTGTGTGTGTGTGGATACATATACACTGTAAAACATTATCGTGATTTTAACGGTAAAAAAAACTGTGAAAATGCTACACTCAAAACCTGTTAAATGGTTAACGGTAAGTTCCTGTAAAATTTAAACTGACATTCCCAGAATTCCCTGCGTTGCATTTCAAATTTTGTTTGAATTTGATGTTTTTTCTTTGAAATAACTATGTTTCTTCTTAGTTTTTTTCTTATCAGTTATGTTTATTAGGGTTGTATGTTACATCTAATGTTGTTAAATTAATGTTTATTGCATATTTCAATTGGTGGTTATCAGTGTATTTCAAAGGTACAAAACAGATTTCAGTACTTTAATAGGTTGGTATATTAACATTATATCAGTTAATGAAATTACGGTATTTAACTGTAAATTTAAGTTAAAACCGTAAAACCTAAAATGTTGTTACCGTATTTTTTAAGGTAGAATTCCGGCAACCACAGCTGCCATTTTTTTTTTACCGTAAAAGATTTTTTTTTTTACAGTGTAGTTACAATATAACAATATGTAATATACAGTGTATATATATATATATTATTCAACAAGTATGCATTTAATTAATCAGAAGTGACAGTAAATGCATTCATAATGTTATAATGGATTTCTATTTCAAATAAATGCTGTTTACCAAATTCCTAAAAAATGTTTCCAAAAAACAAAACAAAACAAAAAAAGGCAGCAAAACTGTTTACAACATTGAAAGTAAAAATGTTGGGATATTCTGAAGCATTCTTAGGGCCAGCTTTACTAAACACGGCAAATTAGCGTTAGAGCACAATTCCAAAAAAGCGCAGATGGGAGGGGAATATTCTGCGGGTGATTTACATCTCATTACCATAATGACCAGCGCAATCTACCAAGAGCAGCTCAAATTACTGCCTGCTTTAAGACATGTTTTCTTTGAGCGTTACATAATGCCGCAAATACCAGTGAATTGACGAGCGCAAATCTATTTTAATACTCTCCTCCCATAAATTTACCGATCAAAGGGAAACTCCTACAAATGCATATTCAATAAGGTGAGTCACAAAAATAACCGTGTCTATGCCTTTTCAGTGCTAATTCTTTACTGTGTGTCTTTAATAAATCCTGACAGCAGTTTTTTTAACGCCAAATGAGGGTTTGCGCTGACGCAAACTGATAGTAAATCTGGCCCTTTTTTGGCTAAACAATTCATAAAGAGAGTAAACATTGCTATTTAATTTAATATATTTATTGTTTTGTATCTGTATCATTTAAATGTGTAATGTAGTAATTATAATTAATTACATATAAAAGCAGTTTGTCTACTATGTTCCAATTTAGATAGCTGAATGAATTGTGTGTGTGTGTGTGTGTGGGTGTTGCTTTACCAAAAATACCAAAATATACCATCATAATCCACCTCCAGTGTGTGTTTTGATCAAGACTGTCGGAAACAGAGAAATGCAAACATGCACCTACATATTCATTCTGAATGTATGCTACACACACACACACACACACACACACACACACACACACACACACACACACACACACACACACACACACAGTCTTTAATAAAAACCAGCATAGTACCGTCATCTATAATGTGTGTCATTTTCTTTGCCTCTAGAAGCAGTTTTTCTCCTCTCCTCTCCTCTCCTCTCCTCTCCTCTCCTCTCCTCTCCTCTCCTCTCCTCTCCTCTCCTCTCCTCTCCTCTCTTTTTTCAAAACTGTGCGGTTTTCTCTTTGCATGAATCTGTCTCTGTCATTCCTCTTTTCTCTCTAAAAATGAGCCAGAACTTCATATTTTATTTATGTTCCTTAGTCTGTCTGCTTCTAATCCACTGCTTGCTTTTCTTTTCTTTTCTTTTGCAGCGATAGAAAGATTTTTGGAAGTTGACCCAGATAAAGGAAAAAAGTTTGACAGCCCTGCCAAGTCTCTGGGCTTGGCTTTCAGAGCGACTCCAAACCAGTTTGCTCTGGTTGAGTTGCCAAAGCAGGCGGGGGGGCAGAAACCCGGCGTGTGTGTGTGTGTGTGTGTGTGAGTGTGTGTGTGTGTGTCGGGCAGAGGGAGCATATTTCTTGAAATTATGAGGGAATATGAGGGAGTGTGAGTGGGATTCTTTTGATTATATAACACAGAGACACAGCTTAGTATTGTGTCGGTTTCTGTGCTTAGATCAGTGCTGCTGTGTTCAGGGTGGAGAAGATCAGACCGGGGGAAGAAACTGATTCTCTAGCGTGGCTCAAAAATTACATAATTATGAATGTTGAAATAGGTAGTTAACTTTTAATGAGTAGTTCGCCACCAAAAAGTCATTCCAAATCCTTATGACATTGTTTTTCTGTTGGACAAAAAAGAGATTTAGCAGAATGTTCAGGCTGCACTTTTCCATACAATAGAAATGAATGGAAAAGTGGTCAAAATTTAATTAATTATTCAATGATAATCAGATATGGCCATCATGTTTCACATTGCTTCCATGCCAGTGTTATTTACTATTATTTGTATACTATTGTATTTTAAAAAAGCTCATTTTAGTGGTTTTGTTATGCGTTATGTGTTGTAATTTAAAAAAAAAAAAAATTTTAATATATATTTTGATTTCATTTCATTTTAGTACTTCCAACTTATTTCAGTTTATTTATAATTTTTTTCCATCAACTATTTATATTTTTTTTCTTTATTTTAATTAACAAAAAATATTTTTAATAGTTTTAGTTTGTTTTCATTTTACTTAACAACATTGACACATTTTAATTATATGCAAATGTACAAATAAATACATTAAAATGTTCCCTTTGGACTAGAAGCAAAATCATTTCCATTTGACAAGAGATGAATTTATAACATAGCATTTGTTTGATATTGTGTAGTTGTGTTTGTTGAATCAACATGCCACTGATCGCATTCGCATCAGTCCTGTCTTGTACAGTAATCTTATTTAAACATTTCTAATTTGCATAAATATTTAAATGTAATGTCTGTTAACACTCACTCACTCTCCTCTCTCTCTCTGATCTCCCACAATCCCTCCGGTTTCCCTCTCTTTCACTGCAATCCAGTGTAACAGCTATCAATCATGTGCACGCAGTATACATACACAGCTCGACGCTGAATCTCACCTGTGAGCGAGACCCTAAACAGTTAACAGAGCGTTTCATTCAGCCGCACACTAAATCCTGGTGTTGATTTACAAACGCGAGTAAACTGTCTCCCACACACACTCTGAATAAATACAGTTGATAATCGAGCTGTGCTGTGTGGGCATACACCAGAGGCAGAGTGCTAGTGTTTATTACTGTGCTGGAATTTTCCATTACCCGTGATGAGTTCAGCGCAGTAGGGAGCTGCGATACGGCCGAGAGAAGTGTTTACTGTGGGACTCGGCCTGCCGAACAGAGAAAACGGGCACTCAGGCCGAGAGAGAGAGAGAGAGAGGCCCACCTAACAGATGTGTGCCGTTGTATGTTGATGTGAGAGTGCGCTTAACATCTGGCTCTGCTTGACGTAATTGGTTTTAGTTGATGCAGGTCTGAAGATGTCAATGATTTGTAAACACATTTCTCTCTCGCTCTTTCTCTTTTAACAGGAGGCCTTCTGGTCTTGCTGATAAAGAAGTGATGGCTGCCACCGTCCTGACCACACTGTCCACCAGCCCATTGGTGCTTAACCCTTCCTCCAGTGCCTCAGGTTAAACATCGCTCTACTTCTCGCTTCCCTGTTACCTGATAGATCCCAGAGCGCTCAGGTTGAATGACGGCTTGTCAAACAGGCTATAAGTGCCCAAAAGGACTCCTGCTTTCTCCATTTTGGCATTAATGAAGTGTGTAATTTGTGTGCCGCCAAACAGAGTTGCAAATATAATGGTTGTTTTCGAACACAGTTCGTTCTGTTTCAAACAGATAGTCCCGCCCCAAACTCATGCCATTGGTTGAGCCAGTGTTGCTGGTAAAGTTGCTCAAACAAAGGTTTTGTATGATAGGGCTGCAGTGTTTAAACTAGGGAGTCAAATTGCTTACTTACACCATCACCTAAAGTTGATATCAGTCAATTTTTATTATTATTATTTTTATGGAAGAAATTAATGCTTTTATTCAGCAAGGATGCATTAAATTGATTAAATGTGACAGTAAAGACATTTATAATGTTACAAAAGATTTCTATTTCAAATAAATGCGGTATTTTTTAATTTTTTAATCATCATATCCTGAACAAATCACATTTTCCACAAAAATATGAACCAGAATAACTGTTTTCATCATTGATCAGCATATTAGAATAATTTCTGAGGGATCATGTGACACTGAAGACTGGATTAATGATGCTGGAAATTCAGTTTTACATCACAGGAATAAATTGCATTTTAAAATATATTGGAATAGAGAGGAAAAAAAAAAAAAAAAAAAAAAAAAATATATATATATATATATATATATATATATATATATATATATATATATATATATATATATAATTTTTTTTTTTTTTTTTTAATTGTATCATTTATAAAGTTAGTCAAGGTTTCTTGCACCAATTTTTTTTATTTTTATTTTTTTTTACACTTTACCCTGTACAATTAAATAGGCTGTTTTTTTGTACTGTACCTTTAAGACTTCTAGATGTAAATGACCTCTGTAATAATTGGCTAATCTCAGCATACCAGTGGTCATATGTTAATGAGCTCATGCTTGTGACGTCATAGTCACCATGATTTCTGAACAGTTTTTGCAGATTAGTTTCACAAAATTGTCTGTAGACAGACATACATTGTAGTTTTATATAAATATCAGCACATGATCTTCAAACTCTTGTTTCAAAAGAGGAAGAAAAGTTCTGTTTTCCAGTTTTATGACCCCTTTAGCATGATGAGAGGAAAACCAGACTGTGGGTTTGTAAGTGCAGTGATGTCCTTCCTTCAGCTCACGGCTTCCAAAACCAAAAGTATGTTGACAGAGTTTCAGAAGAAAAGACAATAGACATTGTGCAGCAGCAGAAGTGCTTGAACTTTGAATCAAACACAGATTTCGTCCCTTAAATGAATAACTTACCCAAAAATGAAACCGATTCTGTCATCCCTGACTCACCCTCATGTCATTCCAAGCCCAAAGAAGATATTTTGAGTAATGTAGTGGTTGCTGTTTTCCATGCATTTGCAAGAAATAAAGAGCCAAACTCGAGAATCAAATCAGATTCATTTTTGTCTGGATCGACTGATTCATTGAACAGAACTATTCCTTTAAGAAGTGTAACCAGAGATGGTTCTTTTTAAAGAGCAGGATTTTTAATGTTAGCTGAACTGTGGTGAAAGCGTACTTGTATTGCGTTTGTTCTGACCTTTCAGTGATTCTGGAACAAAATGAAAAGTGAGAGTTTTCTTAAGCTGACACAAAACAACGGCTGTCCCTCCGCAGTCCCTTACATTTGTGTCTTGGAAGGAACAGGCTGTTTTAATGGATCCTCTGAACACTTTCCATGGAGGATTTCCCTCAGTTATTGAGTCACTCAAAACATCAGCTGTGTGATGTGATCTTAGCTGACCTTCTTTGAGTTTATTTGGATTAATTATGTTATTTTAGTGATGAATGTTGGATGATGGATTTATTATATAAGGGATATTGGAGTGTCGTTGAGTACGCTGTATAACTTCTCTCAAAGGTTTGGAGTCAGCAAGATTTCATTTGATATTTTTGAATGAAATTAATACTTTTATTAAGAAGGGACACATTCAAGAGATCAAAAGTGAATGCAAAGACATTTAGAATGTTTCACAATATTTCTATTTTCAACATTGATAATAATCATAAATGTCTCTTGAGCAGCAAATCAGTATATTAGAATGATTTCAGAAGGATCGTGTGACACTGAAAACTGGAGGAATGATGCTGAAAATTCAGCTTTGATCACAGGAATAAATTCTATTTTAATATATATATTAAAATAGAAAACAGTTATTTTAAATTTTAATAATATTTCACAATGTTTTTATTGTATTTCTGATTAAATAAATGCAGTCTTGGTGAGCAGAAACTTTGGTAACTTAAATAATATTTGTCAATTGATCCATATACCTAAAAAGGCCCCTCATATACCTCGTTTACATTTAATAAAAATGCTGAAAAACTCATTTCTGCATAGCGTGGTCAACTGGAAATAAATACTACTGCAAATACTGTTAGAAAATGATAGAAAAACAGGTTATTTACATTTATATATTCTTTCCTGGATGGGTTACAGAAAAGTGAATGTGCAGCAAGATAAATCTTTGAAATGACGTAGCGCATTAGTAAATTGTTTTTCTCATGTTCACATTTGTATAAGTCATTTTTCAGTGTCCCTTCGGGTTTAGATGTTTTCAGTTGATAGCAGACGTCCTGAAATAATATTATATTTCATTACTCTCGCCTAAAGGACAATTTAAGTAAAAAGTGGCACAGCTTTCCCCACTCTCCATTACTATTTAATCTAGGACATTGGCCTTGGGATTGGATTTTATGTGTTTTTCATTTGTATGTTGTCATTTTTTTTAATATCTTTAATGCAAACACATTGTCCTTCTGGGAAATTAAAGACTTATTGTACTGTATCAGCGTGGCTGCATAAATAACAGAGAACTGTCCCTTTCCTCCCCGCTAGAAAATAGATAAAGAAAGAATAAATATGGGCTGCTGGTATTTCAGTAGTTTCGTTAGCCTAATGACTAACGGCATGAGGTCTGGTCTTCATTGCAGCTTATTCTTGTCAAGAACCGCCCAGTTTGAGAGGAAGATACTGTCTTGTAAAGTAACCAACCACAGTCTGGGTTTATCTGAAATAGATTTTACCACAACAAAACACTGATGTGAGGAAAAAAATCAAACTGGTGCGACAATCCTCATGTAGGATTACTTCGATTACAATTCTTTCCTGATGCTATTGTGCCCTTGAGCCGAGCACTTAACCTCTAAATCATGCCACTCCAGGGAGTGTGTTCCTGTAATTAGTGTACTGTAAGTCACTTTGAATGAAAAACATCTGCTAAATGGCAAGAGCACACATGCTGGAAAAACCCAGACCATAATCCTGAGAGGTCAAGTGTCATGAAACGGGGGTGATTTGCCTGTTTGGAGTCATGTAATGTCAGCACAGTTTATGCTGTTGCTCAAGGGTATCTTTAAGCCTAAAGATTTTGTTAAGTTAGTTTGTTCAAGGTTATTATTGCTCAACATCAGCTGGACAGTGTGTCCTGTTCTGTTGCATATAGCTCAACTTTAGCTGTATGGTATATCTGCAGATTTGTGTTTACAACCTTGTTTTGCTGTGTAATTATTTACGGTACCGATATCGTATTGAACATAATGCGCCAAAGCTGAAAATAAAGTTTTCATTTAGCCAAAAGCCAAAAAAATAAAAAATAATAATAATCAATCAGTCAATCAATAAACATTTAAATTCCACATAAGGTTGTTTTTAGATTGACTTTTTAATTATATCATTATAAACGGTGGCTGTAATCCAAAAAATAAAAAAAAACAAATAAAAAAAGGCAAAGATTTTTGGTAGCTGAAATTTCAGTCCTTCGCTAACATTTAGGTTTTTCTTGAATATTGAGATTTTGGCAACATTTTACAATATGGTTCAATGATTTGTAGTGATTTAAACTATTACATTTTTTTTTTTTTATAGATCTATTGACAAATGAATCTCATATAAACACATTTACTGAAGCAGTCACAGAAGTTGTTACTTTGTAGAGTGCACACTAGGTCATGTGTTGCAATTTATAAAACATTTATTTGACTAAAAATGCAACAGGCAACAAAACGAGGTGTGAAACAAATATTTATTACGCATTAATCAAATAACACAATGGCTTTACAGGTTTGAGTGCTGCTGTGTTACTTTATCTTCACCCAGTGTTGCGTGCCGTCAGGGATATTTGTGTGTGAGTTCACACCAACTCCAATGTGACTAAACCGTGTAAGAAATAATGTTCAGCCAGGTGGATGTTATCGCAGACGCAGAATAAACCCCGAAAGAGTGATCAGGATCTTGTATAGCACTGAAGGGGTTTATCCTGCGATAACAACCGGCTGAATGTTTATTGTCCTGCTTATTCCAGGGCGACTTGCCACATAAGTAAATAATTAGACACCAATATTGATTTGAGTTGAAATATTTTATTAGCTCTTTAAACGCAATGCTTCAGCAAATAAAAACAGTTCCTTATAAACAGTATTGAGTCTAGACGATGGTGTCATTTTACAGTAGATACAGTCAGTGACTGAGGTGCGAGATAGCAGCTGTGTTTGAATGAAGTGAGAGAGAGTGCAGGAGGTGTGATAGGAAAGATGTGAGAGAAGCCAGATAAGTGGTGTGTTATTCGGCATTGCTAATTACTACGGATGCTATTGGGGAATAACACAACTTGGAATGTTGTGACTGGCCAATCAGAATAAAGTATTTCAGAGAGCCGTGTAATAGACTCTAATGCCAAATTTCCTGCATTCTGTGAAAGAAAGGATGTCTGATTCTGATTGAATTCTTTTAGCATGCACACTGTCACAGAAATTGACCTAGCTCCGAATAACAAAGGTTGTGTTCCAAATGACGCTCTATACACTTTTTATACTTTTTGTTATGAGGTTATTTTGTCATTTACCATCAGAGTCTGCTGGCCCCTCATCCTCCAACAGCCTGTGTATTAAAGCTGTGACAGTTGAGTGCAAGTGTGCAACGTTCCACGCTTGTGAAGTGCATCATCTGAGCATTTGAAGTGCAATTTGGAATTTTCAGTGAGAACACACTAATCACACTATTATACTGAAAATCAGTTTAGAACATAGCAGGGGAGGCCAGCTTAAGTCCTGGAGAGCCACAGTCCCCCAACCCTAGTCAAACACACCTGGACAAACTAATCAAGGTCTAACGGTCACTAGAAAGCTACAGGCACAGGTGAGTTTTATCAAAGTTGGAGCAAAACTCTGCAGGACTGAAGTTGGCCTCACATGTGCATAAATTGGGACACACCAAAATTGATCAGTCATAGTAGTACATGGATGTATTGATATGTATTGATATTTTGGGTTTGGTAAGATGCCAGCCCCTGGGAACTTCAGTATAATAATGAATTGGTCATTGGTTTGAATATGGCTGTTTTATTTATTTTGTTTTAAGTAGTTGTCTTTTATGGTTTTGATTTAGCGTTTCGTGTTGTGCCTTTTTTGTTTTGTTTTGTTTTTTAAATTTTGTTTCATGTCTTTTTTGTTTTATTTTGGTTTTGATTTGTTTTGCTTTTTGTTTTGTTTTATGTCTTTTGTTTTGTTGTTTTTGTTGTGTTGTTTTTCCTTTCATTTTCTTTTGTTTTTATTTTGGTTTTGCTGTCTTCTTTTGTTCTATTCTTTATTTGACATTTCCCCTTGTTTTTTGTTGTCTTTTTATTCTGTTCTGTTTTGTTTTATGTCTTTTGTTATGTTGTTTTTGTTTTTTTTTAATCCATGGATGTGATTTTTAACCTGTGAATTCCTGCAGTGTGCTGGGTTCTGGGATTGGTAATAGTACGTTCTCCAGGCAGTAGTTCAAAGGTCTCTGTGTGTTCTGTGTTCAGGTGCAGATTTGGCTGGTAAGGGCTGGAAGGAGAGCCTGTCTGCCAGCTACAGCAGCTCTACCAGTGGGAACTGGAGTTGGGATGCCAGCGACCAATCGGTGCCCTCCACGCCGTCCCCGCCCCTCTCCAACGATGCCTGCAAGAGCTTCCTGCTTTCCTCCCATAGTGATGACAACATTGAGGAAAACGAGAGTACACACTTCCTGTTTGAGGACCCCATCCCTCGAAAAAGAAAGGTAGGGGTGTCAAGTCACGGCATACAAGAAAGCAGTTCAGCTGGTTAGTTTTTGTGCACAAAAGTGGCTTGACTCTTCAGTGAATTTGCAGTTCTCTGCCTTCAATAATTGAAGAGCTCTAATAAGCACATGAGTGTGGCTCTGGCCCAATGAGTCTTCACCCTCGCACCTCAGAAGATGATGGCATGTTTTTGCTCTCTGTTTCGTTGTCCCCTCTTTTGTTTCTTTTCTGTTTTTTGTAGTGTGGAATCACTCCAGAATGTAAATGTGGTTTCAATGTCAGGAAGCCATTAGCCTTTCTGCTCATTCACCTTGTTTTGGGAGAGGCCAAGGATGTGTGTGTGTGTGTGTGTGTGTGTGTGTGTGTGTGTGTGTGTGTGTGTGTGTGTGTGGATGAGGGAGGTGGTTCCGTTATAGATCCACTCGGGCTTATCCTTTCACAGCGCTACACACGCTGTAACACACGTTTTTCACGCAATTCCCTATTGCACAATATTGTATACACAGATCCTGTCACGATTACACGCCACTCCCTGAAGAAAGGAGAAAAATTAAATCTGTTTACTCCGATGTTTTTTTTTTTACTGAATATTTCTCAATTCTGATTTTGCAATTCCAGATATTGGACAGAGAAATGAAGAAGGCAAAAACAGGACAAAACACTTTCCTTAAGTGATATCAGACATTTAAAAGGATTCTTCTGGTTTCATCTGTATTGAAATCCCTTCTGATTAAAACTATAAAATATTATGTATTTAAAAAAAGCGCATTGACCCCAAAATTTTTTTAACAGTAGTGTACAAAAATCTCATTTACAGCAAGGCACTTACTAAGGTAATCAGTGGAGCACGGCATTGTATTGTAATAAATGTTTACAAAAAGACTTGTTAATATTATTAATATAAGATTGCCTACTGAGCTTATCTGTGCAAAGTTACATCCAATCTTTCAATTCCTGCCATGACCATGCAAAGTTTGTAAACCAAGTAGCTTTGCAAGGTATGCCAAGAAACCATCACTCAAGTCACAGAAATGATCATAACAGTAGCTCTGATAATAAACACAAGAACTTTACTTTCAACTGGAAAACTCAAATAACACACACATGGTTTGTAGAGAAACCTTAATATGATTAAAGGTGATGTATGAATGAATGAATGAGGCTTTTATATAGTGCTTTCATGTATGTCATTTATTAAAGCGTAATAATACCAAATTATGTTAGCAGATATTTAGGAAACATGTTAAGTTCACATACTTCTCCGGAAAGCAATGCTATACTGCTTTGAAATGTGCTTTCTGTGTCGGAATGTCTGTTTTTCTTTTGGTCTGTGACTCCGCCTACTGCCAGATTACCCAATAGTGTTTCAATACCCTGTGTTGCCAGTTGGCAGAAAACAGTGTACTGCAGCCATGGACACCAGCAAACGAACTGGGTCAGAGATCGCACCTAAAAAGCCTCGGTATCCATCTAAAAATCTGTATGATATTAAAATGCAGATAAATCAACTCATCAACTTGCAGTGTAAGTCAATTGACCCTTCGCAGGGAGTTTGGTTGACAGGCGATCTGACCAATCAACGCCGAATCTGCCATTTTTGTTCGACAAACAAACCAAACAGGAGAGTAGATTAACTTCGGAGGACTTGAACTTGAAAGATGGTGTGTACTGACGTCTTTCTGCGGTTGATACAAGACACCTCCTGATGTTCATTCATGTTTATTTTGTGCTTTAACTAGTAAAGAAGAAGAGAGGATTGGTTCACATGTCTCTTGAGGCGCTACAGCGATCTGTCACGACACATTTAAGAGCCACAAAACTGTATTTATAGTTTGAATTTCTTAAAAAAGACCAAATTTGAAAGCTGAGACTTTTTCATACCAAAAGTAACCTGCTCTGTCTTGTCTCTCGGCGCATTGTCAGTTTTTTTCCGAGTGAGAACATGATGTGTGGCGTGAGAGTGCAATGGCTTGTCGGACATAGCAACAGTAATGAAGGGGGCCGGGTCTTTGTGAAGGGTCAGTAGCACACATTCCTGTTGCGTGTCTTCAATCTGGCAACCCGGGTGAGCATCGAGTCTGAGGAGGACGGCCGGAAGAAAAAAAAAACTCTTTAATTTTTTTTACCCATTTCAACCACTAGCTGTCCATATTACATACTGAGCTCTACTGTGAATAATTCCAAAAAGAAAGAAAGAAACAAACAAAAATCTATCTCTTACTAGATTCTGTCACAATCAGATAAGAAAGCTCTTAGACCCAAGTTTTAAATTTCAGTTTAATTTAAAAGGATCCTTTGGGGATTCTTATTTGATCCCATTAGGATCGGTTCAGATCATGTTAGAAACTCCTTTAGCCGTTTTGTACACAACTAGATATTTAGTCGAAATGTTGAAGAAAGACTTTAAGGAGTTGTTTGTTTCATGCTGGTGCGCATTACATAATGTCCGATATTATTTGGGCTCACTTTTTGGCTCTTCTGTGTGAGTACAGAGACAGATGGATGTGTCCCATACTGCTAGTGCTTGTCTTAGGCAACAGCGCTGGCTACCTCCTCTATTATTTCAGCTCACCAGAGGCCTCCCTGCATACCTATACGTCCTGCAATAGCCAATAAAAACCACTTTGAATGAAGGAGACGAGAAAAAGAAACAAAGTTCTTCGAAGTGAACCGAGCCAAATGCTGAGCAGCTGGGTGAAGTGTAACACGAGGACTGGCTGTTCATTCATAAAGACAGATGGAAACATATACTTCCAGCCCCGCTCCGTCAGTTATCTGGCCAGCTTTCTGAGTCTGTTTTGGTTAATGGTTGTCACATCATGTCTGACGAGGCTTTGATGGGAAATGTTTGGTAGGCTCGTGTGATCTGTGAAAGGGTTAATATCATCGGCCTTGAGAACAGCGGGAGTATTTGCTTGTTTTTGTATGTGTGTGAGCAGACACACACCCACTCATTGACTCTGATGAACAGGTCCGGACATGTTTCACGTTTCAGAGTTAATGTGCTAATATTTCTCACAAATTAAGTTCCTGGATGGGTTTATCAGAAGAAATGATGATAATTATGATTATAATGATAAAATAAACTCGGTTTGTTTTGGAGTGTCATTCATTTACACTGTTCTCAGTCTGAACTCTGGGAATATGACGCATTATGTAACCTATTAAACATTTACGCACACTCTCCAGGATGTCAGCTATAACCAGGGTTCAAATTTAACTTGAGAAAACTAGCTTCTGATAAATATATCTCAATGGAATTGTTTTTACAATCCATTTTACTAAATATAATTTTTTTACTTGAATGAATGAATGAATGAAGTTTGAGGTCAGTGAGATGTTTTTTTTTTTTGACTAATTAAAGTAGGATTCGTTAAATTGATAGACAGTAAATACATCGTTGCATAAGATTTCTTTTTCAAATGCTGCATTTTCTATGCATAAAAAACAACAACAAAAAAACTTTTCATAATTTATAAGATTTTTTTTTTTTTTGAGCTGCAAATCAGTATATTAGAATGATTTCTGAAGCATCATGTGACACTGAAGACTGGAGTAATGATGCTGAAAATTCAGCTTTGATCACAAGAATAAATTTCTAAAATGTAAAACACACTTTTGTGTGCACTGTGCAGTTATATTACTGTAATCTAAAATATCAAATTTTTAGTATATATTTAAAAAACGAAAAAAGAAAACATTTTAAATTGTAATAATATTTCATATTACTGTTTTTATGTTTGATCAAGCACGAATAATGTAACTGGTGAGTAATTTTATTTCACATACTCAGTTTTGATGCTTAAGTGCTAATTTTAGAATTGGCTATAAATAAGCAGTGTATTGCAGTATGCGAGAGGCTGATTCATTGTTTAAATCAGCTATAGAAACTCAGTAATCAAGCACGTTAGATAAACACAGATGAGAGCTAGAGCAAGAGAGGAAACGAGCGCTGGTGAAAGTGACAGAAGAGCGCAGGAGGTGTGAATCTCCCACACACGACACACATGCCGTCACCTGGCAGTGTCACTGTTGTTTTGAACTGTTTTAATAGTTGTGTCACTGCAGCAGTGAAGAGCCTTTGTGCCTCCGGGGCAGCAGTGGGCTGAAGGGAATTTCTGCTGCACATACACATGAGACTTATGCAATCAGACCTCTGAATCACTGCTGATCACGGCCTTGACTGCAAATACAGCACATCTCCTTATAGACCATGCTGTTACTCTTCATACCATACATCACTTCCCTGCGCATTATATTTGGCTCTTCAAGGGTTTCCTTTCCTTTTTTTGTTACATAAAGCTGAAATGTAATAAAATAAAATATAACTATTAGATGGAAAAACTTAAATGCAAATTAGAAATTTTGCCTTGACAACTAAGTGAAATAAAACAAGTTTAAGCTTTCGTGCTGAAATTACTAAAACTGAAATAAAGAAGGAAGAAATTAAATATAAATAGAATAAAATGAATACAAATGACAAAAGAACATAAAATAAAATATAAAATAAATGCTATAATAGTTTATAAATAATGCTCAAATTTTAAAACATTGCTCCAAAATATCTCACTTAAAGATGCACTCTCATAATTAATCTTGAAAGTGGGTTTTATATTTATAGCAATAAGGCAGGACTGTTGTTATTTTTAATGAAAATTAAGATTTTTTTTTTGTTAAATTAAGCTGAAATAAAATATAAATATAGCTATTAGATGAAAAACTTTTGCTTTGACAGCTAGCTGAAATAAATCAAGTTTAAGCTTTAGTACTAAAAATGACTAAAACTGAAGCTGAAATAAAGAAGAAATGCAATTAAATTAATAAAAATGACAAAAGAACATCAAAGATTACCAAAATTGAAATAAAAAATAAAATATAAAATAAATGCTAATTCAAAATAGAAACAGCATAATACTTTATAAATAATACTACAAATATCTCAGGTATTCAGAACACTTAAAGATGCACTTAATAATTACTATTCTCATAATTCATCTTTAAAGTGGGTTTTGTATTTTCAGCAATAAGGCAGGACTATATTGATTACTAAAACTAAAACTGAAATATAATATAAATGAAAGCTAAATGTAAACAACAAAATAACAAAATTATTAAAGTGTAAACTAAAATTAAAAATAAAATAAATGCTAATTCAAAAAATACTAAGTGTACTATGGGTATAAATAAAACATATAATAACATTGCTACAAAATATATTTTTAGAACACTTGCACGTACTAATATTATTCTCTCATAATTCATCTTTGAAGTGCGTTTTATATTTATAGCAGTAAGGCAGGACTATACTGATATTTTTTTAAGCATTCAGTTTTTTTTGTTGTTTTTTTTTGTCCCCCCAAATCAAATTTCTTTGCCAAATCATTTTGCGTTCAGACAACATTCAGAGTTTGTAGCCTTAAGGTGTGCTGTCTATTTTTTTTTTTTAAGCTTTATACTTAAAAAATAAAATTAAGATTAAATATTGACCCACTGACTTGATCTTACAGGCCTGTCACTGTAAAATTCTCTGATTGATTCATGATTTGCCACCTTTACAGTCCAAAGACGCCTGACTGAGCCTGAACCTCTCTGAGCACTGTTCTATGGCAGCTTCAAAGTTACTGATATGTAAAATCGTGTGTTTGTTTGTTCCAGAACTCCATGAAGGTGATGTTTAAGTGTCTGTGGAAGAACTGTGAAAAAGTCCTCAGCACTTCCTCAGGGATCCAGCGCCACATCCGCACCGTCCACCTGGGGTAAGCATCAGTCAGACACATCACACCTGGGACAGGTGCATACGTTTGAACATGTAGTCTTCTACACAGAAATGAGACAGACTGGCTCTCTTTTTTAAAGACAAGTATACTGTTAACTTTCAAATGGAAGTTTCACTTGTTGCTTTTGGACTGGAGATGAATCTGAAGGGCCCAGATTGTCTGTCAGTCTCTAAAGATGGGGCGGCTCAGGGAGCTCTTCCCTTTCTGAGCACCATAACAGGAGGTAACGAGGGAAGCACATTCTGATGGAAGTAGTAAGAGTGTTTTTATAGCCTCTTGTTGCTACCTGACCTTCCCATATAAACTCAAAGCTCTGTTAATGTGCTGGCACTGCCGCCCCCTGCTGGCCGCCGGTTGATGTGCACACTTAGGCCTTTAGTGTTGTGTGTTTTCAGGCGAAATGGAGATTCTGACTACAGCGATGGCGAGGAGGATTTCTACTACTCTGAAATCGAGGTGAACATGGACACGCTTTCGGAGGGGCTGTCCAACCTCACGCCCACGTCGCCTACCACGTCCGGCCCGGCCCCCATCTTCCCCGTCTTGACTTGTGATGCGTCTCGATCTGAGCCCGCCCACATGATCCACACCCCACTCAGCCAATCAGCACCGTCGGCGCTGTGCCATATCCGCACTGACCATGCTTACCAGGTACCATCACGCTTCAGTGCATCTTATTCGGTCCACAGGTTCAGTTTTGGCTGCAGACGGTGGAGTGCTCTTATCATATTATGAGTTGGAGGTGTAGCGATGAAGTCTTCATGGACACTTTTCAAGTGCTTTTATCAGTGTGTGTGGGTGCGTTCTTTTACTTTGGAAACATCATATTCTTTCAAATCTCCCACGCAAGGCTCTGTTTTAGTTATTAATGCAACTCAAATCTCTCTCTGTCGAGTCAACAGAGCTTAAAGCGACAGTACACTCAAGTAGCTGTTCATGTCGTTCCAAACCTGTATGAATTTATTCATGAAGGTCATTATGTGACTTCCACTGAAAGGTGAAAAAATGGGGGACATCAACTGTTTGGTTACCGACATTCTTCAAAATATAGTTTTTTGGTGTTCAGCAGAAGAAAGAAACTTGAGGGTGACAGAAATCACATTTTTGTATAACTATAAATCAAAAGAAAGAAGATATTATATTTTGTGTGGAGAAGCTAAATCCAATTTTAGGACATTTTTGCATTAATTTTGCCAATATTACATTATTTTCGTTCTTGCATAATGTGTATTAACAGGATAGTTTACCCAAAAAATAAACTTTTGTCATTATGTATTTACCCTCATGTTGTTCCAAACCCATAAGACCTCATCTTTGGAAGACAAATAAGATATTTTTAATATTCTCCCATCACTCCCTAAAACATTCATTCATATGCAACCAAAATTTTAACACAAAGACAATCCAACGAAATCTAATCCATATCACTGTATAATGAACATATTTCATATATAAAGCATGCAAATTGTGATTGTGTGGACTTGAGACGAATGAGCAAAATTATAAGAGAATATTAAAAATGTAAATGTGATTTTAATTTTAAATGTAATTCTCATTCTGTAACAAATAATTTTTTTGTGGATTACAGAACAAATACTGGAATACACTGATTTTTAAATTAAAAAAGTCAAATTAAAGCATAAAAATACTAGCATATATACTAAAGCATAAACAAATACTACCAAGTTACTTAAATACTTTACTATTTTAAAAAAATATATATAATTTGTTGCAATACTAAAGAAAATTTTGTGAGGAAATGTACTTAATTGCTGCCAATAATATTCGAATTTGAAAAAATCTGTATGGTCCTGAAATCTGGCTTCATTTTCTTAAAATGAAACTACCATATCTCATTTATTTATATATATATATATATAATATATATATATATATATATATAGTTAGAGCACTAGTATTTTCAGCAGCTAAAAACGGTCAGTTTTTAAATATATATATATATATATATATATATAATAAATATATATCATTTATATATATCTTGTGTTTGTGTGTGTTAAGGATGTTTAGATATTTTCCCGAAGAACAAGAATTTGCAGTCTGACTCCATTTGGAGTTTCTTGAGAATTTTTGTCTCAAACGGGATGAATGACCTTTCAAAAAACTTTCAAACGGGCCAGAGATTTACACGGAGGGTTCGCCGGATTGAGGGGTCTGTTAAATATCAACGCCTGACTACTGCATACACATGTCTCTTTAATTGCTGGGGTCCATTTTGTTGAAGTATTTATGGGTCGGGGTGAGGAGGTCAGCGAAGGCCGTGATTTCAGGAGCTGTATCTGCCCTCTGCTGCTCAGGCAGTCTGTTTTTAACCATTTGCTCGTCTTTGAGGCAGCTCTTCTTGGCTCTCGGTGGGTTGCGGTTGTACTTAACAGTGTTTTCTCTTTCTCTCTCTTCTGGCTTTGCTAATACCGCTTCTTACACACACTATGTTTTTCAGGCTACAACCCCTGTCAGCATTCCCAGCATGCCCTCTGAACCGCCTCACAGTGAGGATAGGATTAGTGTATCCTGGCAGTCGCCCCCTGTCATATATAAAGGTCTACCGGTGAGATGGCTACTTCTTTCTTTCTTGTTTTCTTCCTCTCAGAGACGTAGTCGAGAGCGTTTGCCACCTTGTAAAAGACTGAACTCACTAAAGGTTGAAAGGGCAGTCATCCTGTAAGCCTGGTTGGGTCTCGTTTGTCACTCCCAGCTTGTCTTTCTCTGTCTCTTGGGGTCTTTCAGAAGTTGCACTTGCATGACTTTTGGTTTCCTGTTTTAGATGCTTTTGCAAAGCTTCCAAACCCTTGTTGCAGGTTGACAAGAAAGGAACTGCAGACACCTAGTGCCCGTCAAAACCATGCAGTTTATCATGAATATATATGTGATTAGGGAACTGCTGTTATAGACCAATAATTGGCGGTATGCTAAGAAAACATCAGCTTAAAGCCCCGTTCACACCAAGGACGATAACGATAAAGATATATAATTCTAAAAATCATTCTCAGTATTAAGGAATAGCTCTGACGATAAAGGCACAGAGAAACGATATCGTTGGAATCACTTTCAGAACGATTTATTTCCAGCTGATGAACGATACAAACATTGACAGCCAATCAGAATCCATCCTGCTATCACGAGCTGGAAAATTCAAAGCGGCAAATGAGTGTGCGCTTAGAATAAACAGATGATTTTCTTCGCTGGTGTGGACGCTAATATCGTTATCGTTCTTGGTGTGAGCAGGGCATTATTGTTATTTTGGAAAGTATTCATGAAAATGAATCACTTAGAAATCAGCCAGAACACCCCTAGCAACACCAACACTGTTTTGCACAAACAGAACATGCAGAAAATGTAAAAATCACAGTATTTTTGTATTATAGAGTAATATATTATAATATAATACAATGCAATATAATGGTGTGAAATTTGGCGTAAACACACTTAAGAGTGGAAAAAAATTCAACAATTACTTGTATTACTATTTGTGATAAATATACACACTATACTATTCAAAGATTTGGAATACTTTTATTCAGCAAAGATGATCTGAAGTGACAATAAAGGCGTTTATAATGTTACAAAATATTTCTGTTTCAAATAAATGCTGTTCTTTTGAACTTAATATTCATCAAATGAATCCTGAATTACATGCCACAAAAATATTAAGCAGAATAAGAAATGTTTCTTGAGCAGCACATCAGCATGATTTCTGAAGATCATGTGACACTGAAGACTGGAGTAATGATGCTGAAAATTCAGCTTTAATCACAGGAATATATTACGTTTTAAAATATGTATTCAAATAGAAAACAGCTATTTTAAATTGTGGCAATATTTAGAATTTTTACTGTATTTTATATCAAATTAACGCAGTTTTGATGAGTATAAGAGACGAATCTTACTTGACTCCACATTCTGAATGGTAGAAGTGCCAACGTAAGTCTTAACGTTTGTGTGTTTGGTTTAGATCACCTTTAACATAGAATGCTTTTGCAGGGCCCGATGACTCAAATCCGCACTGTTAGCATCGGTGAGAAGAGACAGCCTGTTAACCACACCACTGTCAGCAAAACACACACCAACAACACCTCCACTTCCAAACCCACTACTGGAACCAGGTAAGCTGCCTGGATGTTTTTGGTTTTAAGATGTATTTGAAGCGTCGCCTTACAGCTAAAACCGAAACTGTGTGAAATGCATTCCCAGGAAACCACGTGGCGAAGCCAAGAAGTGTCGAAAGGTGTATGGCATGGAGAAGAGGGACCTGTGGTGCACAGCATGCCGCTGGAAGAAGGCCTGCCAGCGCTTCACTGACTGAGCTTTATCCTCTACCCCACTTCAAAACGTGCTCGTTCCACGGACTGAGCGCCGGTGTCTCCTGCACACTCTCAGAGTGAACTTCATGAGCTAAGATGTGTCCGAGGCATGTGACCTTTTAAATGTCACTGATTCCTCCAGGCCACAAGGGGTGCTCTTTTCTTACCGCTTCCATAGTGGAACACTGAGACTTTTATTCAGAAAAAAAAACCTGATAAAAAGCAAAAAAAACGAGAAAAAGAATTTCGAAAAAAAGCTTTTGCTGCATTGCATATTAAGGCAAAAAGAAGTTTTTCTTAAGTAATCCAGAAACACAACATTCAAAGCAGATTTTCCAGGCAGTTTATTATACTTTCATGTTTTGTGTGCGTTCTGTTGAATACAGCTAATGATTTTTCATGATTTTAAGTGTGGCAGACTTTATACATAGCAGTTTTTACTGTTAAAAACTCTGGAAGCTTTTATTGATGGGTATTATTGAGTATTTTAAACGGTTAACCCTCTTAAACCCGGCTGCACTTACCAAGCAACTCAAATTGATTTATACGGACATCATTTAATAAGCTTCAAACAACTTTGTTTTTTGTTCCAAATCCAACTGTTTCTGGACTTACCGCTTCATTTTGCCTACAAGCACTTTTTAACGGCCATTTTGATTTTGATCGAGCAGAGTACAGTTTAGCGTTGCATCGCAATCGGCGCGTTGAGCGTTTTAGCAAATAGTCAAGAACTGTTTCAACACATATTGCTAAAGTAATACCTCTAAACAAGAATGAGCCTTTCGGAGAGAGCCTTTAGTGTACTTCAGCGCGAGTAGTTGTAGTGCAGGAATGTAAAATGGCTTCTCTCTCTGCGCTAACGCACCCAAACTATTCTGTCCCTCACAGATCAACTGCCTCTTCATAAGCTACGAGGTTTATTCCTGTCAGTCCACAGTATTAATTCAATGGCAGGCACTTTAACCGGCCACACTTCAGATTTAACAGACAATCTGCTGTCGAGGGAAGTCATCCCAGTCTAATGTGATCCATAAAACACGCCGAATTCAGGCCACATTATGCTTCCTAAGGAATTATTTGCTTCTCATTTAGCATACGGATATTATTCACTTAAAGGAAACGCTTGCTCTGATAACGTGTAGACGTCTTCCACTGTGCTTTTTGTCTTTCATACGGAGGTGATCATGTGATGTCTTCATGTAAACGGTGTGCACTGTGCTATCTGACCCTCTCTATATGAGCGAAGCAGCTCTGAGCTGTTACACAGCAAAAAAAAAAAAGATTTGTTGTGTATTTTTGTCTCGTATGCAAATATCTAAACACCAAGATACATCTGCATGAGAATGAAAATGACTTGTTTTCTTAGAAATGTATTAAGTGCGTTTATGCTTAAAGCAAGAAAACAAATCTTGTTTTCTCTTTAAATTTTTTTTTTTTTTTTCTGGTTTTAAGCATAAACTCAGGTTTGTTACATGTTTTCAGAAAATAAGTCATGATATCTAATTAAATGTATCTTAATTTAAGAGTGTTTAAATATTTGTACTGGAAATCAAGACTCAGCCCCTCTCTCTCTCTCTCTGTATATATATATATATATATATATATATATATATATACAATTTTTTTGCAGTGAACCCATGAAACACTGACAGTTATTGGACATTTGAATGTGATCTGTCTTAAAGGAACAGTTCACTCCAAAATAAACATTCTGTCATCATTTACTCGTTTCAAACCTGTTTGACTTTTGTGAAACCTGGATTATTTTGTCTATACATTTGAAGTTTCATTGTGTGGACAAAAATACCAGACAGATGATGGTGAGCCATTTTTCAAAATATCTTCTTTTGCATTCCACAAAAGAAAAAAAGTCATACAGGTATGAAAAAACATGAATTTTTTTTTTTTGGGGGGGGGGGGGGGGGGGGTGTAGGGTGTACACTATCCTTCTTTTAAGGTGTATATATATATATATATATATATATATATATATATATATATATATATATATATATATATATATATATATATATATATATATATATATATATATAAATTTCAAAATGCATTTTGTTTTTTCAACATTTGTTATTTTGGGATCAAATAATTCCTTAAAAAAGAAACTCTAATTCCAACCCAAGCTGGTAGGTTTTTGTTTCAAAATATTTTGCGTTATTTTTCACCTTCAAGGTATGGGAATTAAATCATGTTTAAGCTTTCATCAGATCAACCAAAACTGGCAATCAAAATGTAGCTCCCAAAAAAATGTAGCAGTTTAACCATTAACGATGGGAATCAAAGAAACAATTGGGCAGGTGCGCAATTGCCAAATAATTGAATTCATCAAAATACATTGTCCTATCACAGCTTAGAGCAGCTTTGTCAGAAAGGAAAGAGTGTCCCTCTCATGATCATAACTTTCACTAAGTGCCAATGAGAAGAACAAGAGGGAAAAATATAATTGCACTAACTTGTACTGCACAAAACGTATATTTTTATGTACCTTTTTTTTTTTTTTACGCAGAAATTGAAGTTTTTAAAAAGGTTGTCTGGCGATCGCCGTGGTTCTCTCATCGGGTCAGGGATGGGGTCTTTTCTTTTTACTGACCCTGCAACTATAAGCTTACGTGGCGGTACTTTGCGGCATCGTGTTGTTTAGGGGCTCGCAGTACGTGACGACGGTCACGTGACTAGCAGACTATCATTCAGGCTTGTTTCTAGGGAACGTCACTGTCTTGATTTAAAATAAAGATCGTTTCCTATGTTCAACATTGTGTTTTTCTTCATAGGAAAAGAGTCATGGGAAGATTAGGCGTCAAAAATCAGGCAGCGATGCTTTAAATACGTTCATCAGTTTCATGGCTTTGATAATATGATATAAAATCCATACGAGAATGCCTTTTTGTTGTTAAATGTCACTAGAGAATATAACGTGTATATATTCATTGCATATTTTGGGCTGAGGGGAGACGGGGAAAAAGAAGCATCAACGAATGTAAAATCTACAACATGAAACGCCTGTAATCTGAGTTTGTTTTATCGGCTGTCTCACACAAATGTCTTTCATATCAAGTAGTTAGAACCGCTCAGTGTTTTCCTTTTCAGCTGGCACTTACATTGATGCGTTTTCATTGTTTTGTGGATAAGCGAGTGTGTACATCATGGAGTATGTACTATTGTGAGGCAGGATGGACGTTGCTATGTGGATCATTGCGTCATTCTGCCCTGCACATTCCGATAGATGATTTTACGTTAGTTTGTCTGAGCCTTTGTCTGTCTGTTCCCCGTCAATCTAACTTCACTGACTGCCTGTTGCTTTTCAGCCAGGATATTAAGCTAAACACCCAAGAAAATGTGTAGAAACTCCTCTTTCCTTTTTTGTAACATTTTCAGAATGTTCAGTGTTCAAAAAGCATCATCATAATAATCCTGCTATTCAGTACAGCTCATACGATTTCTCTTTGCAGAACAACTCTTTTGGCTTTGTTTAACTGTTGAGGTCTTGTCATTGTGTCAAGCCGTTTCTTTTCTTTCATTGGTTGAAATTTGATGCATGTCTTGTATCATCTTTGTACTATCTTGCTTTATTGGAACCATTATTGTTTTTCAGAAGTTGACAGTGACGTGTCTAGAGTTGAGTGAATGAACGAGAGGATGGAGGTGTTTCTGGTGTTGACTTTTGGTTGGTTGGTTGGTTGGTGATGAGAGTGTGATTTCTGTGGCTGTAATGTGGAGATTGAAATAAACATGGATTTCAGAAAGATGTTTGATTGGAATTCAATTTTTACTTCTTTGTGTGCGTTAGTGCAGGTCTAGAGAATAATCTCCAGGTGATGGTCCTTGAACATCTTTTTACATTTCATTGAAATTACATGTTTCCACAGTGAATATACACTACCACTCAAAATTTGGGGGTTTAAAATTTTCTATTTTAAAATGTGTTGAAATGTAATTTATTGCTGTGATTCAAAGCAGTCTTCAGTGTCACATGATCCTTCGGAAATCATTCTAAGATGCTGATTTGATGATCAAGAAACATTTCTCATTATTATCAGTGTAGAAAACCGTTGTGCTGCTTCTTATTTTTGAGAAAATCATGATACATTTTTTTTATTCTTCCGTGAATAGAAACAAGAAACAGAAATCTATTATAACATTATAAATGTCTTCACTGTCACTATTGGTCAATTTCATGTATCCTTGCGAAATGAAAGCTGTAAAAATTTTTTTTTTTTTTAAAGATAAAGATATAGTTTACCCAAAAATTAACATTTGCTAAAAATGTACCCTCAAGCCATCCAAGATGTAGATGAGTTTGTTTCTTCATCAGATTTGGAGAAATGTAGCATTACATCACTTGCTCACAAATATATCCTCTGCAGTGAATGGGTGCCGTCAGAATGAGAGTCCAAACAGCTGATAAAAACCACAATAATCCACACCACTCCAATCTATCAATAACATCTGCAAGTTCAAATCAAGAAGTTTTTCCATTTCAAACCTTTGCTTCCGGCAAAATATGAATCCATAATAGCACTTCTTCCAATGAAAAGTTGACTAGTCTAAATCAGGAGAGAAATCAAGTGCAGTTTACAAGCAAACACAGTCTAAAACAGCTTTAAAGGAACCCTCCACTTTTTTTTGGAAATAGGCTCATTCTGGAGTGTTCCTTTAAACAAATATGTCAGTGGATTTTAATGCAAGAGACAACATGAGATTAACCTTAATGATATATTTGCAGATTTTCACTTCACAAGACATTAACTAATGCACTGGAGTGGTGTGCATTATTGTGATGTTTTTATCAGCTGTTTGGACTTTCATTCGCCACCCATTCACTGCAGAGGGATCTATTGGTGAGCAAGTGATGCAATGCTACATTTAGTATACATGTAAAAAAACAACAACAAAAAAACACAAATCATTATCGTAATAATCATTACAACTTCTTTCTGATTGTGTCTGGTCATGGAAGTTGGCTACCGGTGTAGTTTAATAAAACCATTACCAGTTAAAGTAACCAAAAACATCTATTTTATAAACCGTCAATGATTACTTCTCACACACTTCAACAGATTAACCCTTGAATGAGGTATAAAATGTGCATGAAATGAGCAGTTCAGTCATAAGTGCTCCCTGCTGATTACTGCATCTGTAGGAGATATTTAACACATGAAACCTTTGATAAAACAGATGCCAGGTAGAAAATGAATCGCAGGGATGATGAATTCCCGATGTCAGCCGTATGGCATTCTCCTCTGGTCCAGTAGGTGGTGCTGTAGTTCACACCAGCAGTGGGTTGTCCAGTACTGCTACTCCTGCAGCCACTCCCCCATCAGCATGCTCAGAGCTCTTGGTCCTCAGCAGGTGGCCCACGCACTCATTCAACACCATGTCTTTGCCTTTCCTGTGTGTGGAAAAAGTTGCAGTTCTGTAATGCAGTGAATTTTAGGAATGCTTGTACAATAAAAGCAGAGGTTTTGTTAAAGATGTGTTAGAAATGATCCCACCTGACATACGCTCCAAACGCGCCCAGTTCACTCAGACAGGAGTTCAGTCTCAGAGGAGCTCCGGGCCGGAGCAGGTAGTTCTGGACCGGGACCGGCTGGATCTTGTCCATCAGGATGTAAGCCATCCTCTCAGTGGAGTTCTTCAGGTTCTCCAGCACTTCACAGATCTCACTGCCGTAAATGTTGTTACCTGTGGCATACAGTAGGAAATCTTTGAGCAAGTATTTGTGATATGTATGCGTGCACACAACACAGGACATGACTAGCGATACTCACCACCTCCCTCCCTCTGAGGCTTCAGCACATACTGGTCCGGATTGGCCAAAGCCATCACCACTGTTTTATCACCTTCTTCTCCCTGTGGAAAGACAGGTTGACCATTTAAAATCTATTTCAAAAAAGTATATATAAAAAAAAAGTTGCAACAGCGGTGCTCAATCCTGCTTATAATGTTATATAATTATAATGTTATTTAAGTGCATCATCCAGGTATTTAAAGTGCACTTGTTCTTTTTTGGAATTTTCATTGTGAACGCACTACTCGCACTATTTATACTACAAAACATCAGAGAATAGTACATAAGTACCCGATTTGGGACACACCTAAATGTATTTGGTTTAGCGGACTAGCTACTTGGCATACTCTGCGGATGACGTAGGCGTAGCGTAAGCTCACTGGTCATGAATTAGAAGTACAAAATGAGGATTTGTAAAGAAAAATGTTGGAGGATTTAGATATAAGCCAAGAGGAGACGCAAGGTTCTTGATTCTCGTGAGACTAGCATATTCTCACCACCAGAGCTTATGCTACGCCTACTTCCTACATCATCCACTGAAACGCCACTCTCTCGTAAACATGCGTACGACAGTTAGCGGAAGCTAGAGATTATGATTTATGAAGTTTTAAATATGGATATTTTTTTACACAAATGCATTGATTCACTTCAGATGGCCTTTATTAAGAGCCATGTGAAGCACTTATATGATGGATGGATGCACTTTTTCACTGCCATTATAAAGCTTGGAAGAGCCAGGACATTTTTTAATATAACTCATATACACCTAGGATGGCTTAACGGCGAGTAAATCATGGGGTAATTTTAATTTTTGGGTGAACTATCCCTTTAAAAGGATAGTTCACCCAAAAAATGCAAATTCTGTCATTAATTACTCATCCTCATGTCATTCCAAACCCGTAAGACCTTCGTTCATCTTCAAAACACAAATTAAGATATTTTTGATGCATTCCGAGAGCTTTCTGACCCTCCCATAGACAACAAGAGTCCTAACACGATCAAGACTCAGAAACGTAGCAAGGAGATCGTTAAAATAATTGGAAAATACGAGAATACTTTTTGCGTGCAAAGAAAACAAAAATAACGACTTTATTGAATAATTCGTCTCCTCTGCGTCATCCAGACGCCATTTTGGAGAGTATCGCATATGTAAACAACGTATATATGCGGATACGCTGTTTACGTTCAGATCAAAGTGTAAACAGCGTATCTGTGTACGGTGCTTCTGACACAGAACAGCATACGTTGTTTACACATGTGATACTCTCCAAAATGGTGCTATAGGGTGACGCACAGGAGACGAATTGTTCAATAAAGTTGTTATTTTTGTTTTCTTTGCACACAAAAAGTCTTTTCGTAGCTTCATAAAATTACATTTGAACCACTGATGTCACATGGATTATTTTAATGATCTCCTTACTATGTTTCTGGACCTTGATCGCGTAAGGATCCATGCTGTCTATGGGAGGGTCAGAGAGCTCTTCGGATTTCAACAAAAATATCTTAACTTGTGTTCCGAAGATGAACAAAGGTCTTACAGGTTTGGAACGACATGAGGCTGAGTAATTAATGACAGAATTCTCATTTTTGAGTGAGCTATCCCTTTAAGGGAAAGTCACACTACACTTTTCGTTCCATTGACTTCCAAGTGTCTCTAGACATTTTGCATGCTTAAAGTCTAGTGTGTTTACGATGGTGATTCCTGTGTAACCCTTGAGTTTGTTTCAAGTGCTTCATTAGAGTTAATCGTAAGGTATAATCGTAAATCTAATCGTAGGGTACTTCTCCTCAAGCAGGATTCAGCACCCCGGTTAACAATGTTGTTCCTCTACCATGTCCAGGGTGTACAATCCAGCGAAAGTGGCCCGAATCTGAGCAACTGTTTGAGGTTCGTCTGGGAAGAAGCGCTCCAGAACCCCCGGCCGGGCCAATTCCTGCTGCACCTTCTTAGTACCGGCGAGATGGGTACTGATGTCTGGACACTTCACGGCCAGAGAGCGCTCCATCATCAGACGGGCCTCCCAACTCTGAAACATGGATCAGGTTATAAGTTTCATTCCCAGCAAACACCTAAAGCCGATCATTTCTGAGAAGTTTGGGGTTTTTTTTACTATGGGAAAAATGTGTCCTCACCTTCTCTGAGGTGTAGTTTTGGGGCATGTATCCGTTACGGAAGTAGACAATGGCAACCTCACGACCATCTCTGCAGGTCAAATAGAAAAATAAGGCCAAATGTAAAAAAATCTATTTATTTTCATTTTTGCATGCAGTTGTGACTAAATTTCAATCTGTGTGGATTTTTGAAGTTGGAAAAAATAGTCAGGTACTGACTCAACATTGCTGTCATTTCCAAGTATTCCACAATGCTAATATTAGTGTGTTACACAGATGGGAAATGTGTAAATCATAAACACTCACACAAAGAGCCTCTTGCTCTCATCCAGGGATCCAGTTCTGCAAACATCTTCAAACTGTCTTCTTATTACAGGAATATTTCTGCACATATAAAAGAACAGATTATCACAAGCCCCCATAAGTGGTTACACTTTATTTTAAGGTGAATTTTGTTACAGTGTAATTATACTGAGTATATTAATTAACTACATATACCTGCTATATAGTTAGGGTTAGGCTTAGGGTTACTTGCATGTTATTATGCATAAAGTATTGTTATTATAATAGTTAGTAGCATGTGTAAGCAAGACACCTTAAAATAAAGTGTTACCCCATAAACTCTTGTTTGGAGGACAATGCATTAAGTACATGCTGTTCATGACTTGTACTTAATGTAATAACTTTCATGTAGTTACATAGTAACTAATGTAAAATAACTTGACGCTGAATCCTGATTATAGCTAAACTATCAGACTGTACCTTTTCCACAGCTCATTCTCTACATATCTATGGTCATAAATATTCCTCTGAACGTTCTCCACCAGAAACATAACCACTGCCCTGCAAGAGACAACATGAAGAAATTGCCACTTTATCACTTCAATTACAAAGTAAACACTTAAAAAGCATCAAGTGCCTACAACACTAACTTTCACAATTCAATTTGATACAACCTTCAAAGTATAAGTACAAAACACTTCCAAAGTCTGGGATTAATTGATAATAATAAATGTTTCTTGAGCATTGAATCGAAATATTAGAATCATTTCTGAAAATTCAGCTTTGCCAAAACAATAACAAAAGAAAGACATTTTAAAATACAGACCTCTCAGATCCATAGAGCTCCCAGGCTTTGGCCAAACCTCTGGCCAGACCTGCTGCTGGGTTGTTGTCGAGCACGTTACTACACTCCTGTGGCAGGTTTGCGACCTTCAGAATGTGCCTTGCAGAAATGAGAAACTGTGCGTCACAGCATTGACATTAACCTTTATGTACTAAACGTCATCCAGTAATTCAGTGATGAACCAGTGCTGTTTGGAGCTTTAAATTGAGCATTTAGCTCAGACTTACCGATGGACATCTGGTGTCCGTGAAGCAAGACCACCAAAACTTGCAGCAATAGTGTTGATTTCAATCTGCTTCAAAGACGTCCCACCGTCTGGACTGTGGTCCAACATGTAATCTGAGCGATTCAAGCCCAGCACTATTGACTTGGGGAAGATATGAGCCATAGTTTAAACAAATTTATCTTAATAACCTACACAATAGCATTAATATTACATTTATAAGGAGTCAGCTGTACTTCATGGAAAAGGAGACGCACTGTTGATACTGTACATGTCACTTCTGTTCAAGTGTTCAAGACAAATGTTTTTGAAATAAGTCTCTTTTACAGTATATTATTAAAAATGTGTAATACACTTTAAAATATGTTTTCAATGTAATTTATTCCTGTGATGGTAAAGCTGATCATTACTCCAGTCTTCAGTGTCACATGATCCTTCAGAAATCATTATATTGTACTGATTTGATGCTCAAGAAACATTTGTTATTATCAATGTTGGAAACGGTTGTGCTGCTTAATATATTTGTGGAAACTGACTTTTTTTCAGGATTCTTTGAAGAATAGAAACAGCATTTATTTAAAATTGCAATCTTTTGTAACTTTATAAATGTCTTTACTGTTACTTTTTTATTAATTTTTGATTGATTTAAATTATGCTGATAAACAGTGTTCATTTCTTTCAAAATCTTTTGAACGATAGTGTGTAATAGAACAGGAACAGTGAAGTAAATGTTCCTAACTAATGTGTCACATGTCATTTTTAATAATAAACAAACTACTGGTAAATCATTATACCTGGGGATGATGTTCTTGCTGAACTTGTTTGTATATGTTGAAAAGTCTTGCTGTAAAATTGTCAACTTTGATGGTGCTGTTGAAGAAGAAGAAGAATAATAACATTTAGATCAGATCACACCAAAATTATTAATAAGGTTTGAATTAAAGGTGTCATTTCACCATTAAAATGTACAAAATAAGGCAATAAGACACTCAATGAACTCAACTTGCAATTCATTACGGTAGGGATTGCCAAACATATTTGTTCCCTAGTTTGGGAAACCCTGCAATAGTGCAATCATTTCATACCTGGCCAGAGTTTCCTCTAGGAAGCCAGGATTCTGGCTGACCCGGTCCACCAGCCGGTTAAAATGTGTCTGTACTGCCAGAGCCTGCTGAAAGAGTGCTGTGGGCACCGGTGTGGGAAACAACGTGAACGGTGCATAACTCACCACCTGTGAACAGATGGGCATTTATTCAACATGTATGTACATGATCAAAACCCTTCAGTCACTCCTGATTCTTTGAGCCACAGGTTTCTGCCCAGTGTGGACTCAACGGGGCAGAAATAACTCTCCATAATCCAGAAACAAAACACGGCCGTAGGACAGACAGAATTCCAGACGTGACTGTGTATTAACTGCACCTCTGTGACTAGATGCTGGTTAGTATTTCAATCACAATATTGATTTGAAATCATTTTCCCCTGTATTTGTTTTGGAATATTGGATATCTAAGAGTCTTGGCTAGACGTCTTAAACCTGGGTTACATCTACAGCGCCACCAGGGGCTTTTCCTGTAAAAAATTATTTTTCAAAATCGTCTTCAAAAGATTACATTTCACAATAAGACTTTCTATTTCAAAATTTCACACTGAATTCTGTGTTACTTGCTGTGTGTTGTTTCTTTGTAATTATTTGTGAAAGTTGTGAAAGCAATTTTTGATAATGTCAACTCTTTATTTCTTTCAAGTTTAAAGGAAAATGTTTGCTTTTGACTTAAAGTTGTAGAAAATAGAAAGCTAATTGTGGGTTTTATCATCAGACTTCTCTTTATCGTGACAAACACTTACCAAACAGGTGAACATTTCACAAATTAACATTTTGTCTCTTAGAAATGCACATTTGACAGTAGCTTGAATTGGTATTGGCACCAGTGTGACTGTTTTATTTGCATAGTGCACAAACATTACATTGACCTTTTGTTATAACTTTGTAGAGGAAACCTATATTGCCCAGCCCTATCTATACATTATAAATATTACGCTGCCTCAAAAGCAAAAAGTGCTCTTGGTGGGTTTTGTGGTTTAGATCAGCAGTGCTTGTTAATGTCTAAAGGACATTTCTTCCAGGCACACGAAACAGTGATGTGCTCTTACTTCAGGAGAGTTTGGCGTTTCTTTGGTCCTCATCAACACCCCATGTAAAAGTGCCGAGTCTTTTGCTAACTCCTCTATATTTTTGATCAGATTTTCATCCTTCAGGACGTCCTCCAGTTTGACAGACATGGCAGAAAACCTACAATGAGAAGAAAACACACACTGTTGTCATATGCTTCATGCCATTTTTCACTTTTCAAGTGACAGCCTGACAGTTACAAGAAATATGGATTTTCAGGGACATGCAGGTTTTCTGATAACGTTACAGGATATTGCTTTACTGCAGGCTTTATCATTAAACGATTATATCAACAATAACATCAAGTTTATATGATTAAACTTCTGCACTGAAAAATCACGTGTCTTTGTACTGGTGAGAAAAGGGAAGTGACTTGAATACGACTTAAAACATGGTCGCAGATGAATGAGACTGTACACAATAACACACTGGGGTGATGTGAATATCAGCACTCATCATGACTCTGCACAAACACACACTAGCTCATGTAGCGGAGTTATGATTAACCTTACCTAACGTTACCTGATGTCCGCGGGCTCGGTTTGCTCACTCCTGTGGCACCTAAGGTCCTGGTTTACAGTGAGTCTGTTTAAGAGCTCGGTTCATCTGCTCAGGTTTAGTTCAGACTGACACTGTTGTGAAGAAGTTTCACAGGCTGCTAACTGATGTTTATCAACGGCTCGTACACTGACAATAACCAATCAGAGAGCAGAACGCCGATGACGCCGCTGTGCACGTGCACGCCCAGCACGGGCGCCACGCGGATCCTGAACCCAGAGGTGTCTGATTATCATAATAAATACAATATTATTTTACTTGTAGAGACAGAGTCAAGTATTCCAGACAGTAACAAAGTAGGCTAATTAGATGGGTGAAATTTGTAAACAAACTTTGATGATAGATAGGATTGTGTTAATAAAATAATAAGATTTATAAAGAATATTTTGTATTTTATAGGTCGTTATTCTTTATGACTGACAAATCTAAGCAAAACATAGGCTATTATCAAAGTAAGAAGAAAATAATAATAATAATAAAAAATAATAAAAAGAAAAAAATTGTGTCAATATCGCTATTTAATTTTATTATAAACATATTAACGTATTATTCGAAACGATAATTATTGCATATTTATTTGGAAAAGAAGCCATCGTTTCCAGCGTGACAGTTTTGAATCTTTAATTCCTATAAAAAGCCATTACAATCTCGATGAGTCTCAAGTCTAACATATTTAGAAAGATCAAGTAGTGTGTTTTTATTTTTTAAATAAATACCTAAATGATAGTAATTTTCATTCAATGCTGAGATTAATTATGCCAAATTATGTCTTCAGTCGGATGCAGTTCTATAAAAACTGAATGGACCCCTTTGAAGGTCCTTTAAAAAAAAAAATGCTTTTATTACGTCCACAAGAGTCGCCAGGTGTAACACAACTGTCCTCCAGGTGGCGATATCGGCTGGCGTTGGCACACGTTTTGGCGCAGAAGAAGAGGTAATCTCGCGAGGCTGCAATCTTCGTGATTTAATGTTATCAATATGGCTGCCTCCTCGAGTAGTGCTGCCACTGTTAAACAGAGCGATCATTCTTCACCATCTGAAGAAACAGAGGAAGAGACGGAGTTTTGTCCGGGTTTTAAGGATGTCGACGCATTTGTCAAGGTCGGTGGATCGTTTCGATGTGTGAATTTCGTTGTCAGCGTTGTAGCTAACTGCAAACACATTGCTGCGTGGAGAGAGTAGCCATGTGTGCACACGCAGTGTGGTTTGAGCTGTGGATGAATGTAGCTGTTCGCTGGTGTTTGTTTGACAGCACGGTCTGGGAGCGGTGGTCTCCGCCACGAAAGCGTCTGCAGCTCTTCCAGCAGCCGGGGATGAGTTTGATCTGTACCGCAGCTTCCCTGCCTTCCAGCAGTTCTGCGCTTCACAGGGAGACCAGCTCTTGCACTGGTAAAACTGCGCCCTGATACACTCATTAAGATCATATGTGGCTAACTCTTGAGATATAAATCACAAAGTAGATCAATTTGTATACATGGGTTCATGGAGCATATACAGACAATCAAGGAATGAATTAAAACCAATGTTCAGGGTTTCTGCTGATTTATAATTTTTCTAGTCTTAATTTGCCCTTCCAACTAATTAAATAAGAGCAGAAAGTCTTAAAGTCATGGCATTGAATGTATATAATGCTAAAAAAAAAATTTCCAATACAAATGTGACCCTGGACCACAAAACCAGTCTTAAGTCGCTGGGGTATATTTGTAGCAATAGCCAAAAATACATTGTATGGGTCAATTATTGATTTTTCTTTTATGCCAAAAATCATTAGGATATTAAGTAAAGATCATGTTCCATGAAGATATTTTGTAAATATATCAAAACTTCATTTTTTGATTAGTAATATGCATTGCTAAGAACTTCATTTGGACAACTTTAAAGGTGATTTTCTCAATATTTTGTGTGTTTTTTTTGCACCCTCAGATTCCAGATTTTTAAATAGTTGTATCTCAGCCAAATATTGCGAAATATATCTCAATTCTGAAAAACTGACCCTTATGACTGGTTTTGTGGTCCAGGGTCACATGTAAACGTCCTTAAATCAAGGTGCATTTGACAAATGATGAAGATGAAACACTTTTTCTTTCTGAGAAATTGAACCAAATTATGTTTAAAACAAATCCGTCAGTGGGGTATGAAAAGTAGTTTTCCCTTTGAAGTTGATTTTCTAAGCACATTAGCTGATATTTAGTATTTTTAATCATAATCTCACTTCCTTTTCAACAATTTCACAGACAGCAAGACTTATGTCTTTGTGTTTCTCAAGTAAATGTATCTTGATTTTAAGAATCCTTAGAGATTTGTGCTGGAAAACAAGAAAAATATTGAGAAAAAAAACTTGCTATTCTATTGCAATGTGATCAGAAGGTACAGTAAAAGTTATTTTCTGTATTCTAGAGGTTGGGAGCTCTATCTATCTGAATTAAAAAGTGATGGAGATCGGTTGGAAGTTGCATTTTCAATTAGATTTTACTTGGTCCTGAAAAGGTTTTAAAGTATTAAATTGGCATGAATAAAACAGAAAACCCTGTTTGTGTGTTTCTCTGACAGCATGAGCCAGATAATGCAGCATCATGGCTGTAGATCTCACATGAGAGACAGGAACAGACTGACTGGACTGGAGGACAGGTTCGACCTGGTGGTGGACTCGAACGATGCCATCCTTGAGAAAGTGGTACGAGTCTTACACTGTGACGCCACTGAGATTCAAGCTTCAGGTCTTCTGCTTTATGTCTGTCCATCTTGCCCGTTCACACCAAGAATGATTACAGTAAATATCAAGTTTTAATAATTGTTCCAGTTCTATGAGAACAGTGAAGTCCACACCACAGTTGAATCCTAGCCAGAGTCCACCTGGCTTTAAAAAACTTGAGCATTTAAAGCAGCAGGCAATACAAAAGCAGAGTGTGCTATTAATGTGCAGGATGCTTGTATAGCGTTGTCATCTGTGTAGTTCTCATTCTTGTTGTGAGCAGGCTTTTAGTCAACACCGTATGAAGTCATTTTGTTGTACATGCAGGAGTTACAAAAGGTGAAAAGGTCTTCGGTCTCAGTTCTTTTAGTCCCGGGCTACAAGTCTGTCTTCTGTCTTGTCACGTGTGTAAAATTGCTAAATGCAGTGCGATCTGTGTTCAGGGCATTCTCCTGGACGAGGCCTCTGGTGTGAGTCGCACCCAGCAGCCGGTGATGCCTGCAGGATATCAGCCGCCAAAGATCGTCGTGTCCAGCTGGAATCGCAGGGTTAGTTTCTCAGATCATCCTCCTTTTAATTTAGGAGATTATTTGTTGGAGAGAGATTAGTTTAACTTGATCACATGTTTTGATAAAGTCATTGAGGAGCCAGTTCTGGCATGATGGCAGCTTTTCTCGTCCTCACAGGGAGGAGAGCGCAGGGATGAGACCTTTCACCTTCTGCATGCTAAAAACATTCAGCGGCCACAACTCAAGTTCAAGGAGAAAGTGGATAACAGCAACACTCCGTTTGTCTCCAAAATTTTCATCAAACCCAATGCAGTTAAACCTCTGCCGTCATGTGAGTGCGTTAAGAAACCCTCCGTGACAACATCACTTTTTTCTAATTTTCACAGCCTTTGTGGACGGCTTTTTGCTAATATTTATATTGCTATCATTTAGTAGAAGTACACTGTCTGGACATCCAGGCAATTATATATATGTGTGTATATATATAAATATGTTTTGTTGTATATAAATAGTGCAGGGCAACAATTAATCGCGATTAATCGCATCTAAATTATTATTATATTTTTTTGTGTGTGTGTACACAATACATGTATGTGCCATGTGTATATTTATGTATATATATAAACACACACACATGCATGTATATATTTAAGATAAATGTTATATTTATATATTAAATATATTTATATATATAATAAAAATTGTATGAACGTAAATGTTCAAAATATATACTGTATGTGTGTGTATTTTTATATATACATATTAAATATACACAGTACACACACATTATATAAACAAACTTTTAATTTGGATGAGATTAATCGTTGCCCAACATTAATTAATAATTAATTAATTAATTAATATTATTTTTAATGTAATTGAAATGAGTTGAAATCATTTTTATGTTAAATAGTAATTAAATTAAAAAGAGTAATGTGATAATTTTAAAGAGTAATAATATACATTAAATAAAAATAAATTGTAATATAATTTAAATTGTAGTTTAAATAATTTTAATATTAAATTAAAAATAGTAATGTGTTCAAATACTAAATTGTAACCAATTGTATGACTAGATTTTGCCAACAAACACATTCGTAAGGAGAGACCGGAGGATTTGGATGTTCCTGCAGCATTGGCTGATTTTATCCATCAGCAGAGAACAAAGGAGCATGTGGACGACATGTAAGACCAGATTCATGTGATTCATTCAGTTTAAAGAGGTCCATTGTGTGTTTGTTAGTTGTTTTACAGCAGTGTTTAATATTAGTCTTGTTTTAAATGGATTGTAATGCTGTTTCCCAGGTTTTCTCATCCTTATCAGTATGAATTGGAACATCTGGTCATGACGGAGAGTCTGAAGTGCAAACCTGATGTCCAGGTGAACGTCCCAATCATCCTATTTTCTTTTCAGGAGCTGTGATGAGTGTTTTCAGTCATTGATGTGTTTTCTTTGTGTTTTAGATGTATAAACCTCTTTCCGAGTCCACTTGTCAATTTATCAACACTTTAGATGACCTCGTTGCTTTGAATGAGAAGTTAGCCAAGACGTCCGAGTTCGCCGTGGATCTGGAGGTATGACTGTTTCAGGTTTTCATGACGCTGTTTGGTCGTGTATCACTTTAGGTGTTCAATTCGCACAAATTCTCTGTTTACAGCATCATTCCTACAGAAGCTTTCTGGGAATCACGTGTCTGATGCAGATATCAACACGAGAGGAGGATTTCATCATAGACACGCTGGAGCTGCGCAGTGAAATGTACATCTTAAACGAGACTTTCACTGACCCTGCCATTGTGAAGGTGATTGACTTTAATACCGTGCTCCTCTATTAGATTTACACACTTAGATTTGTGTGTGTGTGTGTGTGTTAGAGCTGCAAGATAAATCATTAAAAGATCGCGATCTTGATTCAAACACCCATTTTTAAATGACAATGATTCCCTGTGTCTATTAAACCTTTGAAAAAATGTGTTCCCGCTGCCACTGACAGTCCGCTTCGCACTACACAGTATTATTTCTGTCTTACAGTCATTCATATTAACACATAAATACTGGGATGAAAGTTTATAGTTTAGATATATAGACTGATGTCTATGGAAGTGATCAAAATAGAGCAAATCCCTTTTTGAAAGTAACTGGCTTTTCAATTAAATTTGTGCTAAAATAACTAAGTAAAACTGAAATTTAAAAAAAAATGTACATGCATTTAAAAAACAAAAGCTTGTAAAATGAAAATATAAAAATAAAAGCTATAAAAGCTATCTCAGTTATATTAAAATAACACTGGTGTCTGTTTATGCATATTATAAAGTAATATTGTGGTTCATACATTCAAAAAACATCCATAAATTGGTGCTCTTTGGATGCGGGATATTTCTATCATCAAAAGCCATGTGAATAAAGGCTTTTCCATTTTTTTCACACTATTCTAGTGCCTTGGATTTATGAGTATTTTAAAATTGTAGTTCTTTAGCTATAAATTTAATTTTGGGAGTTGCTTGTCATTTAAATTTGCATATGCATATATAATCAAATTCAAATCTAAAGACAAACATTGCTCTTTTTACTAATAATGTTCCCTTATATGCAATAAATCAGTTCATGTTGTTTGTTGCATGCATCATGTGTTGCTCCTGCAGGTGTTTCACGGGGCTGACTCTGACATCGAGTGGCTACAAAAGGACTTTGGTCTTTATGTGGTCAACATGTTCGACACCCATCATGCTGCGCGTTGCCTGAACCTCGGCCGAAACTCGCTTGACCATCTCCTGAAAGTCTACTGCAGTGTCAACTCTGATAAACGCTACCAGCTGGCAGACTGGAGGATACGGTAATCCCAGCGCTCAATATATTTAGCACAGATTGATATCGTTCCTCACTGATCTAATCTCATTATGTAAAACAAAGTGAATTAAAGACCCATTTCCTGTTTGTCTGATGGCTGTAACGGTCATTGAGGTAATACTCGTGCGTGTTGTGTGTCTGTAGACCGTTGCCGGATGAGATGTTGAAGTACGCTCAGGCTGACACTCACTATCTGCTGTACGTGTACGATCGAGTCCGAGCTGACCTGTTTGATACGGGCAACAGCCAACCCACCCTCATCCAGCAGGTCTGGGATAAAAGCAGGGACCTCTCGCTCAAGGTATGGACCGGGTTCTTCATACCAAACGATAAAACAATGTGTTTATTTTGTTGTGGTAATCACTTTAAGTTCAACTGAATCAATTAAAGGAACCAGTTTCAAATGAAGTTCTGAATATTTTTATATCCATCTCGTCTTTCTCTTTAGAAATATGTGAAGCCTGTTTTTACGGAGGACTCGTACATGGAGCTGTACCGCAAGCAGAAGAAGAGCTTCAACACACAGCAGCTGGCGGCCTTCAGACTGCTGTACGCCTGGAGAGATAAACTGGCTCGAGACGAAGATGAGAGCACTGGGTAACGCTCCAAACCGTCTCTATGCATGTGTCTGTTGACGGATTACTAGTTGCTGTGATTCATGAATGTGTTGTTTCTCCACAGATATATCTTACCAAACCACATGATGATTAAGATCGCTGAGGAGCTTCCAAAGTAAGTTGGGGGGGTATCCTAAATTTAATCAATGCGCTTTCATTTTAAAGTTGCCCACTTGTGAGGGTGTTTTTTTTTGTTGTTATTTTTGCACCACTTACATATTTTAAGGTAATTTTGGTATTAGTGAGCATTTAAAATTTTCTTAACTCTTAGAATGAAACTGGCTGTTTTTGTATACTCATATAGACATGCACATCCTTAAAAATGTATTTTTTTTTTTTAAATAAACTTATTTTTATTTAGCAAGGATGCATTAAATTAAGTGGCAATGAAGAAAAAAACATTTCAACATTGATGATAATAATAAATGTTTTTTGATCAGCAAATCATCATATTAGAATGATTTCTGAAGGATCATGTGACACTGAAGACTGGAGGAATGATGCTGAAAATTCAGCTTTGATCACAGAAATAAATGATATTTTAAAATATTACCATAGAAAACAGTTATTTTAAATTGTAATATTTCCGACTGTATTTTTGATCAAATAAGCAGACTTGGTGTGAGACTTCTTTAAAAAAAAAAATCTTACCAACCCCAAATATTGAACAGTGGTGTGTGTTTGTGTGTGAACTCTGTTATGACTGGCACACATTGTCATTAGTTTGCATTTCATAATAGTCGTTTATTAGAATGGGCCAAATTACTGAAAAGATGTTGAAATTCCAGTTTTTTCCAGCTTAGTTTGAAATCCTTTTTTTATTTTTTATTCTTTCTGTTATTTAAATGTTTTATTCTTGTGAAGGCTGTATGTGTTGTTGACTCTAGGGAGCCTCAGGGCATCATCGCGTGCTGTAACCCCACTCCACCACTGGTGCGCCAGCAGATCAATGAGCTCCATCAGCTTATCAAACAGGCTCGAGAGACGCCGTTACTCAAGGTATTCACACTGTGTAGCTCATAGACTCTGCTGCTTGTTTCACTTCAATCTGTAATATGAAATTCTAGACTGAATATGAATGTTCTCTGTTTTTAGGCAGAGGTACTTATTGAAAAGAGGAAATCGATGACCCCTAAAAGAAAGGTGTGTTGACATGTTCAGCATTTTTCTGTGGATCCAAACTGGTAGAAGAAGCTGTATTATTGTGTTTATTTCTAATTGCCCCTCTTGCTGTTGTCTTCTAGCCACAGACGACTTTATTCGGACCGCATGACACCTCCCGCTCGTCTGAAAGTGATTTCATGGACCTCTCCTCTTTTGGTAGGTCTAGTTGTCATGAAGACCTCATGATTTGCCTTTGTGTTATTTTAAAGCCACTTGTTGACATTTTCTCCGCGTATATTTAGAAACTCCAACCAAGCCGGGAGTTTTGTTTTCAGAGGAGGAGGATGAAAGCATGAACCAAGAGGAAAAATCCTTGCAGGGCCTGATAGCTTCAGCAAAAATCAGCCTCTTTGCGGTAGGACCTTTTAAAAGAAATTCAGAGAAACCGGTCTGTGTGTCTCTCATTTAGCATGTTCTGGTGTGTCCGCACGTATAGCAGAAGTTTGAGGTTAATTTTTTAGTTTTGAGAGCGCTTATGTGAGTTGAGGATGTTTTTTTGTCGTGTATTTGAGGAGGAGGAGGATGCAGCAGCAGCTCCTGTTCATCTGACTGTGGCACAACAAAAAGCTCACAGCATCATGGAGTCGTTTGAGAACCCCTTCAGAATGGTACAGTACTTCAGTTTAGTCCATGCCTTTTGTCAAGTTGTGTTGTGTACTTATTCACTGACATTTCAACACTCGTTTTCAGTATTTACCATCAAAGGACATTCACATTTCCAAGAATGCCAAATATGACCCCTCTTCAAAGATTTATGAGGTATAGTTAGTTTTTTTCCTCTTTATGGGTGTGTGTGTGTGTGTATGTATTAGGGGTGTCCCCAACTAAGGATTTACAAAGTTGAATCTGAATTTTCCAATCTTGCTGATAGTTGAATCATATGTTTGGGGGCAGGGTGTCAAAATACATTACCAAGAGTCATAATTACTGACTCACAAGAAAAATGTGTTACGGATGTGTAACTTATTGGTTAGAAAACCAGTGAAATCAGACATTTGAGCCCCCCATATATCCAAAACAGCATGATCCTAACACCTGTCGAATCAGGCTCCTCCCATCAAAGCATTGAATCATCGACTATTCGGGGACACCCCTAATAAATAAATACACACTTATTTTATTTATTTCTTATTTACGGTTTAATTAAATAAATATTGCAATTATATTTGCTGTTTATTTACATAATTGTTTAAATTTTATTCTGTACTATTTGTGTAATTTTAGTATGTGTATGTATACAGGTTTTTATTTTTATTTTTTGATTTTTCTTATAGCAAAATAATGTCTCCAATTTTAATGGTTTTAAACACTTACAACTTTGACATATTTCTTAATGTTTAATCTTGACGGCAATGAACAATACAATTGACAAAGGTGTAGACAAATGTGCAGAAAATCATATAAATATGGGCCTATCAATTCATTTCAGGTTGCATTGACTACTGGCTTATATTGACTAATTTTGTTCTGATTAAAACAGATTCATAACCGCTGGAAATTACAAAGTATTGAGCAGCAGCAGAAGGAGGTGCAGGAGAAACAGCAGGCTAAAGAACAGGCCAAGAAAGCTCAAGGTACAAACGTAGTCTGATGTTTTAATACAATAACTTTGTGATGATTTATGTGTGCATAAATGTTTGTTTTTGTCTTTCAGAGGAACGAAAGAAAGCCAAACTGAGCTACCAGGAGTCGCTGCAAAACGTTCACACTGTCCGGCAGCAAGTAGCAGTGAGGAAGCTTCAGCTCACCCAACGTTACAAGCTGTATTTGCTTTTCTTAATTTAAACCACTAACAGGTTTTGTTGATCTTGTGTTCTTAGGAAGCAAAGCAGGCTGGACAGAAAAGAGAGAGAGCTGCCAGTGATGCTGGTGAAGGGAGTCTTAAGCCAAAAATGAAAGTCTCAAAGACTGAAAGTGAGACGCCGGTGGCTGATCAGTCGATACAACCTGCTCAGAAAAAAAAGAAACAGAAAAAAGTTCAAGAGCCTGAAGTTCCCGAACAAGATTTTAAGCCTTTTGACTACAGCCAGTCAAATTTTAAAATATTTGATGGTATGACATCTGCCTTTTTTGGTCATTTTTCACGTATATTTTTCCTATTGGTTCAGTGCATTGTCTTCATTGCTTGTATTTTATCCACACAGGCAAATCAAAAGAGAGTTCACAGTTTGATCCGAACAGACAAGCACATGGACCCAAGCAGAAGGTATCAACCGGTTTTCAATCTTTAAGCGTTCACTGTCACACAAATCTCAGCTGGCATTGATTTAGCTGTGCAAGATCTCTGATTCTTTTGCCAACTTTGATTCTCAGAAAAAAGGACAGAAGAAAAACGCTTTGGGAGGCAGGAGCATGTCTTATGTCCCCGCCAAATCTGACCGGTAACACACACAGATACACACAGCTAGACTCGAGAAAACAATCATTGCTGGATTAAAAAAAACAAAATTTGTATAATGGGTTTATTTCTGTTTCCAGAGGGTTTCGCCACAACTGGCCCAAGAGATAGAAGTCTTCAACTGATGGCTGACCTTCCCCTATTTTCGTTTTCCTTTTTAAAAGCGTCCTTTGTAACACTGATATGCTTTGCAATCTGAATTATTTGTCACCGTTTCAGTACAGCATTGAGCTTGTACACCTTCATTTGTGGTATTTGATCTGTCATTAAAATGAGATTTTAAAACATTTTTCTCTCGTGTCTTGCGTTTTTATTTGAAACTTAGATGTTTAAGATTTAAAAAAAAAAAAAAAATTCTTTGCAAAATTAAAGGAGCACTCCACTTTTTTTGGAAATAGGCTCATTCTCCAACTCCCACAGAGTTAATAAGTTGAGTTTTACCGTTTTTGAATCCATTCATCCGATCTCCGGATCTGGCGATAGCACTTTTAGCATAGCTTAGCATAGATCATTGAATCCAATTAGACCAGTAGCATCGCGTTCAAAAACGATCAAAGAGTTTCGATATTTGTCCTATTTAAAACTTGACTCTTTTGTAGTTATATCGTGTACTAAGACCGGCGGAAAATGAAAAGTTGCGATTTTCTAGGCTGATATGATTAGGAACTACTCTCATTCCGGCGTAATAATCAAGGAACTTTGCTGCCGTAACATGGCCGCAGCAGGCGCAGTGATATTACGCAGCGCCTGAAAGTAGTCCCCAGCTACCTTTTTGAACGCGATGCTACTGGTCTAATAGGATTCAATGATCTATGCTAAGCTATGCTAAAAGTGCTATCGCCAGACCCGGAGATCGGCTGAATGGATTCAAAAACGGTAAAACTCAACTTATTAACTCTGGGGGAGTTGGAGAATGAACCTATTTCCAAAAAAAGTGGAGTGTTCCTTTAAAGGTAGGGAAGGCATTTTGTTTCCAGAAATATTTTATACTGGTAGAAATTCTTATAAAAAACTTGGTAGAAATCCTGATAGCGATCTGTGGCAGGCAAAAAATGTTCATCCAATTGTTCAATGGTGCGAATGTTGATCATTAAAACGAACTTGCGACATTTGTTCAACAGGTAAACTAAACTTCAAATTAAATACTTTCAATAAATAGTCTAACTTATTAGAAATACAGTCCAATTTGACCTGTTAAGGCATGCCTTCACTTTTATAGACCCATAAGAGCTGTATTTGTGATATGAGTCGTGACCGGTGAAAGGGGCGTTTGCAAAGCTTGTTTGTTTCTCTGAACTGTTGATTTCACGCGGACATAAAACAAAGTTTAATCAAACAGAAACTTAAAATATCTTTTGAGACATTAATGTGTGCTTGTGCCAACTTCCTTTGAAACACCTTGGTTTAATAATGTATCTTAATGGCATTCGTGTCTAAACACTTTCATTGCCGCTGTATAGTATTTTCTTCTCTTCTGCCCCTGGATGGCACTGCAAAGTAACAGCTCTGCCTTCAGCATCAAACAAACTACTGTGCCAGTCGTTCACTTCACCACGTGTCGAGAAACATGCAGTCTGGCAAGATTATATAACATGGAAATCTTTAGTTCAAAGTTGTGTGGAGGAGAAACTGTGGTTGATGTAACAGACAGAAATCCTTGAACTTCTCAAATCAATTCTCGTTTTTAATATCTAAAGCCATTCATTTTCAAGACTCATTAAACAACCTTAGTGTAGTGCTAAGAACGTAGCTGGTATAAATATTCCGTCTGCACACCGAGAGCAGACCACATGCACAACCCTTCACTTCCTGCTGCTCGAGACTGCGGTTCTTTTCTAAACAATAGGTGCAAAGACAGGAAACAACGCGAGATGCTTTTGTCAGCTTCTACAAATACAAAGATGACCTCGTTTTTTTCTTTCGAGTTTATTTAAAAGAACATAACTGATGTCGGTAAGTCATAAGGGGTAGTTCACCCAAAAATATTAATTGTGACTTTTCTCACCTCCAAACCTGTGTGACTTTGAACACTAAAGACGATCTTTTAAAGAATGTTGATAACCAAACTATTGCGACTTCCATTGTTTTTTAAAGTCAATGGGTTATCAACTTTCTTTTGTGTTCCACAGAAGAAACTCAAACAGGTTTGAAATGACCGTTTTCATTTTTGGGTCTTTATTTAAGCAACAGTATATATTTACAAAGTTACACACCATTTAAGTCATAAATACGCATTTTGTTCTGCATTTTCAACAAAAAAAAAAAAGTGATTGTGATCACATTTGTAATGAGCACCCCAACGCTGATAAAGTTCCAGAAAGTGTGAGTGGAGTGGAAATGGATGCGTATGCCACCCAGCTGTGTTCCCCCTCCCACTCACACACTCTGTCGTGTTCTTTCCTTCAGTCGTTTTCTCTTTTATGTCCGCCAGGAGCACATCCACACAGGAAACTGTGACATCTTTGTCTCCAGCACCCACTCTGGAAGAACAGCAATGAGTCAGCGCGCGCATCCGGGAACTTCATCCGACGCCGCTTTCGCTCTTAAACAGTTTGTACGCAGAAATTCACGAACGAAAAAAGACGCTTAGATGCGTTTTGGTTCATTTTTCGCGTCTGGGTCACGAAAAATGAGTTTCTGGGTTTCTGTAAAGTGTTTTAACCCATATCATGGCATCAAGAGTCCAAAGTCATTCAAACACTCGTCCTCCAAGTTTCACGACCGTCTTCCAATCATGTGTCCCAGAGCTGACAGCAGTCCTCACATTCCTCCGTCATGTAGAGGTACGAGTTAATGGCCTCCTTCAGGCCTTCGCTCACTATAGAGTCCTCTGCACCTTCTTTTTTCTGCCCGAAGATCATGGAGCTGCGGAGAAAACTCGTTTAGAAACTGCTCTACTAGTTTTTGAAAAGACGATATTACTAGTGTGTCACCAAGAATGTAAGTTCTGTCATCATTTACTCACCCTCAAGTTATTCCAAACGTGTATTATGATATATTTTGAAGAATGTAACTGGAAGTCAATGGCTACCATTTAATGTTTAAAGTATGGAACAAAATATAATGGAAGTCAATGGCTGTTTGGTTAACAGCATTCTTCAAAACATCTTTTGTGTTAAACAGATGGGAAAAAAAAACTCATACAGGTTTGGAACAACTTGAGGGTGAGTAAATGATGAACGAATTTTCATTTTTGGGTGATCTGCATTTGACGCACCTGTCCACATCTTTCCAGTTTATAGTAGGCCTCTTCACAGCAACCGGAGGTGGGCCGGTTACCACAGGGACATTGTTGGATCCAACGATGTAGCATGGCTCCCCCAGAGTACAGCACAGCCCGTCCGATACTTCTGAGGGACAGTTCACATTTAATCTCTGCCCACAACACTTACACACATTTCTGCACGTTCAGCCAATATATATATATATATATATATATATATATATATATATATATATATATATATATATATATAAAAGCATGTTGCTGTGTGGTTGCCAGTACTATTTACTTAACAGTGCACTACATAATCAGCTTTTTTTGTTTGGTTTCTGATGATACACCAGTGGTCTTTGATTACTGCCACTGGATAGAGCATAAAGTTTGTTAGCTGTAGAATTACCCCATTCACAGCATTTCTTTTTTCTTTTTTTTTGTTGGCCACAATTTATTCCACCCCTGAAAATGATCTAGAATAAAACAGGGTTTTATAGGCAATGGCATGACTGGAGTCCACCTCTCGTTTGAGTACATGATTTAAACATTTCCTCAAAACTATTAGTTAGTATCAAGCAACGTCACATACAATCACTGGGTGCCAGCAGTGAGTTACTGGCTGTATCTGTGAGTGTGTTTGTGTGTACCTGAATAGTGTGCGACCAGGTCTGAGAGGGTCCTGAAGGTGAGTCCAGGAGAGATATAGACCCAGCCGTTCTCGATGCAGCTGATACGGTAGTGTTTGACAGAAGCGCGTTCATGCGAGCTGCTCCTACGCACTGACAGAGTGTGGTTACCTAGGTTAAAAAAAAAACATACATGAATACAAACTAGATTTGACGTCTTCTGTAGCTCTGGGTAGTTTCCTGGGTGTTGCTATGTGGTTATTTAGGTTTTTGTGAGTAGGACTGAAACGATTAGTCGATACTAACAACGCTGACAATAAAAAATTTTTTTCCACAAATATTGCATATGATGCAATTTAAGGGCCTGTAATAGTGTGGTTTGACCAGTGTGGCTCTGTAGCCCTCCTGCATGCAATCCAATAGAAGACAACACTGCACTCATGAGATGTGCAAACAAAGCTGAACCAGTAGCCGAACAAAAAATGCTGTCATGTCTAAAGGCCTTGCAATCATGACAAAGTATTTTTCACTTTTCAGTTATGGGTAAAAAGCAGTTTGATATAAGCTAGCAGTGGTTTAGTGTTAGCAGACATCCTGGCGCTACTGAGAACGTGTAGATGAATACGTAAATATGTGTTGTGCAATTTCCTCTCAATAATGAAATAAACACACAACAAACATGACGGAGGTGAGAAAACAGCAGTTCAGAAAGCATCTGATCATAGTGACGTGGATATATTTGTTCTGCAATTGTCACTCCAGTAAAGTCACGTCATGTTTATTTATATAAAACTTCATGCAATATATTGCTTAAACATGAAAAAAACCGACACTTTCAATTAGAATTTCAACTTGATTTTCTGCTATAAAGCAGCTCTATATGTATATGAATATGTATAGAATAAATAAAAACTCAGTATTTTAACAAATTGCTAAAGCTGAATATTCGATCAAATCCTACTGATTATCTACTGGTGAAGAAAAAAAAAAAAAAACAAGGTTACACTTTATTTTAAGGTTCAAATTACGACTTTTGCCTCAATAAACTCCTAATTTGCTGTTTATTAATAGTTAGTAAGGTAGTTGTTGAGTTGGGTAGTATTAAGGATACAGAATATGGTCATGCAGAATATGTGCTTTGTAAGCACTAATAAATGGCCAATATGTTAATAATAGGTATGCTAATAAACAACTAGCTAATAGTGAGAACTCTTCCCTATACTTAAGTGTGACCAAAATCAAAGATTAGTTGAGTTTTAATGATCATTAAATTAATCAATTATCAAAATAATTGTTTGTTGCAGATAGCTGTGATAGTGGTAAGTGAAAAACAACAATGCTAGTAATGTAACTAGCATTAGCACACAGGTACCTGGGTAGGTCTCGCTCTCTCTGATCAGGAAGGATCCGGGCTGATTATGGGGGAGCATCAGCAGTTCCTCTGCTTTCTGTTTGCTGAGACCCACAAACTGCCACCTGCACACACACACACACACACAGATGAGTGACAGAGCTGAGGGAAAAGTAGTAGGCAGAGTCAGAGCATCACGTGACGAGTGAGTGTTCAGCAGGGTCATTGTGGGTACAGTACGTCCCCAAACTGATAATCAGATCACACTGTACAGAGCTGAGCCCACTCTACAGAAACTAAAACTGACATCAGATCACCGCCTCTGGAGGAATAACGACGATGTCACTTATGGAACACACTCCACCAGACCACCTGACCGTGGGTGTGATGTCATGATGTACTGTACTCACTCTAAACCAATAGAAAGTGCCGATTTAAAGAGTGTGAGAGTTCAGCTCACCTGTTGTACACTTTGGCGGTGTAATTGCTGGGGATGTAGCTCTCATTTCCTGTGGCTGATGAACTGACTTTCCACCACTCTCCCTCACTGTAACACAATATATCATCAGACAATCAGCCCGATCTGGCTGTGATGAGGATGAGGCACCACTGTGTTACAGCACACTTACTCTGACAAAATGTTGAGCCTCTCTCCCATTCTGATAGCGCAGTCACCTGGACCTCTGGACGGATAGTCGTACAGGGACAACACCACGAATCTACCGCTGTCTGCACACAGATCAAATAACACCTTTAGTCCAGCTGGTTTAGCATATTATAATATTAGAAAGAGAGCTCCTCAACAAGCCACATGATTAAATGTACAGTAATTCAAAAAAGTTGTCTTAACATTTATAGTGAAAATTATATGTGCAATTTTAAAATGTAAAAAAGTATGATTTACCATTTACTTTAGTTTTAATCATTTAACTGTCGCCCCTCCCCTCAAGTTTACTTCATTATATTACAAATAAATCATAATCTAATCATGACAAAATATATATTGTTGAAAAGGTATAAGGCTCATTATATATATATATATATATATATATATATATATATATATATATATATATATATATATATATATATATATATATATATATATATATATATATATATATATATATATATATATATATACACACAAGTTTTATTAAAAAAAATTTTGTAAGTTAAAATATGAGCCACTTTACAATAGATGGTGGAAAAAAATTAAATGGCTTTTCTAAAAGTTTTTGTATTAGATTTAATTTTTGCATTTTCTGTTTTCACTTTAATTTTAGTTCAAAGTAAAGTCATTCTTTATTAGTGTCTTTTTTTAAATGTCTATAGAGTTAAGTTTTATTATTTAGTTTTAGTTATTTTAGCACATAAACCAAATGAAAATGTGTATTTCGTTCCAAGTAATGGATTTTTTTTAATTTTTTTATATGGTTTCAGGTTTAGTTAATGAAAATAACACTGTTATATTTTTGTTATAAATCAAATATTTTAATTGATGTAGCACTGGTTCCTTACATTTGATCTTTTATCAAGTAAGTCTATATACTGTACGGAGATTATTATGGTGGTTATCAGTACATTTTAATGTACAAATCAGATTTTAGTAGTTCAAGTTTATTATCAGTTCATAAAATATACAGCTTCCATTCTGTAATACCTAAGAAACTAATAATAATACCCAAGTCATATTTTTTTTACAGTGAATTTCTGGCAAACTCAGCTGTAATTTTTTTTAACAATAAATTTAACAAGATATTTTTATAGTCTGTTTTTTTTACAGTTTATCATTCAGATTAAGTGCCACAATTTACCGTGTGGCACTGAAATTCTTATCCTTAAGCATGAGCGCTAGTAAAGCACCACTGAATGCTACAATTGCAACAGTCAATAAAACATTGCTAGTGAATCCATACGCACATCTGAATGAGCTTCACTATTAGACTTGTTTACATTTAGTGCTGCATTTCTAAAATCAGCTCGTGCATATATAAAGTGCTGAACTCACCCATGGCCAGCGGGTCAGTGCTTTCTTCCGTGTCCAAGAGAACAGCATGTGCGCTGGATCCACGCTGGTCTTTACTGGGCCGACTGCCCATGTCCGACTGCTCGGGAGTTTTCAGGCACACAGTGCTGATGGGAACCACAATCTAGGAACAGAAGAGCGAGAATATTTTAGTATTGATTCTGCTCTTCTTTAAAGTAAAACAAAGCAAAACAATCAATTTGATCATGCCATGGCTTTCTTATGTCACACTTTGAACGCAAGGAGGAAGGATGCTGACAAACCACGATGAAAACTTTCCATCTGCACTTTCAGTATCACGCACTTATTTACCTTGGTTAAAAAGGGGTGGCCTTTCTAAAAATAGATCTGGTAAAACACTGAGAAACTTCTACTATTTTCTGTCATGCTCAGTTACATCACAACGGTACAAGCCGCAGTTATTTAAGCAGTACGTGTGCGCCTGAATAATAAACACATACAGCAAAATCAATAGATTAAAATGATTCAGTATGCAAATAACAGGTCAAATATTACTAGCTTAGATGAAATCTAGATATAACGTGACTCATGTTCTCAAATGACTCTGATGAAGCGACTGTAAAGTGCTGAGGTTCAGCTATCTTCCACTGCTATCCCACAGGGTCGATAGAAAAAAATGATCACTGTAAATCATTTAAAGGAAATCAGCTGGTTTGATGAACTTGATAGTCTGATCAAAACAAACTACGGATTTTCCAAGAACATTTATGCATAATGCCATCAAGACATACTGTACATCTACCTTTTTTAGTTTTTTCGACATCTATAATTCTTAATGCATGTTATTACATTGTAATAACACTTTATTACACTGTAATAACCCTGTAATTTAATTGCTGCTATTAATAAGTTCAGTAAACACACACGACGTCACCAGTGCTCTGATTTAATGCGCTCTGATCAACTCTGTGAAAAGCCTAATGTTCTATTAGCATTCATTAGTGATCTTCCAGGGACATTTTTCCATATCATATTGTAATGCAGTGGCACTGGTCCCACAGCTATATGACATTATGGAGCAGATGGTCACCTGGTAACACAGATGGGTCTCACTAGGTCATCAGGGTCTCCAGGTCCAAATTACAGACCTCATACCCCGGGCACCAAAATAACACATGCGTAACTGATTACATGTGCTACATACGAACACGGCTATACTGGAGTGCATCACACAGGCACAATCACACGCAAACTAACACACCAACACCTAAACGTCAGCCATTTAAAGACATATTCTACATTTCTGAATAATGTTTAACATTATATTTCATGGGTGCACTTTTATTTAAAAAAAAAAAAAAAAAAAAAAACTTTTGAGATTGTTGTGAATTATTAGAGTACATTTTACAGGATATCAGTCCTTCTACTTCAAAATTTTAATTCAGTGTGTTACTTGCTGCTGCTTTGAAATTATTTGTGAAATTTACTTGCAATTTCTGAGTCCAATTTTTTTTTTTTTTTTCTCAGTGTATGGAGATAAGGCACATTTGGTCAAAGATTAGAGCAAGGTTACTAACTTCCTGTTGTGACTTGAGCGCCGAATGTCTGTTTCTCAGTGCTTAAGCTATTTAATATGTTTTTAAGAGTTCTCAAGTCTGAATGATATACTTGCTGCTAGAAAGGTTGTTAGAAAGTTTCATACCAAACACATTTTAAGAATCATAGCATACACATTTCACAACAAAAATGTCTTTGAAATGCCTTTGAAGCAAGAAGCCCATGCAAGCGAACGCTTTTCAAGCTGATTCTGACTTTGATTCAAGATTACGACTTTGAAGTTTAGAGATCCTTGTTTCAACATTACACACATATATACTTTTAGGCCAGTATCTTTAAATATTTTCCTTAAAAAAATATATATATATATATTATAAAATTGTTGCCAGTCTTCACGCCAAACAAAAATACTATTTTAATTAATATAAATTTATATTCGCATGTGAACTTTGTATTATAATATTGTGCAAGGTGCTTTTTCGTTAAACCTTCGAAATGTATAAAAGCTTACAGCACTCTGCAAAAAGTACTCACCTCATGGTCCTCAGGTTAGCAATGATGACAATCCTTATTCACGAGCACAAGCCTCAACTGCACATCTGCTTATGAACGTGTGCACCAGCCTGAAAACTCAGATAGCCAAGTTAGAAAACTATTTGGAGTGATTTCTGTAAAGATCAGAGGCTTGATGTCTTGAGGAGCTGAGAAGTTGAGCTCAGTTACAGGTGAAGTGTCACTGCAGGATTCTGCTGTGGTTGTGTTGGTGTTTTAGCATTGCACACTGAGATACTTGTAGTTTCCTGTGACGAACAGGTCTAACTGTCACTCCTTTGCTGACGCACAGATGCCTGACAGCCAGAACAGACTGGAGAAGGTGTTTTGAAAGCTCAAACTGTACTAATAAACAACACAGATGTTAGTGGAGATGTCATGATGTCATGGGCTCATTGATGCAGTAATACAGACGCCAACGGAAGCAGCTTCAGAAATTTCAGGAAGGTTTCAAAAAGGTTCAGAAATAGTCTAGTGCTAGTTTTAATTTCACATACTCCCAAATGCACCAAAACCAATTGCCATAGCAATAACTGCCATGGAAACTAAATCATCAGATCAGATCCTCGTATAGCTGCAAAACAAGTCTCGCTGCAAATAATGATAGCTCATTAACATTTTAAACTCTGGTTGCAGAAAAAAAAAGAGAGAGAGAGAGAGAGAGATGCATTTTTTTTTTTTTTTTTTACAAAATTTTACTTGTTAGGCACTTAAAACAATGGTGTTAAAAAGATCCCCATTCACATTGATCCGTGAAAATAACTAAAAACTCATTATGCATGCCAGGCCAGTAGATGGCGATGTCACTGTAAAGAAACACTACACACATGCGCACTAGGGCTGTCAAAATGGCTAAAAACTAAATATAATCAATATTCAACTTATATTCAAATTTAAAAGGCAGAATTTCAGTTAGGGGGAAAAAAGCTTTTGGCTTTTCATTTAAAACCACCATAAAGTCTCGAGACATGTTTTTTTTAAAAGTTGAATTTTGCACGGCTTTTTTGCATGGCGAGTGCAATGGTGATAGATATCCCTCTGGAAAATGGGCAAAATATTTGTTCTGTGAGAACAGCTTGGTTTCAGTAAACCGAGTAAATGTTTACTGTAAACACGATCTTCTCCGCATTGATGTTCTCTTCTTCTGCAATATTTTGAATGAACAACGCAGCATCTAGTTGGTTCAAGTAGATGGGCTAAAAAACAAACAAACAAAAAAACCCAACATAAAAATGCTACGACACTTACATCATCACATCTCGTGGGCCACTGTTAAGGCTGCCATAATGCACACCTAAAATGCGAATGCAAAAAAAGCATTTGAATTTTAGGTGTGCGTTAAGGCAGCCATAGGCCCCGTTCACATTGAACGCATTTTTTAGGTCTGAAAACGCGAGATGCACCGCACTGCCTTTTTTTGGTGACTTTAAAAAAAATAAATAAAAAAATAAAAAAATAAATAAAAAAACAGTGCGCTGCGGTTTATGTTGCTAGGTAACCACCAAATCAGCTGTCCTGTCAGTCTAATCAAAGGATTATAGTGCGAACGCTTTAAAATCTTTGGTTTTTGCTGTTAAGTAAACGGTCATATTAGCAGAAACCTTAAAAAAATACAGCTCCGGGTAACCCGCGACAGTTCACCAAAAGTTTCTCCTCCCTCGTTGCAGTCTCCAGACTTTCTAAGCAACCGTAAACTTTCATCACCACAACAGAAGGCCCGCCTCTCCTTTCATTCGATTGGACAATGGAAAAACAGCGCGCAAAACGCTCAATGCCAACAGAAAACAATCAAAAAAAGGCACCTCTCACTGCAAAAAACGCATTCTGCCTCTTTTACTAATTTTTTACTAATTTTACTAATATTCAAAATTCAAATTTTTATTTGACAGCCAAACTGCGCACAAACCTGTAGACTGAACACTTAATATGAATGTGCATGACAGCATTGTTTTCACAAATTCGTCGAAACTTGCAGTTTTCAAAAGTTTGCATTTTCAGGCTCCCAAAACACCATTGTCATTTAAATGCATAAAAACATTTCTGTGTTCTGTAAAGTGATGTCACTGAAGATGCTCCAACACTAATTCCCATGACAAATGAAGTTATAATCGTAGTAGGCTGTCATACTACCAGGTTACCAGAGTTCACCATGTGCCAATTTCAGATAAGAAACAAATCAGCAAATTTGTACGGAAAATGACAAACATTAAAGTTGATCTAGTGATTTTGCACATCAGATGGAAAGATGACACAAATCTCTTATCGACTGAACCTTTCTGCTGTGATCAATGTAGTGTTAAGTACTTGAAGTGAGCATACCACAGTTTCTATAAATAGCTTTCAGATGTGTCATCTCTGACCACATGCAATCAATACAACCTTTAAACTTGCTTGTGATTGGAAACTTTCACAGCTGGCTGTGATGGTAGTGCACAGGATTGCATGTTGAGCATCTGATTACCAGTGCTTTGAAGCAATTTGGGTCACATTATATTGAGGTCCAATTACAATATTAGTCAAGGTTTTAGTGGCCCCAAAACATTTTCTACATTCTTCCAGCTCTTTAAAAGGCACCCAAAAATGAACACACCATCATTCAATCTCATGTCATTTCACAACTAGTATGACTTTCTTCTACAGAACACAAAAGATGATATAGTTGATAAAAATGTCCTTTTTTTCACAGCTGCATTTCCATTACCCTTCAAATTGTGCAAATTGAAATTATGTGCAAATTGAAATTAACGGCCAAATGGAAACATCAATTTCACAAAAACTCCCATATGAGGTGGTTTTTTCAGGCAACAAAAAGGAATATAATCAGAAAACTACAATGGAAACAGTTTTTCTCATTTCACCTGGCGTCCGTAAATGTCACATGATCATTCTTTAATGTACTATAATCTCCAAGAAACTCCTCATACAAGGTCACTCAAGTTTAAGGGGCTTTCCATTGCCATTAATGACTGGATAACCACTAATTTATACTGCACATGTCTGTGGCGCATTGCTGCTTGGGCTATTCTTTTTCCATAACTGGAATTCAATTTCAATACTTTTTTCCACCCTCAGTCTTTAAGTCTTTTCAATTTTATATTCATTAAGTTTTTTTTTTTTTTAAACCAGAGGAGTGTGTTCATATAAGTTTCATTGGATTTTTTTTATAAGACTTCATTCCAAAATATCCCCCCCCCCCACCCCACTGTAATTTCTGATTTATGGAGTGAAAAAAGATCCAAAATCCCCAATGTAAAAACTTTGTCAAAAACAAAAAAAAGACGTTCTTGATTTATCCGAAGTCCAGATTTCTATTCTGGAAATTTAAGCAAATTATTGCATATTTAGTTATCGAATGCCTCATGTGCATATACAAACTTAACATTTCAGAAATCTTATTATACAAAAAAAGTACACTACTCATGAAGTGTCTTGCTTTAATATCAACTTAAATAAAGACAGATGTAAGCTTTATGTACAACTACTTTATTTCAATATTCGTACAAATCGATATACTCAGCAGACAGTATGCAGTACAGCGTCCCCTAAATGCTTGGAGGACAAAGCACAACGCATTATCACAAACTCACTCAAGGCAGCGGTACAGTCAGCAATCAACAGGGAATTGCCATCCATTGAAATAATAAAGACCAAGAACAATAAAACTACAGAAACTAACAGAGTTGTCAAAATAATAAGAGGTTATTGGAACATTAGCCCGCTGTACAGAAGGAATGGAGAATCTTAAGCCAAAAGCAAAATGATCATTTAGCAGGTACTACTGTACAGTGCATTTAGAGGAACCATGCTGTTTTATACCTCTAGATGCCCTATATGGTAAATACAACTGTTATTTGAACAAGCTACAGATCTTAGCTTCAGTTACTGGCTTGTTTTGGTGTAGCTGATCTCCCAAGCACAGGCTGTGAAAAATAGTTTACATGAACTTAAGTGCAAATCTAAGTAAAGTCTTTGCTATTAGGGGTTTCTGGTCTAAAACTCTCCATGTAAACCGAATCGGATTGATTAAATTCAATCAAACTGAATTAACCATTTGCAGAAAGATCTTAACATAATTAATACTAATATAAATGTTTAATGTACACTTTAAATAAGGACATGCTAATCAGTAGATTTTATTCTAGAAAGACAACAAAGGGTAGACAATCAAACAATAATAGCCAATGACATACAGTGGGAGCAGCAGAAACCCTCTAAAAGAGACAGAATGCAGTCTAGGAAATGAAGTACTAAGGGAAAAAAAATTAAATAAGGAGGAAGTGAAATGGTTTGGTCATCTCTGTAGTAAACACAAGGGGCAGGAAGACCTTAGAGAGAGCAAGAGAGGGAACGAAAACTCTCCCGCTACAGACGAGAATACCCTCCAAATGTTCAATATACAACAGCCTCCAGCAAAATATACACAAGAAGCATATCGAGAGTGGAAATTAATCTCCAATGGATGACAAATATAAAAGAATGGAGTAATAAAGTAGTAAGCCAATCAAATTCATGGTAAAAACATCAGCAAAAGATTAGTGTGCTTCCATGCAGTGGAAAAATATTCCAATATGTAAAATACATGGGTTACTAGACATCAAACAATGCATCCCTTCATTAGACCAGCGCTCCCTGGCCACAAGAGAACAAACAGAACGAAAGACAAAGACAGAGTGGAAACAAAACCCCAAAGTGGACAGAAAGCCGCCTGAGGTGCGGAGGTTCAACAAGCGGATGATCCCAGGTCAAATGGTGGCTTGGTTCTGGGTGCTTTAGCAGGACACCTCCATGGTTTGCGGTCTGTTCTGGTTGTCATGGACCGGGCCGCCGGTGGCGCCCTCCATCTGTGAACTGGTATGTGCGCGGCTGCGTGAGCCGTCTGCCGAGCCCATGCTGGAGGCAGAGTGAGTGCGAGATCGAGCCAATCGGGTCATACTGGCAGTGGGCACTGAGAGAGAGAAGAGAGAAATCGAACGGAGGTGAAAACATGAATGCAATAATGCTGCTGCTGCTGCTGTTTTGACTGAGGCATGACTGTTGGGACGATCCTGAGCTTCACAGGATAGCCAGTTTTGCACTCTCAGCATACGGATCCAAACATATGAAGACCCAAGAGAGGGAGAATAATGAGTCTCCTCAAACCCTGAGTGACTCCTGCACATCTGCACACTGCTCAACTAATGCTGGAATGACTGATATGATGACAGTTTGGTTTATGGTTAATGAGAATAGTAAGCTGAATCCCAATTCACATACTTCTGAAAGGATGCACACCATTGACCGAGATTTGCAGATTAAATCAATAAAATTCTGATTCAATTAAATTTAGAATTTTATGTATAAAAGGCCATTTAACTGAATACTGCCACGGAGAGAAAATTTGTTTCATATTGTGTTTCAGACTGATCCAAACCATTAAACTCTTTCCCTGCCAAATACAGAATTTTCTGTGTTTTCACTGTTATACGCTATTGTGCTATTACGCTTCTCCTGAATGAGTCTAGAATGCCCCGATCAAAAACACAGGCGAGGAAGACGCAGAAACGAGCAATCTCATATATAAGCATATGCATATGAAAAATAATGCGATCGTCAACAATAAACAGCATATAAATGAAAACTGCCTAATGTTACCGAGTGTAATGTCGATCTAGGAAGTGGTAAAGGACTGTGTAAGCTTTGGCGGTGCTGATGAAAGCGATCTACTGCATCTTTGCTTTGATCTTTGTAGTGAATGTGATCCAGATGTAGTATTTGATAAAAATGCGATTTTCTCAGCTTTTTGCTCAAAATGGTGCTTTTTTTTTTTTGCTAGTGAGAAAGCCCCCATTTGACCCACTACCATCACTACTTTTGCACTGAAATTTGTGACTTTGTCTTGTATATTACTTGTATACAGGATGAATAGTATGAAAATTAGGATTCAGCCATAGTTACCATAAAGCCCAAAGTATACTTTGCATTTTACGTGTACGCGAGGAATACAGGAATAATTGGACAGTGTACAGAGCACGTGACGCAAATTGTGTCATCAATAGCACGTGCACCACCTGATTTTTGCAGGTCAGGTCGCACTTGCGAAATGAATTTGTTTTACAGTAATCTGATGTTTTACAAGGTGGAAACGCTGGCCCGGGCCACTGTTTCACAGTACAAAATTAAACTTAAAAAGACACAAAATAGCGGAGACTGCAACAACACCAGGCGCTCACACTGACAAGAGCTTGTGAGCGAGAGGGTATGAGACAGCTCAGCTTTGGTTTAAAAGAGTTCAATAATATTTGTTATGTGTCATAACTTACTGGGGGAAAAAAAGAAGAAAAAAAAAAAGAGCAGACACTGGGCATGGATGAAGTTTTCAAGAGCGCATGTGTCGACTGCCCGCGTTTGCGCACAATATCAAATGGAGTACACTTTGAAAGGCTACACGTTCGACTGTAAAAACAAAGTATACTTGGGGCTTAAGAGCAAAGTCTTTTTTTAATACTCGGGCCTAAACAGAGTGCTGCAGGGATGGTGCACTTTTGTAGACCAACCTGGAAGTAGCATCACCCTGGATTCTCAACAAATCCAAAAGGAGTTTTCCTTTGGCTTTTGGATGATTGCAAGAAAATAAGCTCTGTGATTAAAAAACGTTCATGATTCTTACACATTTTGTTCATCAAGATAATCTTTAAAAACATGAAAACCATAAATACTATTGGCAGAAGTAATGCTAAAGTTGGGCTATATTAGCAAACTTCACCATAGTAGCATGACTTCAACATCACCGCCATTAAACCTTCGATAACCGTTTCAATCTTTAAAATTTGAGTTGTAATCGTTTGCAAGAGTGATTATAAACAACCAGGCTGTAAATGCGGACTAGTTAGTAGATGAGTTGACCGCGCAATGACAGCCTCTGTAGTCCCATTTAGCCACCACCTTTTAAGACACGTAAACAGCTTAAGACATCTTAAAAACATTTTTTTTTTTTTTAAGACAGCTTAAAAAATTTGTGAGTGGTGTACTGCAGATATATTGTAATATATGGAAATATCTTGAGCTTGTGTTAACCACAGACCTTGTTTCAGGCATTTAATCAAAAACCCATTCGAAAGACCCATTGACAATGGGCCAATGATAATGCTAACTTGTTTCCGGGTTTTAGCGCTCATTCCTGCAGCACTATATCAGTAATTCTCTGAATCCTGAGGTGACAACCGCCCTGCTTGGACACTGCAGTCATTATTCTCCCATGAAGGAAAGAGAATCCTCTGGTGAGGATCAAGCTCAAATTCATTTTTACCATTGCAGCAAAATGAATAGTCAACTTCAGACAATGCAGAATGTGGCATGCAAAGTAAAGTTATGTTTCATAAAAAGAATATAATAAGACGTCTGTTGGTAGTGGACAGTGTGCACAAACACATTCTCTCAGACCGCTTATAATCATAAACAAACATTGACAACATATGTCCATTTACCATGCTTTACACACCGCGATGCTGAGACAAAAAGACATTGGTATGCATGTGATTGGGACGGGAGGGACAAAGACATACAGACAGTGAGGACAGGAAGCACGGGAGGTTGAGATGACGAGCTTAGACTCAGCTAAAGGTGCTGGGTGATCTCCTGATACCTGATTCGCTGTTCAGGTGGCTGAGTAGCACATGAGGGACTGTTGGCATTGGATGTAAGGGTCAAGAAGGAAGAAAGGGAAAGCAAAAGGAGGAGGAAAAAGATGGGACAGAGGAAAGGGAGAGATTATTTGATAGTACTTTCTAAAAGAGGGAGGATAGAGAAAAGGAAAGATTAAGCAGAAGCTACAGGGGAAGACGCAAGGAAAGTAGGGGACATTAGACCAGGTGATGGGAATAGCCTTGACAGTTAGTGTTGTAAATTACTCAAAATGCAAGAAAAGTGGCAGCAAGTGGCAAGGTGAACTTTTTTTTTGGTGGTTATGGTTCTCTTTTTGACATAACAGATTATTTTAAGGTGAATATCCTTAAAGCGTCAAGGATATTCACAACAAATAAAAACAAACATGTGGACGGAGAAGACAAAAATAGTATTTTTTTAACCCAAACCGTTCAATAGTAGTCTTGGTTAATATAATTTTAAGACCGTGGTGAAAGTTTAAATTTGAAAGTATAGAGAAAGTGAGAAAAGCTCTCTAGAAGGGAAATTGTCTTCTTCTGGGATAGTCCCTCATCAGAGCATACACTTGTGGGTTTGTTTAAGATGAAACTATATAACACACCCTAAACAGTTACAAAAGAACAACAACAAAAAAAAAATACCCTACCTCTACTGAAATGCAAACATGAAATGACAGAATCAGCCAATGATCATTATGCTCTGTTAATGACTCATTCTGCATTCGCTAATATTTCCACCGAGACAAAAGAAGAATTACAATCATATACAGTATGTTAGGTGCTTTTCCTGTCTGAACCTACAATTTACGTGTATGAAGTCTGAACTAACAAATACTACTACTGAATAAAGAAAAAAGGATGATTTAAAAAAAAAAAAAAAAAAAAAAACTGGAGTACCTAATCTAAAATATTTATTAAATCGGCAACATGTAGAATAGGGTTTCTTTGTCAATGAGTAGGAAGATCTGTGTGCTGGTTTTTTTGCACAAAAATACAAATCATAAAATAAACTAATTAAAAAAATAAACCTGACATCCTAAAAATCAACCTTTCAAACATTTTGGATGTAAAAATGCACTGGTACTTAATCTGCTTGTATACTGATTATGGATTTTAATAGTTGATCATTATTGTAATACTACCAAATGTGTTACTTTTCAAATTCATGAACTGTAAATATAAAAACCTAGTCTGCTGTTTTAGTCAATGTACATAAAATATTTAATAATACCATAAATTGCACACAAAAAATATCATTGAACTGAATCAAATTTCAGAATCACTTCATTTCAAGAACAGTGAAGTCAGAGCAATTTTTACAACTCTAATCCTTATAAACAACACCACAGCAGAATCAAGGCGTTTTTGATTAAATGGTCTAGAAGGCACAAATCTTACACAGTGTGTGTGTGTGTGTGTGTGTGTGTGTGTGTGTTTCTGGATGGGAGGGCTGTATTTTTCAGAAGAAACACAAGAATAGAAACTTAGAGGTCAACAGATTAGTGACTTGCGGAGGAGGAATGCAACTAATCATATCAAAATCTGAGCCTTTTCAAATGAGTCAAGCTGCTTTCGATCACGTTCCTCACACTCTCAGAACACACCTAATGACCAGTGACCGTTGCTAGTGTAATTGTGTTGAGTAAGTCAGAAACACTCTCTGGAATTTCAGAACAAGAGCTTAACACGGGTACACTAAAAGGTTGGGTTGATTAAGATTTTTGATTACTATTTCTATTCAGCAAGGATGCATTAAACTGATGACAGTAAAGACATTTATAATGTTATAAAAGAGTTCTAATTCAAATAAATGCTATTCTTGAACTTTCTATTAAACAAAATCCTGAAAAAAAGCATCAGGGTTTCCACAAAAATATTAAGAAACAGCTGTTTTCAACATTAATAATAAGAAATGCTATTTAAGCAGCAAATCAGCATATTACAATGATTTCTGAAGGATCATGTGACACTGAAGACTGGAGTAATGATGCTGAAAATTCAGATTTACACCACAGGAAGAAATTACATTTTAAAGGAACACTCCACTTTTTTTGGAAATAGGCTCATTCTCCAACTCCCCCAGAGTTAACTCCCCCTGCTGCGGCCATGTTACGGCAGCAAAGTTCCTTGATTATTACGCCGGAATGAGAGTATAGTTCTTAATCATATCAGCCTAGAAAATCGCAACTCTTCATTTTCCGCCGATCTTAGTACACAATATAACTACAGAAGAGTCGAGTTTTAAATAGGAAAACGATCGAAACTCTTTGGTCATTTTTGAACGCGATGCTACTGGTCTAATCTGATTCAATGATCTATGCTAAGCTATGCTAAAAGTGCTATCGCCAGACCCGGAGATCGGCTGAATGGATTCAAAAACGGTAAAACTCAACTTATTAACTCTGGGGGAGTTGGAGAATGAGCCTATTTCCAAAAAAAGTGGAGTGTTCCTTTAAAATAGATTACAATCAAATCAGGTCTTTGGAAATATTTCACAATATTACAGTATGCTTGACCAAATAAATGCAGCCTTGGTGAGCGTAAGAGACTTCTTTCCAAAACATACTCAAAAATCTTAGCAGCCCCAAACCTTTGAACCATAGTGTACTTCATTCAGGAAGAGATGCATTCATGACTCTGAACTTTGACCTTTTTTTTGGTAAATTTTTTAATGTCTAATAAAGTCTAAAATATTGCTGCTGTTTTGTCAGGCACTAATCGAAACCACAATTCACATCAGTAATGCATAGCTGTGAATACCACTAGTTTACTGGTGACTTCCCTCAGTAGTGAATACATATTTAAAAACATCAATATGATGTTTAACAAGGGGGGATTTTAAGAGAGCTGTTGGGATTCTTTATAGATGAACTTGCCAAGACCCGCAATAATTCAGTCCTGCAAGTGGTTTAGAAATCACTAAGGGTGCAACGGATCGTAGATGATCTGTGATCCGTACGGTCCAGTCCCCACGGATTGGCACGCATGTGATTCGCAGATTAAGAGTGTGAATCATTTGCACGTTTTGTCTTGCCAACTTACACATTCAAGCAATTTTAAACCATTCAAATGATAGAGAACTCAAATCGGTACTCGAACATTGTTTTCTGTGCACACAGCAGAAGCGTACACATGCTGACAGAGAGAGAGAGGGGAGCGATTCAGACAGTGCGTGAACACCGAATCGATGCACTTGAACGGACATATACTTGCAAAGTTATGTTAAAATACCCGTTTTGGCAAGTATTCTGGTAAACAGTCGTTTATGTCTTAAGTGAACGTAAACAGCTGAGAAACAAACCGGACGTTTGCCAGTATTAGGTCTGTGTATTTGGTCTTAAAGTGACAGCAGTTTATAAACACCTGCTTCTCTCTGCTAATCAAACAACACCACAGCTTTAACAAAGATTAATCTGTATTTATCTTATGCAGTGAGCACTATTGTGTTTTTTTTAACCTAATTTTTACATTTCTGCACCTGAATACTACAGTTACTGACTTTATTTGTAACTATGCTGTATTCATCTATGCTTTTAATTTGTGTAATTGTGCAGTTTTTGCTGCAGTATAGAAGTATATATACTTAAAGTAAGCTTTCAGTAGTAAATAAAGAGCAAACTTTATTTTTTTTTTGCTAATCCGGAAAAAGATCCGGATTATGATCTGAACCGCGTGTTTTGTGATCCGTTGCACCACTAGAAATCACACACACCTTTAAATACAAAAATCACACACAAAAAATGTATTTAATGTTTATGTCACGGAATAAAAGCCTATTCTGAAAATAACCATATAAACATTAGATAGAGCTGAATGAAACTGAGGCCTTGAATACAGATTCATGGAGGTTTGAGGTATTACAGCAATAAAGTTTCCATGCTATGCAAACCTCTGTTCAGTCAAAGGATCTTTTAGGACACAAGAGATATTTATCCTGAAGATCAGAGAAGGTTTGTCACACAGGGCTCATGCCACACAGCATGCTCTTAGAGGAAGACTAGTGTACTTACACGCTGAAGAACGCAGCACTGCACAGCCACACGGGAGACAAGTCATGTGTTAGTGCAGCGGATGGCTGATCTGAAACCTGCTTAACTGAAGAATACTGGCCTGATGCTTCGAGTAATAAAGCCAGATCAGCAGTGGATAAACTACAGTCAAGATTCATAACACCTGAAGCCTTGTGTTCTTGCTTTGAACAGGAAGGATTTTCCCTCTCACACCTACACCCATCAATGTGTCACATTCCTGCAGCTGTTTTAGATGTTTTGAGTTGTGTGAGTATTTATGACATTATTATACCACCAGACATACAGTATGCAAGTCGTTGACCAACGTGACATGAAGCTGACATCTCTCTAACAACAATATGCTTTCAGACAAAAATACAAACAAGAGACAAAATTTATACAAACAGTGAAGGTATATAACTGAGGAAGATGATACAATTAAACGCTTAAACGCTTAACATTAAAGTGGCTTATGAAAAGACAAAGAGGACAGATACTTACTGTAGCCCATTCCCTGGACAAAGTACTTGAAAGCCTCAGCGAGTTTACCCGGCTGAAAATAGAAAACATCCAAATTTAATACAAGTGTAAATTACATCAAACTGATGCTGTGGCAGACATAATGGTGTCTTTTATTCTTACTTGGATAACTTGAGGAAGTCCACCACAATCTGCCATCTGAAGAGAGGAAGGGAACACTAATCATATTGAAGTACAATAATCAAGTTTAAAAAATGTCACAAAGATGTGACCACAGAGGAAGAAAATTCTTAAAACATGGCTTTAAAATAATGTTTTAGAATTGATTTGAGGACAAAGAAAGATGAAAAAAAAAAAATAAAAAAAAAAAAAAATAAAAAATAATAAGAAAAAAGGCATTTTACCAACAAAAATGGTTATAAGCCAGTTATTTTTCTCTTATTATTTTGCTCCACACAGAGATCATATCTTCAATCAAAACCCCCCCAAAAAACAAAACTAGACTGTGGCAATGTCTCCAAGACACTTGAAGAAACCTACCTGCAAAGCTACAGCACTGTGAAAAGTTTTAAGCGGGATTTATACTTTCGTCTGGCTCCGCAGCGCGAGCCTCCGCTGACTGTGCGAACACCTCCCCAAACAAGCCGTTTATAACTGTTGCGCTCGCCATTGTACTATTCTTTGAAATGACAGGGGGCAACTCAGAGTAATCGCCCTCTAAAACTCAGGAAACAGAGGGGAGAAGTAGCTAACTTTGCGTTTCGCGTAGAATGGTTGAATGAATAAATGAATTTCTTTATGTATAAACTCATTAGGTTGCGGGTTCATTTGGAGGACACATGTAAAAATGTCTGTTTTTAGTACACTTCACCATATACCCACACTACAAAAGAAATCAAAGAATCATGTAAAACCCTGTAAAGCTTGAGATTATGTGCCGTTAAAACAAAATACTGTATATGGCTATGAAACAAATAAAACTAAACTGAACAACAACAATAAAAAAAAAAATTCTCTTCTCAATCATTTAATTTCAGAAACTATTAAGCTAATGACGTACCTGTTGGGCTAGAGTCACTATCAATATTTGGCGTGACCACCCTTTGCGTTTAAAACGGCATTTGTTCTTGTTCTTGGTTTTTCAGGTAGCTTTGCAGGTAGGTTTCTTCAAAGACTTGGAGATGTTGACACAGTTCTTCCGGATTTTGCCGATCTTAGTTTTTTTTCTGATTTTTCATGACTGACTGACTTCTGACAGGATTAGCGATAGCAAGACCTCAAACATTTTATTTGTTGACAGATTTATCATTTAAAAAAATTGTACATTTTCAAACTCCCAGCACATGCAGAGATGGAGTTTGTGTGGTGCTACCTTTACTGCGAACCACTGTCTTTACTCCGAGACACTGAACACACTGGATCATAAGCTGCTTGTGTAAGAGAGCACAGTGCTGTGCTTTTTGACAACTCAAAACCTCATTCGGTCTACACAAAGGTGACAAGTTTGCATCCCTAAATTAAAACATTGCTCTAGGAAAAAAAAGTTGACATGCCTTGAGTAAAGTAGTCTTGGTTGGATTTAGCCTCGAGTTGCATTCAACCTGTAAAAAAAATGATAAAAATCCCACCTGCTTAGAAACAAAATGGAAGGTACAGACAGATAAAATGACCAACTCTACTCTAAACCAAATGGTTTGCTCAGCATTATTGGCTCAGTCTCACTTTAAAGTGCCACACTTAGACAAACTCAGTAGGTGTGTTCACTAAGTGCACATTAAGCCGTTACTGTATTAAGGATTTTAGAACAGACGGAACTGCTGTTTTGCACAATCAGAATCCAAGACCAGAAGCATATTATAGTTAATCAGGAGTGCTTTACAACAAGCACAAGTGCATAAGACTATGATGCACAGCCCATTTTTGGATGTAATGTCATTGGTACACTCTGAACAGAAATGTATGAAGAGATAATGGGCATAATGTGCCTCTTAGAAAGGACACTGTGTTCTCTAGCATTGCCCATAGATGCAATAGCAATGTTCTTGATTAGTCACTCACCACAGCCTCTACCGCTGGTGATGTGTCACCAACTATTAGCAAGGCAGGACACCTAAACGGCAAGAGAAAAAAAAAAGACAAAGGTCTAAGGAAGAGAAGGCACAATGATTTACAGCCAAAATAGACAAAAACAGACAACCAAACAGCCTACTTCAGTGTTTGGACCGTATTTTCATTAATTCCCAAGACAGGCCTCTCAATCTCCAGATCTCGCCGACTGTGATAAGGAAATGAAAACTTTGTCAAGATCAGATCATATGACAATGATGAATACGTGAGCTGATAATGTCACCTGTTGTAGGACTGGCAGAAGAGAGCCAGGTTGTCCTGATTGATGTCCTGAGCGATGTGCAAACGATATGTTTGAATGATCTCCTGGTTCTCCGTCAGCTCGTCCTGAGGTACAAAAACTCATGAACAGACTCTAAGAGAAATGTTTTTGTTCTGAGTGAATCATCTCATAGACGCGGAGGTGAGTGTCATATTTAAGGCCTACCGTGCTGAAATGGTGTGCCATCACAATGTCTACAAGATTGCTGGTCCATCCAGATAGCTATAACAGAAACACACATGCAAATGTTTAGTGAAAAGCACAATGTTTGAAGATTAAACAAATTGTGTTCCCAGCACCTCCACAGACTTGAGCACCTTTAAATTATTGTAGCGTTCTGACCTGTAAGGTTATTATGAGCTTTACAACTGGGAAATCTTTAAGAAGATCAACTACACTAATCTGTTGAGAAATCTGAAGTATGGAGAAATTGGTAAGAGTTAGCTTTTGCCTAATAATGAAAGGATAAGGATAATCTTAATTATGCACAACAGTGTATAACGAAATGAAAAAAATTAATTAATTGCACACATTGTTGATTACACTAAAATGCGAATGCAACAAAAATGGTATCTTTTTTTTTTTTTGAGAAAAGCATACAAGATTATACTAAGATTATTGTACAAGACTACTGTGGCAGACTAAAGCATCATGTATCTATTACAAAAAACTGTACCTTTGGAGGTACAACAGCCTGTTGCTGGGGCAGTACGATTATCATATTTTTATTGTCATTTATTTAACTATATAATCATTTTCTGCACAAAATAAACATTGATTTGACAGTGCATTAAAAATTTTACCTTAGAGGCAGCCCAGTCAATCCAGCCTTTAGCACAGGGGTCCACATTGATGAGAACCAACCCCTCCACCAGAGCAGGCTCATTCAGCTAAAAGAATGGTAAGATTACATGGATTAGTCCATCATTATGGCTCATACTGACTTTAACACTCAGAGCACCTACTGACTGAGAGGATTTGGTGCTTGACATGTAGACGATCGAACAGCCTAATGAGACAGATTCTTGACTTCCTGCGGTATTGCTACCTATAGACTTGTCAGGGTCACGTGACAGTTGAACACATTGTGATTGGCCTGGGAGCACCAAAATACCACAGAAAACTTGATTTAAAAACATACAAATAAAAAAAATGTCAGTAGTCAACATGAAAATCAAAACTGATCCCATTTACTTTCTGAATACTCGTTCTCAGTCTTTTCTCTTGTGCATCAGTGCATATTATTCTAAAGAGTAATCTTCAAAATGTGTCATCAAACAGGTATAAATACTTCTGCATCTGCAACATCTTTCCTTTTTGGTGGACCTTAAACTTTAACCAGTAACAAGCAAAATTGGTAATTATGCTAACAGGCAAATAGCTGTTCAAAGGGATAGTTCAACCAAAAATGAAAAATGTTGCCATTGTCATCCTCATGCCGTCGAAAACTGTATGACTTTATTTCTTATTCTGAACAAACAAAGAAAATTTGAAGACTGTTGACTTCCATTGCATTAATGAATGAATGAATGAATGAATGCACAGATGCATGGATGAATTTCCACAGAAGAAAGTCATATGACCTTCATCATATTTATTTTTAGGTGAACTATTCCTTTAAGCATCATTTTAAACTACAGTGGAAGATATTGAAGCATGTATAAAATCTTGCCCATGTTTAAAGTAATAAATATTAAAGGAATGGGATTTGGGTAGTGCCACTTTACAAGGTCTAGTTCGTGACAGATAAAATCAGCTTTTGGCCAACATTTTGTCTTGTTGAATATTCTGCTTTATCACTGAAATAGGCCTGTTATAGAAGATGGCTTGACAATGAAACAAAGTAAAGCCATGGGAAAGGGATCACTTTACAAATTGCTTTACAGGTCTGAGAAAGTCAACTTTAACCTCAGTGGTGACCAAGCAAAAACGTCTACCTATACGGGATCTTGCATCAACACCTTAACCAAGTTCTCATTATCTCAAGTGTCCAAAGCGCTTGCTTACTTCAAGAGCTCACACTTGGTATTAACAAAAAAATTCAGCTACAGGCAGTCATATGACCTAACCAAAAGTCTTGCTACAGTGATCGTGATGGAAAAAAGTTCAGGTTTCACACCTCTTTTTTTTTTTCCTCTCTGCATAAGGCTCTGCACCAGACATTCAGAGAAATGGTAGCACTCTCACATGACCACGTCTACAGACAAGCAAATTGTAATTCAAATGATTTTAAGTAGTTTACGGTGCTGAAGTTGTTCTGCAGAACTGCGTAGGTGTGTGTTTGTTCAAATCGGCCATCTGACATCACAAGCTGTTAGATGGATGAAATTGTGAGGTGCTGAACTGAAGTAATAGAGTCAGTAGTGAAAGACAGCCACATTCTTTAGTTAATTTGAGAAAAATTAATCTCTTTATACCTTGACAACCAGCTGGAAACATGAGAGTGAGTGTGTTTATGAAGGTATCTATCCTCAGCGTTCATGTCTGTGCACAGATGGTGAATAAGAGCTTTGTGAAGGGTGAGAGTGTGAATGCATGTGTGAACTATGAGTCTCAGAGGAGGTGTAGGGGATTTATTGCAGACTGAGGACAGATGGTTTTACTGCAGACGCACTTCAAGGATCTTCACCTCTGCTGACCCGAACTTCATTCAGCTGCTCAATTAAACATCTAATGGTGCGTTTTCACAAGCTACTCCAACTAACGGTTAGATATTACAACATACAATGACTGATCGGTCATTATAGCAAAATAAAAGGGAAGATATTTTCCTTACAGCCAGTCTAGTGAGGATATAAGCTCCCGCGCCCACACCGATACCAATCACACTGTTGATCCTGTTAATTAAAGCACAATCATTCATATTGCTTATTAACTGCCAAATATTCTGATAAAAATACAATGCTTTAATAGAAGAATTCTCAAACATATGGCATTTATTTTTTATTTAATTGATCATGTATAGAATGATTGTGGTCTGGACTCACTTTAGTTGGGTCAGAACTGAGGGCAGCATCTCTGCAAGCTCATCCATGGTTGGGTACTGGTACCTGAGGGAAAGAGGAAGGCGAGAGTGACAAAGTAGTCTAGCTTAAATTATTTTTTTGTGAGTGTGAAAACACTGTGTCAGTAGTAAATGTGTGAGTTTTCAACATGGTTGAATAGATGGAGCCTCATCAGTGCACTGCTTTGCATGCTGTCTATAATTACAGAACAGTTAATGTTAGAATTGGTAACCCTACTTCTAATCAATGTCTGTTTTTCCCCTTTTGATCATTGTGAAAACACTATAGAGGAGCTTTTCTTTTGCTATACTGAAATATATTGAAATTATTATTATTTCAGCAAATGGGAATGCAAAAAAGACCTTTTCACCTGCCATAGATGCTTTAAGACAATTTAAGCATCCGAGAAATGTGGAAAAATGTCCATTATGGGTTACATTCACAGCAGCATCAATTTGAACATTAAGAATATAGTAATGATAATCAAAAATGCTGTTTATGAAGGCACCTCACTAGGTTTTGAGATTGTTTTCCGGTAGTTTGTCTTACCCGGTGGGGAAAGGAGGGGCAGATTCTTGCTGGCCTGGAGCGTCAACATGGACCACTGCAAAGTGCTGGGTGATCTCCTGCATGTCCTCGAAGTTAAACAGTGTGTTGAAGCATGACTTATCTGCATCGCAAGAGAAAAACAAAGACACTTCAAACATTTTTTTCATAAATCATTATCAAAGATAAAAATGGTACCCTTCATACCTGAATCATATGCATGTGCATACTTTGCACACTCAAAAAACAAAACACCTCTACCGTGCCTTGTCTCTATTACTGTGACCGTTTATTTGATTTTTTTTGTAAAATTCTGCCATCTCATGCTGTTTGCACTGCTAACTCAGTATGCAAACATGTAGTCTTGTGTAGTCTGTGTATAAATGCCTTATTTATCTCTTTGGTTTAGTCTATTTAATATAATAAAATATTTGTACAGTTCCGTTTTTTTACTCCATTATTGTCTTGCATAGCATGATGGTCCTGGAGGAATGCGTTTTTGTTTCGATGTGTACAAGCTGTACAGATTTGAAATGATAATAAAGTAGGGTGGCCATATGTGCCATTTATACGGGACACGTCCTGGCCAGGATTTTTATATTTGGCGGCTGTTAAAATGCTCCATATACAGTAGTAAGAATGTGTGTTATATAAATGTATTCGTGATGTACTGCATCAGTTGTATTGTCATGTGACCTACGGCATCAATTGACCCTTCACAAAGACTTGCCCCTCTTAGTTACTGTTGCAATGTCCAACACGCCATTGCACACTCACGCAGTGAAAAATACATCACGGAGCAAAGAGGAAATAGACAATGCACCGACAGACAAGACGGAGCAGGTTACTTTTGGTATGAAAAAGTCTCAGCTTTCAAATTTTGTCATTTCAGAAATTCAAACTATAAATAACGTTTTGTGGCTCCTTAATGCATCGTGACAGATTGCCGACAGAGCCTCAGTTCAAGCGGCACGATAATCTTTTCATATTTACTAGTTAAAATAGTTTAAAATGTCAATACACACCATTTTTCAAGTTAAAGTCCACCGACATTAATCTACTCTTCTGTCTGGATTGTTTTGCGGACAAAACGGCAGATTCGGTGTAATGATTTTTCTGATTGCCTGTCAATCAAACTCCGGGTGAAGGGTCAATTGCACCATTTGGTCATTCACTGGTCATCAACTCCTCTACTATGTCAATTGAAAGCTCACTTCAGAATCTCAGCATTAGAAATACTGTGAACTAACATGAACTATCAATGAACAACTGTATTTTCATTAACATTAACAAAGATTAATAAATAGTTAATAAATGCATTGTTCACTGTTTATTCATGTTAGTTCATACATTAATGTTAATAAATGACACCTTATTGTAAAGTGTTACAAGTTTATCTTCTACTATATAGCAGGGAAGCAGGCATATTCAGACACCGACACTTCAAGTAGGTGAGCTGTATAATGATACATTTTGCCACTGAAAGACAGGAACTTTGAAAATATATGGGACGACTTACGGTTGAGTCCAATGTCATGATAGGTGAGAATGACCGGTCGGTTGCCTTTAGGAGTCCCTCTCAAAGTCACATGAAGGACACCGTGAGGAGTCTCAATGTCATACTCCTGCAACCAATCAGAAGATGAAATGTGAATTAATAATAGAAGTGCAAAGGTGTCAACTGTTTGAAACGGGTGTGTCTCACTCGTCCTTAAAAGTGAAGCTGCGGGCTGTATGATCGCCCCCTGGTGGCTGGCTGCAGTACAGGTCATAAACCCCGCCCTCTCCATGTAAACGAATGGGACTCCAGTCCAAATAAAAAAATTAATTACACTTCCAATACAATTTTCCGAAATATGGTTTTGGTCATTTAAGGTAATTGTTATCACGCTGATATATGTTCAATTGTTCATTTTTGTGATACGTTTGATTTTAGCTAGTAATTTGATGCTATAAAAACGGGGCGTGTCGTTATGGTTGATTGGGTCTGCGGGAGTTTGGGCAGGAGTTTGATTCCGCGGCTCCACCTCTCGACTCTACTGCGCAGACTCTGGCTCCAAACGAATCTCTACTGCGCAGACTCTGGCTCCAAACGAATCTCTACTGCGCAGACTCGGGCTCCAAATGACGTCATTTACTCAAGATGGCAGCGGCCATGCTGAGATGTATTCGCTTCACTTTTCTATAGTGGATGGAAGCGGAGATGCGTCGTCCATCTTTTTTACAGTCTATGGTTTGAAATCATTCCTGCAATGTCTGCATGAAAACACAGACTGAAAGGTTTACATAAATGGCCTTTAAAGTTATTCTTTGTAAGTAAACATATGCTCAGCCAGTCAAATAGCATCTCTAAATCAGATAATAATTAACTCAAAGGTTTTATTTTAGTCCATTTCCAAAAAATACAGGTCAACGTCTGATTTAAATCACCCACTTGTGTTTTCGCTGTGGTGTAGGTTTTGGCCCACCCTTGATGTTGATTGTTGTTGCACATCACCACAACAACCACAGCATCATACGTCAAAGTAAAAAATCTGTCATCTCGGATGAAATGGACAACTCAGCTACAAGACGACACAAACAGGATGAGGCTTGAACCACAAGAATGAGGTGAGAGGCTAACAGCACTACTCAAGGACTCCTAAGGCCAGAAGAGCAGCAGGTCCGGCTCTAATCTCATTCCACACACAGCATGAGGACCAAAAGAACCAAAAACAGCTCTGACCTGCACTGGAGGAGACGGACACTGTTTTGATGCAAACCTGCAGACTCCACACACTTACATAAAAACAAGGCTATAGTGACCTTAACCGAAGATGCAGCATGCACGTTTATATACAAGAAGAATACCATCTCTCTACACAAGTAATGTTTCTGATAGTGATGTCTTAAGCAGCAGATCTAGAAATCATACCAGCAGCTGACACCTGAAGCAAACCACACAGCACCCACTAAAGGCAGCAGATTTAAAAATAGACGAGGCGGTTATGTTTGTGTACACACACATATTTCTCTCCCTGACATCTCATTTTAGGTGACTGTTGTGTGATGTCTTGATGCACTGTTCAAACAGTCTCCAGAAACAGGTGTTTCTACAGTGCTGCCATTTCTACACTGGACGTGAGCGGCACACTGTGACATGACAAAATGTGATCACTCCCTTTATAATCAAAGCAGTCTACAATGGAAACAGCCGTTGCAATGCTCCATCAGTTGGAGGACACCCGGTTTCTATTTGACGCTGCACAACTACTCGTCCATCTGAAATAAAACGGTTTTGTCTGAAAAAAGCATTTGTGAACTGACTGCTGTGCATATTTTTTTTTTTATGTTTCCATACTTCTCGTTGTGACGCTAAATGCTTGTAGCTTCTGGCCTATTAATTCATGGTCGGTAACATTTTGTAAAGGTTTTGAAAAAAATATCTTATGCTCACTGAGGCTGAATTTATATGATAAAAGATAGTAATAGTTAAAACACTAATATTCCAAAATATTATTATGATTAAAAAAAAAAAGATTTATTCCTGTGATGCAAAGCTGAATTTTCGGCATAATTACTCCAGTCTCAAATGTCATATTATCCTTCAGAAGTTTCTTATTATTATCATCAATATTGAAAACTTTTTACCCCAGGATAATTTGCATAGACAATTCTAAAGAATAAGACTATTTTGAAATGGAAATCTTTTGCAACATTATAAATGTCTTTACTTTTGATCAATTTAATGCATACTTTCTAAATAAAAGTATTAATTACTTGAACAAAAATGTATACATGCAATACAAACACTGCATAAAATTGTTTTGCTACTCTGAAATTATAGTTTATCAAACAGGACAATCACTCTTTTGTATAACCAAGAAAATTAAATCACAAGTCATAAGTACTTAAAACGGCAACAATATAATCACTTCTGACACTGCATGGTCACTTCCTATTGGTCTTTTTCCTCTTAATCCAAGAACCTACAGCAACAAAATGACTCCGTTACCAAGACAACACCACACCACAGCAGCCAACCAGCAGCAGCAGGAGGACAGAAATGGAAAAGCAGGCAGCGTGGATCAAGCTAAAGGTAGATGTGCCTGAGGGCAGCTCAGAAACATGTCAGGGATCTGTCAGAGACGGCAGTGCTCTGATAAGGATGGAAGAAAGAGAACAAGGTGAACTTGGTAAAGAGGTTGGGCGGCTGTCAGTGCGGTAAAAAGTCAAAATCTCATCCAAACACAAGTACCTGTCTTCTGTTTGTCTGTAAACAGCGAGACAAAAGCAGCTATTAAGGAAGGGAAGTTACTACACCACACACACAAATTCTGCAAGACATTTTGTCAGTTCAAAAGGATGTGATTTAAACGGGAAATGTGACAATTCTGAAGTTAACCGTCAACATAATCAAGTCAATCAGTTTTAGTAACTGAAGATTGTATGTGGCTTTGTAAAAAGTCAATATAACAAACAAATAAAAACTTATTTCAGCATCATGCACTGCTAAAAAGCAGTTACTTAAAAGGTAGAACATTATTCTAATTATTTTTAAGAAATTACGCATTATGTATAATGTGCACAAAACCTGGAACACATCAAGTAAAGAAATTATTAATATTAATTATATTTTTATTATTATATTGTTAAACATATTAGACTACTGTATATTACACATATTACTATTATTATTACTTTTATGCAGTTTGCAGCTATCGTATTGCATATACAGCTATATTAGCTGAAATACAGGAAAACATTCCAATTCTAATTATAATAATATTATATTATTATTATTATTATTATTATTATTATTATTATTATTATTATTATTATCATCATCATCATCATCATCATCATCATCATCATCATCATCTGAAGACGACAGATTTGTGATGTCAGCCAAAAGCGAAGTTGCTTAAAATGTAGAGCATTATTAAAATAATTAAGAAAAATGATGCAGATTATTTATAACATGCACAAAAAAACCTGGAATGTGTGTCAAGCAAATGAATTATATTATATATGCATTATGAATTACATATGCTATACCACAACACACATACAATAAGGTCTCATTTGCTAATTTAATATGCATACGTGCATGTAGTAAATGCTGAACTAAGATTAATAAATGTTGTAAGTATTGTTTGTTAAGTAATAAAGCTAACTAAAGTCAACAAATGAAACCTTACTGTAAAGTGTTACTTTATTAATATTATCACTTTCTTTACATTTATGTATTTCTTTATTTTATGCATCTGGCAGATGCGTTTGGTTCACACCATGCAATACTACTACTAATACTAATAATAATTATTATTACTACTACTACTACTATTAACAGCAACAAGAGGGCAATTTACATAATGGGACAAATTATTTTTGCAAAATCCTTGCTCCCTCTTTTTAAGACATCGCTACCCAAAAAGGTTTGGATGTGTGACACCTACTAAAATGCACCATAAATTGTACATAGTGCATCAACACCACCAGTGATAAGAGAATCTTTAAGCTCTGCCTCCACCCAACAGAGTGCCCAACATACAGCATACTCCACTGTCATCACCCTAACACACACACACACACACACACTCAAAGGCCTCCCTTTGACACTTTCAGACACATGAAAGCACATGACAGCGCGCACATACGTAAACAACCATCAGTCAAAAGACACATAACGCCCATCATTCACCCACACTACCTACGACACGACTCAAACTCCATCAGCAGTCACACACAGACGTGAGAGCGTGAGCAGATCACGTCTGCAAAGTTCCCACTGCTGCTTCGGAGGGAAAGCAACAGGCTACTCCGACACAAAACACAGTCTTTCTGTTAAGACTCACCACACCGCTCACTGCACAGGAAACCTGGTTGATGTCCAGCACTGCCGTCATGTTTCATCCAGCGATCACAGAACAGACGCTTTCTCCGGTTCCCTCTTCTCTCTCTCCTCAGAGAGAGGGGCGGTGGCAGGAGGTAAGGGAGGGGACAGCCGCGATTAACAGAGACAAGACTGACAGCTTTGAACACCCACCAATAACAAATAAAAGCCTTTTCCTCTGTCAATAGAAGCCGATGTTGGTAAAATGAGAGGATAAAAGAGGGATCCAAAGCAAAGCAGACGTATAAATGAATGGAGAGTGTGTTTGAGAGAGAGGAGGGCACTCGAGCTGCTCTAATTGGATTTACAGGGTCAGGTGGAGGGGGTGGGGTGTGTAAATCTCTGCTTTTGTTTCGGCGGGTGAGTTGATAAGGGTGATTATTGGGAAATGTATTTAATAGAAGTGGACAAATCCATCCAAAAGTGAATGCAACATGCGGGTACTATCCAAGTTGCTGTTGCCATAGTGACAGGCATGGATAACTCCATGCGGTGACAATACATGCATGAATATTTCCAAATGTCTCCGCTATTGTGGTTCAAGACAGAAAATGTGAAAGGAAAGGATATTCGAGGCTGTGCTGTGGGAAATGTGATCGTCTGCCACAGTGTAGTTTTGTAATCCTAAGCTTAACCTCTTCTGATTTTCCTGCCCGGAGAGCGCAGCCTGGCTGCAGCGCTGGGGAACTGAGAGGAGGAAAAAGGAAGCGGTGCTTTCAATTTAACCAAGGCAAGACAAGATGACAAGGTGATACTGCAGAGCTGAATACCTCAACCAAATCTGTTCTGCTCTTGGATAACCTCAGAGATTGTGCATTAGTATACAATACCATTTCTGGCTCTCATCGAGGACTTACAATGACATTTTAGGCACAATATCACTCCCTACAATGACAATTCACATTTAGGTGAATGATAATTTTAAGTTTGACATGTGGAATAGATTACTTCTGACTAGTGTGGAAGCGCCCTTGTGAAAAGATGTGCTTAATTATGTTTACTGTGCACTCGAGTGTACTTCAAATCTGAAAAGCACATAAAAAAAAAAAAATGCTTGAAAATCAGAGTCAGGGAAAGTTGCTTTTAAAAGAAATGCATTACAATATTGCGTTACTCCATGAAAAAATAACTAATCATCTTACTCAGTTACTCTGTATGGAAAGTGGTGCAAGTTACTTTTGTGTTCCTTTTTGTAATCTGGGCTGGGCTTGTCTTGTTTGTTTTTTAATAGCAAAAAACCCAAAAGTTATAATTTTTGGCAACTGTAAAGGCCCGTCTTTGCAACGCACTCCCAAATTCTCTCAATACGGTGACAGGAGAGGTGTCAGTGGAAAAAAAAAAAAAAAAGGGAAAACAAAGTAACTCTGTTTCATTGTAAATTTAAAAGTAATGCGTTACTTTAGTAGATTTACTTTAGCTTAACAGACTTAAGCACACATGCAAGTGCACTTTAATTTTACTTTAAAGTACACTGTGCATTTTAATTAATGTTTTAAAAACCTTTGGTCATGCTTTAAAGTAGTAAACCGATTAGTATGTTAAATTTAATATATTTTAAATATACTAAATGACAACAGTGTTACAATGTGTAACTAGAAATTCAGAAATGAAATTACATTAACGTGTGCATTTTAAATGAAATACTTGCTAGTACACTTAAATGTCAATTTAAACTATAATCTATTTTCGTTTAACTGCAATTAACATGCAATTAAAGTGTCTGAAAGATTAAAGTGTTCACACTTAAGTATATTCTTTTAAAAAGTACAATACTTCCATAAGTATTCTCTTTAAAAGTTTTTCACAAGGGCACTCTTTAAAAATGGCATCCCCATGTAATCGTCTTAATGAGTCAGACATTTGTCTTGGCCAGAAAAAGCTGCCAAAAGAACAAGAATCTTCAAACATGAAGTGACCAACAAGTTTTTATGTGCCATTTATGGGTGGTTAAATCTGAAATAGATAACAATAGTCAGTAGAATAGTAAGCTGTGCCTGCAAATAACAGCACAGCTGTCGCCTGGCAAACATGCCCAACTTGTGTGTCTAATATTGATGAGTACAGCTTATCTCTCAGAAAATGCAGAAATTCTCAGAATTGTGAGATAAAAAGTTGCAATTACCTTGTTTAATTTTTTATTCAGTCTTGGAAACAGGATTCCATAGATATCTACTTGAAGTCTCTCTCTCTCTATCTCAAGATACTTATGACCTTTTTTTTTTTGGTTTTTAGTTTACTTCATGTTACCCAAGAAACAGCATTCATACCATTGCCAAAAACATTCTGCAACCATACTGTGGATCAGAATAACAACATGGCATGAAAGCAATTAAAATCCAGTTCAAACTCAAAGGTACCAAGGGTAAAAAGAACATGAGTGTGCTCTACTCTGATGACGTGAACTGACAGATCGGGGCAGAGAGGAAGTCATCGAGCAGGGAATGATGGGCATTAAATGAGACAGAGGGAGGGGAGATGACAGAGAGAGTGTGTAAGTACGTGTGAAGGGTGTAATCTCATTCCCAGCTCTCACAGAATGATGCTGCTTTTCCCATTCAACAATGAAATCTGTGTTAGATAAACATATGCAACCACATCTGATACTGCTGATGTTTGACGAAGGATTTAGTCTGATTAGAGACAGAAAACCGACCATGACAAGTAGGAAGATCTAGATATTGTTGTCAATCTATAGACAAATACCACTGTCACGCATACATTCACTGTTAATTATACCCTGATGTGGAAACACTGAAGTGTTCACAGCATCATGCAAACGTAAAGCTACAGGCAAGGTAAACTTGACCTAGATCACTTCAGATTTTGCACATCGCAATTCAACAACAACGCAAGACAAATGCTTCGTAAAATGGGTCATCTTAGATCATTAGCGTCATGCAAAAATGCTGATAGTCAAGAGATAAGAACAGCACAAGAGAGATGAAGCTGTCTACGTGAACCTATTCATGTTATTCGCAAAAAGCAAAACTAATATGTGTCATATAATATATATATATATAGCTGATTTATTTTCACAGCCACCTTTGATCATATTTACCATGGATATAAATAATTTTGTATATATACACAAAATTATTTATATCCATGGTAATTATGATCAAAGGTGGCTGTGAAAATAAGTCTATATCATTAATCCTTTTGATCTTTTATTTAAAAAAAATTACAAAAATGTAACCTTTCAATTGGAGAATAAGAATTTAAAATGGGAGAGAAATATCATTATGAAATAAATGTTTTTCTCTAATACAAATTGGCCAGTTAATGGCACCCTTTTATTCAATACTTTTTGAAACCTCCATTTGCCAGTTTAACAGCTCTATATTTTCTCCTATAATGCCTGATGAGGTTAGAGACACCCGACAAGAGATCAGAGACCATTCCTTCATCCAGATATAGATGCATGTCCTCTTCATAACATTTTCTGTTGATTGGAAATTCTTAAATCAACTAACTTACTAACTATTAATAAACAGCAAATTAGGAACTTATTGAAGGAAAAGTTGTAGTTAATAGTGAATAAGTGTTCCCTATTCTAAAGTATTACCGATATTTCTCCCCATTTTAAATTCTTATTCTCCAATGAAAGCTTTGATTTTTGTGATTTTTTTAAATAAAAGATCAAAAGGATCAACAATGCACACTTATTTTCTATTTCCAGCCCTGCTGTCTTATGTTAAATTGCTTTAAATTACTTTTTTCCACATCAATACACATTCCATATCCCATAATGTCAAATCAAAAACAAAATTTTCACAACTTTGTAAACTTATTAAAAATAAAAAACCTGAAATAAGTACATTGCATAATAAGTATTCATACCCTTAATTGATTACTTGGCTGAAGCACCTTCACAGCCTCAAGTATTTTTGGGTACGATGCGACAAGCTTTGCACATCAGAATTTGGCAATTATCTGCCATTCTTCACCTCTCAAGCTCTGTCAGGTTGGATGGGGGCAGACGCACATTTTCAGGTTTCTGCAGAAATATTTGATTGGGTTCAAGCCCAGGCTGTGATTGGGCCACTCAAAGACATTCACAGAGTTGTCTATAAGCCACTCTTGCTGTGTTTTTAGGGTCATTGTCCTGTTGGAAGGTGAACCTTCTGCCCAGTCTGAGGTTCTGAATGCTCTGGACTGGGTTTTCATTAAGACCATCTCAATATTTTGGTGCACTGAGCTTTTCTTACTCTGACGAGTCCCTCAGTTCCTGCCAGTGAAAAACAGCCCACAGCATGAGGCTGCTAGCAGCACACTTGGCTTTTGGGATAGTACTCTGCAGGCCATGAGCAGAGCTGGATTTCCTTCAAACATGATGTTTGGAATTGAGGTTCATCAGACCAGAGAATCTAATTTCTCAAGAGTCTGAGGGTAATCGTCTTAATGAGTCAGACATTTGTCTTGGCCAGAAAAAGCTGCCAAAAGAACAAGAATCTTCAAACATGAAGTGACCAACAAGTTTTTATGTGCCATTTATGGGTGGTTAAATCTGAAATAGATAACAACAATAGTCAGTAGAATAATAAGCTGTGCCTGCAAATAACAGCACAGCTGTCGCCTGGCAAACATGCCCAACTTGTGTGTCTAATATTGATGAGTACAGCTTATCTCTCAGAAAATGCAGAAATTCTCAGAATTGTGAGATAAAAAGTTGCAATTACCTTGTTTTATTTTTTATTCAGTCTTGGAAACAGGATTCCATAGATATCTACTTAAGTATCTTGAGATGGAAAGAGAGAGAGAGAGAGAGACTTCATGACCTTTTTTTTTTTGGTTTTTAGTTTACTTCATGTTACCCAAGAAACAGCATTCATACCATTGCCAAAAACATTCTGCAACCATACTGTGGATCAGAATAACAACATGGCATGAAAGCAATTAAAAGTCCTTTAGGTGCTTTTTTTTTCAAATTCTAAGTGTGTTTTCATGTCTTCACTGAGGAGTGGATTGAGTTTGGCCACACCACCATAAAGCCCAGATCGGTGGAGTGTTGCAGTGATGTTTGTCCTTCTGTAGGTTTCTCTCATCTGCATATATGACCATGGAGCTCAACTAGAGTGACCATCATGTTTTTGGTCACCACACTAACCAAAGCCCTCCTCCATCAGTTGCTCAGTTTGGCCAGGAGACCAGCTCTAGGAAGAGTTTGGCTCTTCTTCCATTCAGGATAATAGAGGCCACATGCTTATGTGACAGTTCCTTTGACTTCAGGGCTTGGTTTTTGCTCTAATATGCATTTTCAGCTGTTAGACCTTTTATTAAGAGGTGTTTACCTTTCCAAATCATACCCATTCAATTGAATTTGCCACAGGTCAACTTCACTTGAAGTGTAGTAACATATGCAAGCAATATGAATGCTCCTGAACTAAATTTCAACTGTCGTAGATAACAGTGAATACTTATGCAACGGAATTATTTTCGTTTATTTTTTAAAAAATTGCAAAGATGTTAAATACCCAAAGCTAAAAACAAGTATTAAAAATAAGTTTTTTTTCCTTTCTTTTTTTTAGCAATCCTCTTACATATCTGCTTTTTACTTTGACATTATGATACATGGAGTGAAGATTGGTGTGAAAAAAATTTCAAGCATTTCAGCATAATTCTACAACATAAGAAAATGTGGAAAAGGGGGAGGGGGGTCTGAATACACTGTAATTGCATGGCCCCTGATGGAAATAGGCCTTTAAGACAATTAAACACAAACCACCATCATTAAATATTCCATCATTTCTTTCGTACCTAATGAAATCATATCACATTCTGTGATGCACAATGTTTGAACTGTCTGAACTATAAAACTGACAAAAAGCATGTGAACTGTTACAAAAGCCACGAGGATCCTAAGCACGCAAATATAAAACCTGCATAATAATGTTGAAGTTAACTTATCTAAGTGGCAGTAAGAGTCTTCCCTGATCTTTGAACATGCCTACCATTTATAAACCTATAAGCATAACCCAGAAACACCACCTTGACATTTCAGACGGTGTAACCTTGTCCCAGGATGCACCTGAGGTTCTGATGGATGAGAGAGTGGGTGAAGGGGAACAAGGATTTCCCTGTGATTGCGATGTGTAAAGAAAGCCCCCCGTGCAGCAGCCCACGCGTGTACACCCCAGTGCTGGAACACACCCCTGATCAATGTAACTGTATGCAAGCAAGTGTGCTTGAGAGCGGCCACATCAAGCAGCAGGTGTATCCTGCCACAGCAGCAGTTGAGGATGCTCCAAATCTGCTACGCTGTCAGAGATGAGAGAGGCAGAGGGTTTTGATCTCAGATATTAAAATGTCAGCTCTGTCTCTACACTGTCTGACAACTATAAAAAAAAAGAACAAAGAAAAAAAAAAAGAATTCAATACACCTCATGACCCACAGAGGGCAGTGTGCATCTCCACAATCCTGTCTAACTGCTTCACAAAAAATGTCTATTGAGCCAAGTATACTTGGAAACACAACAACTTTGTTAACATTAGTTAAAGCAATAGTTATCATGAACAAAGACAAAAAAAAAAAAAAAAAAAAAGTGGTTGAAATATATATATATAGTTTTTATATTTATATTAGTACTGTGTATTTTAGCATGCTATTGCTTTTGGACAGTCAGTATTCAAGGTATAAATATATTATACTTCAAGAAACTGTATCTTGTGATGAAGTAGGGCTGCTTAAATCTTAATCATGTTTATTTTGGTCAATACTGAGATCGCAATTATATATAAAAATAAATCAGGAAGGATAATGAATTATAAATATAAATAAATCAGGAAAGATGAAAGCGCACTGCTGTAAAAGAAAAAGAGTGAGCTGGATTTAAAACAAAAACGACAACACTTTTAAATTAATTGTTTCTTAATCATTGGAAGCCAAACCGTAATTGACAATAAAATGATTAAATCATGCAAATCTAAAAGGAAGTAAAAATGTTGATGAAGAAAATTTACAAAAAAAATATATATAGGGGACAAATTATGTAGTAATTGTGAAAAAGGCACAACGTACAGTCTATCATACATTATATCACCAGCTTTGTGAGTTACATAATTGCTGCTAGAGATTAACTCTGAAACCTGTAAACATGTTTTTGTGTTTACAAGCAACAGAGAGAGAGTAAAAAAAAAAAATTAAAAAAAGGAGTTGCATACAGCAAATATGATGGTAATGAGAGTAAATGGTCATCCCTTGTGTCTGTCCTTTTCCGGCAGAATGAGCGCCACGCCTGAATAAACACATCCGCTGCCCAATGTGCCATCTGACCCAATGCCATACCCCTACAGAACCAAAGCTGCACCATCACACGTTAATCAGCCACACACAGAGAGAGAAAAACAAGCCTGCGGTTAATAATGCTGCTAGAAGACCAAACAGCATCATTTAGCTAAAGTTGCTCATTTAATAAGCAATAAATAAATCTGAAACATACAGAACAAACCAAACAGAGTTAAACAACCATCAAACATTTTGAGAGAACAGCTTGACTGTTATATGCATTTACACTGCCCTCTTCAGGAGGAGGACAACAGGTGTCAGCTTACATCATCCACAGAGCTCCTTCACACACCGTCACCATAGCAACTGCTCAGCCTAATGACATTAGCATGCCGAGAACTAGAAACGCTAAAAAACAGTAACGTCATCAGGCATTATGGGGCTTCAAGGAACCATTAAGGTTGGACTCTTCAGGCAGTTGTTTAGTTTCTTAATTGAGTTCCTCTAGATTGATCTTGTAGTAGTTTCCTCTTTCTCCATTTGCAGGAGTTCAGAGACGTTACATTATGTAATAGTTCAAGTCCTCCTGTTGCATAGTTACCAGCTCCAGTAGAAATCAAATAGAAAAAAAAAAAAAAAAAAACTTTTACACTGCAACACAGAAGAAAAATGGCACATGTACAATCACTACAGTTCATGACTCAGTTTACCCATTTCTTGTTTATACTCCATTCGTACGACTACTAACACATTCAGCTTCCTCTCAGGTGTGTGAATGTGTGGTGAGGTAATTCTCGCCTGAGACGCCGATCCATTCAGCCAGCTTACAAACCTGCAGACCGACGATAAATTTAAACCTGTGAACACTGGTATGATCCTAGATCCTCACATTTCGATAAATTACTGTGTGATTTACCGCGCTCTAAAAATACTCCAAATGAGCTTCACTAAAGGGTACAGACCAAACCTCAGATAAATGAGCCTCTTTAATACTTCAGGAGCTGAAGACCTGAACTCTGAGACTGAACTGTTAAGGGGAATTACTATAGGTGTTAGACTACAAATTTGACTTTCCTTTCATGCAAAAAGAACATTCTTCATATGAAAACACAAAAAGGGTTTTATTTTGTATTGTGACTTTACCCATTTCAGTTAATAAAATACGCAAATCATGCATTATGCATTTCAATGTCGAAGAAACCATGCAAAAGTTTCTGTAAAATGATAACTAAAAAAGGTTAACTACCAGAAAAAAGGAAAAAAATAAATAAAAAGTACAAAATAAATAAATATTTTAATTAAAAGATAATAAATAAAAAATGTAAATAAATATAAAAATGTTTTATGAGCAAAATGTCACAAAGAAGAGAGTCATAAAATGACAACTAATATACACTGCCGTTCAAATGTTTGGGATCAGTATTATTTTTTTTTTTAATTTAAAGGCATTTTTTCAAAAACTAAAACGATTCGGGGCCGAGAACCAAAACAAACTTGTAGCCAATCAGCAGTAAGGGGCGTGTCTACTCATGATGCAGAGGAGAGAGCGCTCAGTGCACATGATGGACATTAGCCGAGCGATGACAGAAAGATAGATATGGCGGATAAAAAACAAAAGAGGAAAACGTCTGTGGAACAAAAGGTGGCTTACACTGTGTCTACACTGGATGCAACAAAGTGACTGTTGAAAATCATTTGAAATGTGTGTCAATGTGTCATAACTAGAACGCGGCAGCAGTTTACTGTCTGGGATTTGTGGTGTCGTGGTGCGGCATCCAGTGTAGACAGCATCACTGATTATAATGAGTTCTATGTGTTCCGGTTCCAGTGTAGACACGGTGTTATGATAAAGCAAGTAGGACCCGTGTAAATATCGGATCAGCTTTCCAGCGCTGGAGAGAGCTGAAGGAGCGGAAAGGCCTGCGATCAGGCTCCGAGGTTGCTTTGATTCTTCTCAATAGGTGAGTAACATTGGTTTTGCTTTGTTTCACAAAACTAATCGTTGCCGTACGTATGTGTGGGGCGAGACTCTTTTGGGGTTGGGGCGTGTTTGTTTTGGTGATTTCAAATGTCAACATTGGCTACCAGAAATCGCTTACCCCACCTTTAAAGTAATGAATACTTTTATTCAGCAAGGATGTGTTAAATTGATATAAAGTGAAAGTGCTTTGAAAATGCTGTTCTTTTTAACTTTTATTAATCAAAGAATCCTGAAAAAAGTACGTTTCCAAATTTATTTATTAATTTTTTTAATTAAGCAGCCCAACTGTTTCCAACATTGATAATAAATCAGCAAATTCATAAATCAGAATGATTTCTGAAGGATCATGTGACACTGAAGACTAGAGTAATGGCTGATGAAAATTTAGCTTTGTATAACAGGAATAAATTATATTTAAGTATAATAAAATAGAAAACCGCTGTTTTAAATTGTAGTAATATTTCACAGTTTTACAGTTTTTTTTCTCTATTTTTTTCCTCTATTTTTGGTCAAATGAATGCAGACTTGAACAAAAGATCTTGCTGATCCCAATCTTTTGAACAGCAGTAAATATTGCCTATTATTTAACATGTTTTCTGAAAACTGACAGTTTTCTGGAACCTACGAGACGCTGTGGAAAATCAAATTAGTTAAATCTAATCAAAATGACTCATGCCTGTGGTACCTCCTCTTAAAGAGGGACACTTACTTGTCTTCCTCACTGAAATTCCTCACGTCCCTTAATAGGACTCGTTTTTCCTGGCTGAAATTGGACTACAACTGCTCTATACCTGCTGAGGATCAGATGTCAGCCTGATCAGGTCTGAGACAATGGAGAATGGAGAGGACACTGAATAATGAAGAGCTGGTGAGCAGCACTGACAGCAATGTGCTGTGGTCTGGAAAAGACCAGATCACCTCTTACACTTGTAGAGCCTACGGCAGGAGAGCAAACTCAAATCGACTGAAATGGGCCGTTAAATGTGCTGAAAGCATAATAAAAATAAAATTGTATACTGTATATAAATCACTGAATGACATAAAAAAAAAAAGAATGAAGTGAGGAGAAATAGTGGAATAAATGTATGATAATGAAGTGTGCTTACAACCCCCCCGAGTCAAATTTTGCTCTTCAGCAAATAACAGTTGTGTACACGACTAGCTCTCCTCCAGCTCAACTCACCACCCACAAACCCTCCCACACACCCACAGCACAACAAAGAGACACCAGAGTGAATTTCACTGCTCAACAGTGAAGTACAGGTCAAGAATCTTTCACCATCACACAGTGCTGGGAAACAAACCAGCAGCACAGGAAGAGTAGATTAATGATTGTGGGTGAGGGCTTCAGGAGGTCATTTGCAGCACATACAGGCCTAATGACCACAAGAGACTCTTACCTGACAATCAAAGTCCTGGAAGTTCTGTCCATTCTGTGTGGAAAGAGAGAGAAAGTGATCAGCTGAAAGGGTTAGGCATTTGATGTTAAAATACCAGGTCACGCAAGACACAATGGTCCATGTTATACCTGGCATTGACCACATAATTATATTCGGTTAAAGAAAGGACAAATTACAGTGCTGCGAGATGATTTAACTCCTGCCTGAATTGTCGTGCCCGGGTTTGCATGTAGGAGTTAACCAAAATTAATTTCAAAATATTTTTTTTAACAATTTACTTTATAAAAATCAATAAGAAAAACGACATGTATACATTTGAAATATTTCAAAAATCAAAGCTACTTTGCGTGTAAATTCCAGAGAGGGCATGTTTTGTAATCTGTTGTAGTTTTTGGGACTGAATTCTGAAGAATTCACTTCTGTAAATAACTGAACTTTGTATGTACATAATGAGACTGGCAGAACATGACATGCATATTCAGCTGTGGTTTGTACTTGTGGCCTCAAATAAAATTGTCACTCCCTCCCTAATCTAAAATGAATTAGGACCATGCAGACGTTTTTAAAACAACAGAGTATTTTGAAGGACAGATTTTATCACCAGTTATAAATAGGACCAAAGTTTCTATTTATTTCTGCCTAACTGAAGGACACAGTTGGTCAAGCAGTGATTGACCACCAGGAGGAGTCACAAAACCCACATGGTCTTTTTAAGAGGAGGAAACATTTTCTAAATGTTTTTATAAAATGTAAACCTCTTTTATAGAGCAGATTTGTTTAGATGGTAGTGTTGTTGCAGTTCACAATCTAACTCTACAAAGCTAACTTTATAATATTTGATATGCAAATTTATAAGGCATCTAAATTATTAACATGATCAAAACAATTTGTCATCCGACTGATATTTTATATTTGGCAAGTAAAAAGCCTTTTATTTCCTTTCTAAAAATGTACATTTTATATTGCAAGTAATATTTTAAGATGAACATGGATTGAATCAACATGGGTTTCTCAATAATCATTATTGTATTGCACTGCATTATATGTTTTGTTCCCCACAAAAAAAAAAGAAAAAAAAAAAAAAGACCTTTCATCATAAATCTAACATGTAAATATCATCTTAAGACATATTATTAGCAAATATAGAGTGGCAACTCATATTTATGCATTTTATGTAAGTCTTATACGGTTTATTTCCATTATAAGCTATCAGAATTTCATCTTGCATATCAGCACCAGAATTCTTATTGTTTTTTCCTCAGAGTATGGAATTCTTCATCATAAGCCATAAAAGCCTGATGTATCAATTATGACGCTCCAAAAAAAAAACATGCAAACTTTTAGTTTTTCTTTTTTGTTATTAAAAGTTTCAATAAACCGTTCTAAAAAAAAAATCATATTTCAATATACATATTTCATATGTCAGGCTTTACAGAGCATTATTGAGCAAACATAAGACAGTATGCATACTTTATATAGTACACACATAAATAAGCTCTTGTCCTTAAGGATTTTCTAACAGCTGCTCATTTCAGGCTCTGTTTGATGCTGGTGATACCGGCGGCTGTGAGATTAGGACCTGATGACATTATACATCATCTCTCTGATCTCACTGCTCCGGTACAGCTCGGTATCCAAGGGTAACGGGCCCTGAGACGAGCGCCTTGAGGAGCCCGGGATCGAGGCAGAGTGCGAAAACTGGAGTGGGTGGGGTGAGATGTAGTTAAAGACAGAGAGGGGAAGCACTGGTGTTCACAACCAGACGAATGTGAGCGAACTCACCTTGTCTGTCAAGAGGGGTTTGATCTCAGTCAACTGCACATCCTGTAACTCATCCATCCTCAAGCCTGACAGCTGCCCGTCACTACAGAGAGAGAGAGAGAGAGACAGGACAGATATGGATTAGTACATCATTACAATCAGCACTGACTTATTGACCAACAGGGAACATGGCTCAGCATGCCAAATAATCATGAATACAGAATTACAGTAAACAGGGCACAGAGGGGGGAGGGAGAGAGAGAGGGAGAATTGATGTTTAACATCCTGCCTAATAACCGCCACCAAACCCCCATTGTCCTTGTTAACCGAATTCAGATGAGCTCGTGTTTAATTCATGGTTTAACTCTCTGTGACCATCCTGAAGGTCAATGCATGCAACTGTTTCAGGAAGGGCATTGTGTAGGCTTATGTCACCCTTATAATGGCGCTGGGTGACTTACTGAAGCTTGGTGTTGCTGAAATAAAGGTTTTGTGTCCCCGAGCTGCTCTCCATCTGGGAACAAATGTGCTACTGCATTTTAGGGTAGAACGCAAGCATGCAAATGCAGATATGAATGTTTGGCCAACACATTAAAAGCACACAGTCCCTTTGGGCATACTTAAAGAGATGAAACGGCATCAGAAACTAATTTTACTGCTGTAACATGACTCATTTCCTAGTAAAACAGGATTTTCAATAAAAAAAAAAAAAAACACTGGTATCCACTGGGAATTAATTGGATCATGAAAAGTGGGCGAATCCTACTAGAATGGGTCAACAGCGCTTATATATTGCATATTAGGGTTGAGAATATAATGCGTTTAGACACATTTTGAAAGGCAACAGCACATTAGAGTTTGAATTTGCATACTACTGTTCGAAAGTTTGGGGTCTGTACGCACAACTGTTTTCAACATTGAAACAAAATGTTTCTTGAGCAGCAAATCATCATATTAGAATGATTTCTGAAGGATCATGTGACACTGAAGACTGGAGTAATGATGCTGAAAACTAGCTTTACATCATAGGAATAAGCTATATTCAAATAGATATAAAGTTATTTTCAATTATAATAATATTTCACAATAGTTTTTTAAAATCAAATAAATGAAATTAATGGAGTATAAGAGACTTGGGAAAAAAACATTAAGATCAAATCAATTAAACTCCAAACTTTGGTAGTGTGGAATGTTTTTCTGTCTTTTTAGATCTGAAACCACCTTATCACCTTCTCTTCTTGAAGACTGCTGTGCTTTGAGACAAATGGAAGGACTTGCTGACCCAAGACTGTATAAATGTTCTGTACACCTTGTGCTACAATGTCCAGGTGTCTGCTTCTCCATTTAAAGGCTTTGGCCACCTGTAATGACTTGGCATTCAGTAAAATCTCTCTGCTGCCCTAAATCACATGAATGCCAGGTCATGTGGACTAATTTTGCTTACAGTAAGCTCCCCTGGACCTTGACTGACTGTCTGTGGTGGTGAGGATGCGAGAGATGAACAAAAGGATGCAAGCTGAACACTGGGCTGGCATCCGCAGGAGGGCTGACAAGTGTTGACAAGGTCACAGTCAGAGACAGAAGGCCATGTGTGTGTGTTAGATGGATTAGTGGAGTTACTCAGAGGGAAAATGTCGATCTGTCACAGTGTGTAGGGTCAGTGATCTGTCAAAAGACTCAGTGAGACAAGAGAGACAGCCTTGTGGTTATAAGTTTCTTAAAAAAATAAAAATAAAATAATAATAATTGTGTTGTGTTTTGTCATCCCACCCTTGATGTTTCTCAGTGCTTTACCATTATGGCTTTCTGAGAACAGGATGAACACATCTAGCAGCATCTCCTGAATCAATGGAGACAGAGAGTACTATTTTGGGAGGAGAGCTGCCAGATGAGCTTCTTCAGAGCTTCTCAAAGAACAATCAGAGCACTGTTCTTATGTAACAAATCATTTTCCAGTGAAATGTAACAATGTGCTCTTTTCATTGTGTTTGTTAAAGTAAACATGCCGATAGTAATATTTAATTTGAATATGAATGGCAGAGTGCTGGATGTGAACAGATTTCTGCCAGGGCTGGTTGGAATGGTATATAAATCATGCTATTTTGTGTATATCAGAATCAGAATCAGAATCAGAAAGAGCTTTTATTGCCAAGTATGCTTGCGAGGAACTTGTTTTAGTGTCATAAGCTTCCAGTTCACAGAGACAACAATGACACACAGACAATAAAAATAATATGATAATAAAAAAAAAATACATATATAAATATAAATATACAAAAAATTAAGAGAAAAATAATTTGAGGCATAAATGATTGTATGTACAGTTGTGCTATAGATGAGAATAGAAGGAGATGCAGGGATGCACTAGGATGGAGGTGGTAGCAAATAAATATAAGGTTATTGCACAATGTTATTGCATAATGGGTGGGGGGCATTCAACTGTTCATAAGGTGGATTGCCTGGGGGAGGAAACTGTTCTTGTGCCTGGCTGTCCTGGTAATTGGGGCTCTGTAGCGCCGGCCAGATGGCAAAAGTTCAAAAAGGGGATGACTCTGATGTGAGGGATCCAGAGTGATTTTCTGAGCCCTTTTCCTCAACTCTGGATGTATACAGTTCTTGAAGGGTGGGCAGAGGGGCACCGATAAACCATTCAGCAGTCTGAACCATTCTCTGTAGTCTTCTGATCCCTGATTTTGTAGCTGAGCCAAACCAGACAGATACTGAAGTGCACAGGACAGACTCAATGATGGCTGAGTAAAACTGTTTCAGCAGCTCCTGTGGCAGGTTAAACTTCCTCAGCTGGCGAAGAAAGTACAACTTTTATTGGGCTTCTTTTTTGATTTTTTTATACAATGGAGTTGATGTGAGTGTCCCAATTCAGGTCCTGAGAGATGATGGATCCCAGGAACTTGAATGTCTCCACTGCAGTCACAGTGCTGTCTATGATGGTGAGTGGGGAGAGTGCAGGGGGGTTTCTCCTGAAGTCCACGAGCATCTCCACTGTTTTAAGTGTGTTGAGCTCCAGGTTGTTAAGACTGCACCAGACAGCCAGCTCTTTAACCTCCTGTCTGTAAGCAGATTCATCACCATCCTGGATGAGGCCGATGAGTGTGGTGTCGTCTGCAAACTTCAGGAGCTTGACAGAGGGGTCTTTAGAGGTGCAGTCGTTGGTGTACAGTAGGGGTGGCACGGTACATGTATTCGTCCCGAACCGTCACGGTACGGGCGTCTCAGTTCGGTGCATGGGGTCTTACGATGAATCCAGGCAATTCACCCCCAATCCAGAAGGGGGCATGCGCAGTAATACAGCGCTGTTTGATAACCGGCAGCAGAAGAACAGCGAATGCCATGAGTTGCACACTTGAAAACAAAGCCCTCTAGACAGTGACTATGTGCTGATTCTGTACGCGTCTCTCACATAGACTGACAAAGGAGTATACTTTAAAGGCTTGCGCACTCAACTGTTTGCGAAATGGAGCTTTATTCTCGAGTATCCTACCCCTCTCATTCGGCACAAATCCAAATATTCCATAATATTTCCATATTTGCGATGTAACGTATCTGAATGCGAAACTATTATTTATTATGTAAATGATAGGCTTTGTACTTCAGTTGCGTTCCAACGGTGACAGAGGCGCGCGCTGATGTTTGGCTCACTGCATTTTATTTTGATAAAGTACCAACTGTGCTGTCAAGTTAGCAATGCTGGAACTGATTTGTTTTGTGTGTGTGTGTGTGTGTGTGTGTGTGTGTGTGTGTGTGTGTGCGCGCGCGCTACGGCGCGATCACTTCAACTGTTTCCTTATACCAGCAAAATCAACTTTAAACACTTATTGTCTTATTAATAATCACTATAAAGGTCTGCTTTTATTTGTGTACACTCAGAATGAAAACAAAACAGATTTTATATATATAACGTAGTAATATTTAGCATTTTCACATCTAGATGGAATTTTTTTTTTTAATTTGCACTACTGTCTGTTCAAAATAAATGAAGAAACTAAGCATAGCAGATTTTTTTCCCCCTGTTGTACCGAAATCGTATCGAACCGTGACCCCCGAACCGAGGTATGTACCGAACCGTGACATCGGTGTACCGTGCCACCCCTAGTGTACAGGGAGAAGAGCAGTGGGGAGAGAACACATCCTTGAAGGGCACCAGTGTTGGTGGAGCGACTGTTTGACATGAATTTCCCCAGTCTCACTAGTTGCTGCCTATCTGTCAGAAAGCTGGTGATCCACTGACAGATAGAGCTAGGGACAGAGAGCTGGGTTAGTATATCACAGTTACTTAGGAGTGTGTGTGATGCTTCATCTATGATAATTTCATAATTGTTTTAACAATGCTTGATCTAACATTGAGTATGGCAGCCAAACAAAACTACACCTTGAGAATGCACGCTCTCACTGCTTAATGCAGCTTATTTTAATGACGTTCCCAAAATGCAAGACATACAAGGCAATTTTCCCCATGAGTTTTGTCTTGTATTTATGTCAAATGATAAAGTTAAAGGAATAGTTCACCCAAAAATAAATTCTGTCATTAATTACTCACCCTCATGTCATTCCAAACCCATAAGACCTTTGTTCATCTTCTGAACACAAATTAAGATATTTTTGATGAAATCAGAGTGCTTTCTGACCCTGCATAGACAGCAACGCAACTACCATGTTCAAGACCCAGAAAGGTAGTAAATGTACATCTCCCTGTACATTGTTAAAATAGTCCACGTGACATCAGTTGTTCTTAATTTTGTGATGTCCTTACTACCTTTCAAGGCCTTGAATGTGGTAGTTCTGCTGCTGTCTATGCAGGCTCAGAATACTCTCAGATTTCCTTAAAAAAAAAAAAATCTTAATTTGTGTTCAGAAGATGAATGAATGCCTTACGGGTTTGGAACGACATGAGGGTGAGGAATGACAATTTTCATTTTTGGGTAAACTATTCCTTTAAGCAATATCAGAAGCCGTTTTCCCAAATAAGCAAAATTGCAAATGTCACACTGATTTTATAAAACAGCTCAATAACAGTTCAATAAATAGTCAATATTTTGTGTTTTATTTTGACAAATACAATTTCCAAATGAAACCACAGCAAAACTGTTATGCATCTCTGTGCAAACACACACATATTGCAGGAGTGCTTCAATAAATCCACTTTCTGAATAAAGTTTAGTAATTGATTCAATGACCAAATGGATCAGCAATCTGAACAAATCATTTGAATGAATGACTCAATGACTAACTCATTAAGATAAAGAATGTTTTAGGATAAATAAGTCCATCCATCCATCCGAGAAATATTGCTTGTAGTAGCACAAATCACTGTTAAAAGCACAAAAAAGTGTTTTGTAGCAAATAAATAAAACTACAACTGACAACGCAACTGCCAAAATCATGACAAAATGGTTCAATTTATTTTCTAGATAATTTCAAATCTCTACATAAAACAGTTACATTTGTAAAATATTTTCATGTATATCCTGCAATACTGAGAGAGCACAAAGGTCTGTACAGTTTCAAGTATTACACATTAAGCTTGTTAGATTAAATCCATTACAGCTACCTGAGCATCTTACATCTTTATCCAGCAGTACAGGACAGTGACTGTGCTGGAGCTGGTGCTCAGCAGGAGTGAACACATGGGTCAGACAGGATGGGAAAATCTAAACCTGTACATTTTAAATGGGTGCACACGTAACTTCACTAGGATCTATTTTATTCCAGCTAATTTGGATTCATTTGCTGAAGATGTGCTTTCCAGCAGAAGAATACTTATTATGTTCTACAGGCTGTGTGTGAAACGCTAATTACAGGCCGTTGGTGAATGTGTGTGGGTTCAGGTCGTAGAAAACATCTGAAGGGCTCCTTTCTTTCTTAACTGCTCGACTTGCGCCTCTCTGAATACGTCACAATCAGCGGAACGAAAAATATCCTTCCTCTCTTCTCTTTCATTCAAGAGCCTTCCAGTCCTCCATTCCAACTGTAATTTACTCTTATAATTAGTAATGACGTTATAGGATTGTGAAGTAGAGAGATAATTGCAGTTTTGAGAGTAGCTTCAAAGAGACAGTGGGTAGTTCATATAAGACAGGAGGGAAAATGTAATGATAGTTAAGAGACATCATGAAGTCAAAAGTTTGGAGGCTCTCTAGTTTCTAATTTTAAATGTTGCCCAATAAGCTACATGAACTAGAAGGTCACTGGCCCCAATTATCAGCGCTGTGAACAATTATGTTAAAACGCTACATAATTATCACTGTGAAACCTCTATTATGACCAAAGCGCTGGAATCTTTCCATTAATCTCAGTCTAGTCTTAAGTCCATTTGTGCTTGAGATGGAAACAGCATAACTTTATTCTGTAGATGAACAGCTCTAAAGTAAAACAGCCATTTCAAAATGAGATTGAGGCAGTAGATTATGATTCACATCATGTCATATACAGTCAGTGTGCTGTGATTATGCCCTGATGCCACAGGGTTCGGAAGAGACGGAGGAGAATTACATACTGCCACAGGTGTCCCATGATAGATAACAAACAGGTAAGGGAAGAGAATGTAGTAGTAATAGACACCATTAATAAGGCCATCAAATAATATATTGGGAAATGGCTGCGATTTTATTAAATAAACAAACTGTGTGCTGTGTGTTTCAGAGTGACACAGTTCTCCCATTGTGTCTCATTGTGTTCACTTGTGCACCTCCGGCTCATGATTTGTTATTTGGCAGTAAATGCAGGGCCCTTGATTTCCGCAATCCAAAATAGGCGTACAGAATCACGGAGTCCAGTCATAAAAAAAATGGAATTTACTGTATAATGTCACGGAATTTGGTAAATTTTGTATGGGTATGAAAAGTAGGTCAGTACACTTAAATCAAAACATGATATACTGTACTAGTGTCAGTGAATATTAAGACGCAAATATACCATTCAAATAAACAGGTTTCTGCATGTCTTTGTGAATGAATGGCCCAGACGCGCCGTTTCGTTTAGGCTACTGCACACATAGGCTACTTAAAAGCATGTGACACTCATGGTGTTTCAGTCTCTGCAGTCTCACTATACGAGTACATGAACAATCAGCTCTGAGAGTCGCTTAAGCTGGCTGCACACTAGACGATTGATAAAACCATGGGAGACCACAGACATGAAGACAGTTCAACCAATTTTTGCCTTATAATCCTCTGAACGTACACACTAGATTTTTAGACCAGACCACACACTTTCACAGTGACACGAGGTCTTCACTGACACTTGCGAGATCAAACATGACTAGAGAAGAAAAACAAAGAGGACAATCAACGTTGTCAGCTGGCTCTCCTGGCGCGCATTCTGTTTCACAGTGAAAAGTATAGAAAAGAATATGGGTTTGATATTGATATAGATATGGGGTTCCATAGGTTCGAGTTTGTTCTTGCGAAGAGTAAAAAAAAGTGTGAACAACTATTTTTCATGTTATTCTCCTAAAAGGATGATTTGCATTCAAAAATGATTTGTATTCAAAAATAGTCTTCAGGGTAAAAAAGTTATTCAGCTTTTTACTTTATTTTTATTTTCTGTGCACTCCTCAACAAAATCACCCTAATTTTACAATTCATTCTTCGAAATACCTATAGCAATTTAAGTCATCTGGATAAAATTACTGTTGCAATATATACAGCACAGAATAAAAATCCAATATCAAAATGTATCCCCCCCCCCATTTCTACAATATACAGTGTCACAAAAATAATGAAATGGGAACAATATAGGTATCCAAAATACCTCTTCTGTCTAAACTTCAAACTCAAGCTATTGGTTGACATGTCAGAGCACTCCTGGTCTTTCCCAGATTAAAATCTAAGTGCTTGGAGCTGGTGATTTAATCTCCCAACATCCCAGACAAAACTGACCTGCTCCAGAAGCTACATCGTTACTATGACTACGGATGTTCGTCATCAACAAGTGAGCAGAGGTTATTCATGAGCAGAATCATGGGGCAATTTCAGATGCACAAATGAAAAGCTTTAAAATATGGAATAAACTAAAGAACAAAGAAAGATCCATTTAAAAGCAAATGCAAAGCTAAACTACGCATAAGGTTTGCTGGCTTGGTTATTAGAAGTATTCACAGAAAACAAACAAACAAAAGAATGTGTTGACCCCATATCCTACATAGTATAATGCTGAGAAATGCAAACAAAGCCTGATTAATGCATTCAAATAAACTAAAGCAAACAAAATACACTAACCAACAGCGTACGTATTAGCTGCACTAATCTGTCTGCTCTCTAATCAGCTCACGGAGAAACGGAAATCTCACCCTTCAACAGCGGATTTGAGTTGATGGGAGTTTAACATGCTTTGGGTTCTTACGCAAGATTTGAATTGAAATGGACCTGATTCAATTTCAAATTGAGTCAGCTCAATCAGAAAGGCATTTTCACCCACTCGCTCCACATCAGGAAAGGGATGTTCACCCAAAAATGTAATTATTTTCCTCACTTTCATGCTGATCCAAATATGACTGACTTTCGTAAGAATTTACCTTAAGCCCATACACTGAAAAATATAGCCAGAATATTCTTCAATAAAATAAAAGAAAATTGCATTGCACCCTCTACAAAAGAAACAGTACAGAGAGACAACATGTTTTTGATTTCTTTATTTTGGGGGGGGGGGGGGGGGGGGGTTGAGAATTTCTATGTCTTCATAAACACTCAATGAACTGTTATTCTCCATGACCTGCTACAACACTTGTTAACAATAGCTCGAGTAGAGAAGTGTCATGAGAAAATTGGTTTGAACATCTGCCTTTTTCTTAAGTCCATGTCCATCAGCTCCGCCCATTTGATTATTAGCATGTTCAAGCCCGCCCATATGCCATCACCACAACCAGCTGATAATTCATCAAGAGGAGAGGGAATGGCAGTAATTACTCCATCCTTCTCCTAAAGTATCTCTAAGCATACCAACAACATTATCATTATGACCATCACTGTGATCCATCAAAGCTAAATTACCACCACCGCCATCACACTTCTCAGCAGGCTGGCCTTGGGCAACATCAACACTACATCTTCATCAGATAAAATGTGACCTGTTTATACAGTCAATGTTGTTTAATGGGTGCAAAAAAACAAGCTGACCTAGACTTGACATTACTCTTGTTCTGCTGTAAAGGCTTATTTTCATATGAATTCGATAAGGGATATGAAATATGACTTGGCTATTTCATTTTAGCAAATTGCAGCTCAGTTACAAAATCTACCAAGTTGCCTCGCTGCTTCCACATCAACTTCAACAGCAGCATACAAATTAAAATGAAGGAACCCATACTAATGTGCACAGGAGATTCAAATCATGATTAGTTTTAAGATGGGTGACAAGAATAAACACAATATAAACCTATACATGACAGAAATTCTGGGTCAAGTTATTATTTTGAACTTTTTGTAACCAATGCTTTTCTGTACTAAATTACTAATATTTACCATCACTTATCTTGGTTCGACTACTACCTTGGATTGTTGTACTAAGATTGTCACAGCGCATTCTGGGATTGCATTCTTGAGATTAAGTTTGGGATTGAATACAACCAAAAGAATTTATCTTAGGCTGCATAATTAAGATGCCTATTTTTGCCTTAAAGAGATACTTCACCCAAAAATGAGAATTCTGTATTTAATTACTCATCCTCATACTCATCCCCCAAGACCTTCGTTCATCTCCGGAACACAAATTAAGATATTTTTGATTAAATCCGAGACCGCTCTGACCCTCCATAGACAGCAAGGGAACTACCACAGGCAAGGCAGAGAAACGTAGCAAGGACATCAGTAAAACAGACCATGTGACATCAGCAGTTCAACCGTAACTTTACAAATCTACAAGAATACTTTGTGTGCAAAGAAAATATAAATAACGACTTTATTCAACAATTCTTCTCCTCCTCATCGTGTCTGCAGTGACACGCCACCATTATGGACAGAGTATCACAACGCATGCGCTTGCTTCCGGTTCGTGTAAACAACGGATACGCATTACACCATTTTACTGAAGTACTTGCTACGTTTCTGGACCTTGACCGTGGTAGTTTCCTTGCGGTCTATGGAGGGTCAGAGAGGTCTAGGATTTAATCAAAAATATCTTAATTTGAGTTCTGAAGATGAACGAAGGCCTTAGGTGTTTGGAACGACATGAGGGTGAGTATTTAATGACAGAGTTTTCATTTTTGGGTGAACTAACCCGAACTTGCATCTCAAAAAAACATTGTCATGGTAATGTCATAAAATGTCATAATAGAAGCCCCTATTGAAAGTCTTTGGGGCTGTTTACACCTGGTCACTTCATGCATTTTGGCTGAGCGGATAGTTATCCGATCGTGAAAAGACCAGGTGTAAATGTCCTCCGAAACACATTCGAGACAGATATAAATCCGATCGCTCAAACCACTTCAGGAGGTTGTCTGGGCCACATTCCAGACGAAACTGGACAAGTGTAAATGCATCTGGTTGTTGAAACCACATATGCAAGTTTTACTCCTCCCAAAATGCTAAAATAATAAACGTGTGAGAGCGTGTTTTAGGCTATATGACATTATAGTCAGATATGACTGCGCTAATGCAACACACATCGCCGCGGACGAGTAGCTGAGTATCTCTTCAGCAAGCCAAAACGCAAACTGCCACGAATGAAAATCATCTTCATTAAAAGTAGTAAGACAAACTTATCTTTCCGGTGCTGATGCCGCACACTCTCCTATTGCAGTCTTTGATCTTGAAATGCGCTGATAATTAATCAAATGCAGCGCTTATTTTTTTTATTTTGTTGACGTGAACTACGTTCAATTTAAATATAGCACGGGAATTGAAGATTGGATTTATATCAGTTTTACGACGACACATTTATGTGGCCAAGTGTAAATAGAAACGTTTTAACAAATCAGACAGATATCCAATCAGTGAAAATGCATGAAATGACCAGCGTCAACAGGCCCTTTTTAAAAACATACAACAGCTTTGGGTGACAAATAACCAGAAATTTTTCACTACAAATACGGACAACACCTCGTCACATTCACAAATCCGTGCAGTAAGGGTGTAACAGTACATGTAGCCTATTTGTAATATTTTTGGTACAAGTATTTTGTTTCGGTATGCACACTGTAAGACTGCACTGCTGTTTTAGCCACTTCACATATGTAACTACTGAATGCAGAACCCAATGTGAAACTTTGAGATTCCCCCCTAGGATGGGACAACACCATTTATGTCAATATACTTTGCTCGCTGTAATTTTTCAGATGCTTTCATAACATCAGAGAAAGCTTCTTTGGAAAAAAGCACACAACCCCAGTTTGCCTGAACATGATGTACTTTATATTAAGTGCTTAACTAAACTAACTTTACAGTTTAAAGTGCCCTGTGTGCCATTTAATGCATTTCAAACCTGTTTGCTCCTTTGTATATCTTACATCTTACGATTGTGTACTTATCTGTAAATGTTTGAAACTAATGCAAGTCTGCCCATATTGCATCTTGACAGAAAGGGAGTCTTTGTTAAACTTCGCAGACTTCACTAAAGGAATGCCAGTGCACAAACAGATGTGAATATCTTGTATCCAAAAGTGGAAGCACTTTAACATCTCTTCCCCCATTTACAACAGCACCATAAACTACCGTATAAAGACTGTGTTGCAGCCGGTTTCAGCAGTATTGGCAGACTTGTTTTAAGACAGAGCTATAGCTTGTTTCGTTTAAGAAAAAAAAAAAATTCCCAAAAATGGTACTGTAATGGTACTCATTTTGAGTACCATTACAGCCCTACCATGCACTCACTCAAATAATATACAGGAACAAACTGCATCTCTGGAAAGAAATAAAACAGAAATTGCACAATGAATACAATCCACTCTGTTCACAGTGTGTGCACTGGCATAAACTCTGTAATATAGTGGCAAACCGGGCAAAAGGGGCAGAGTGTCAGCCAAGCAAATACTTGGCCAGGGTGTATGTGCGCCAGGCTGCAGAGACGTCCCAGCATTCTCACCGAATGCAGCACTGGACACACACAGAGAAAGCACAGCATTGGCAGGGAGAAGCACACTACGTTGCAGGAATTAACCAGCAAGGTCCAATACTCCTGCTGGCCTTAAATTATGACTGTAAAGCTTCTAAAAATGTGTCAACTTTCCATCTACTCTGTATTTCATAAAGCAGCACTGCCTGTCACACACTGGAATACATGAACAAAAATGTTGGGTAAAACAAATTTTTTGTTTAAGATTGCAGTCACATTGTTCTCCACTGCAAACTAAAGAACAGCACCACTCTACGACTGCTCTCCCATTAGTCTCCTGTACATGTTGTTGTTCATTAAGGTCTCTGGCGTCATTCTGTTAGCGATCTCATTAGTGGCATCCTGCCAGTGGCAGAATGGAGCAGCTGCTGTGAGACCGCCTGCCCCTCTAACCAGAGACACCATGGACCGAGAACAAGCAGATGTGATTCTCTATGGGCTTACCAAAGCTTTGGAGCAGAGTCTGGCTGTCTCCTGACACCCGCATAAACTGGGCCACTTGGGTCGATTTAGGGCATGTATTTCGATAGATGAACAGAAACAATGCTGGAAATGTTGTGCCGTGTAACTGCTTGAGGTCAGAGATCCAAAGACAAAAGAGGCACTGCCGTGAAGCTAATTACCCATGATTCATGGCAGCAGCTACAAAGGTTCGAAGACAAAGCTTCTGAATTATTACTCAGAGGACGAGTATGAGACTACTGCATTAGTGGTGAGATCACAGTCTGGCCCGCAACTAAATGGGTCCCTATTAAAGATTATATGGTTTTGCCAAAGCCACCAATCAAGTTTTATTGCTGACAAAATATCGACCACTGCCCACATTATTATCTTTTACTCTCAAACATTGATTGGGCTTGGCACAATTTGATGTTTGGGTTTTCTGCATGAACAGATTCTAAAACACATACACCTAAATCTTAAGAGTGAATCCCATTTCTCTGTCTTACCCCTTCCCCTAGGGGTATAAAAACATACCCCTATGAAATGAGACACCACTTGGTTACGGTTACGTCATCATACACCGTCGCTAGCTGGCTGCTGCGTCACCAGAGCCGACAAGTGTTGATCACAAACTTTGGATCGTTTTACAAACTTGTTAAAACTGTAGATATGCATTGAGTCCATTCAAGGCTAGTCTGCGGGACTGTTGTGCAAATCAGCAATGTAACGTTAGCGGAGCAAACTAGCGATTTTTTTAAAACGTTTCAATTACGTACATGGTTGCAAATATATATGTACAGGACTGTCTAGAGCACAAAACAAGACTGTCGTAATTTTTAAATAAATTATTTAAGCCGAAAATACTTCATTGTTGCCGGTTGCGCAGTGTGTTTTGGGTACCCCTTGGTTTCAAGTAAGCTCGCGTAAATGCTTGGTTTTAAGGGGTATCTACCCCTTCCCCTTAGCCCTACCCCTCGATCAAAACGAGAATTGGGATAGCCCTTACTCTCACGTGAACGCGCAAAACTAAGGGGAAGGGGTAAGACAGAGAAATGGGATTCACCCTTAAGAAAGGAGATCAGAAACATTTATCATTATTTATGCACCAAACAATGCATTTCCAAAGAATGACATTCTTTCATGCGGTCAATCAATATAGGTTTTTTGATGGCAGATGCCAATATCTAGAGCTAATTTGTGTATTCATAGATCAGTGTATAGTAAATGAGGCAAGGGTGTTGAGTTACATTCAAGCTATTTTAAAAGGAACACTCCACTTTTTTTTTGGAAATAGTACTAAGACTGGCGGAAAATGAAAAGTTGCGATTTTCTAGTCCGATTTCGCTAGGAACTATACTCTCATTCCGGTGTAATAATCAAGGAACTTTGCTGCCGTAACATGGCCGCAGCAGGCGCAGTGATATTACGCAGCGCCTGAAAGTAGTCCCCAGCTAGGTAACTAGTTATAATATAGCTGGGGACTATTTTCAGGCGCTGTGTAATATCACTGCGCCTGCTGCGGCCATGTTACGGCAGCAAAGTTCCTTGATTATTACGCCGGACTGGGAGTATAGTTCCTAATCATATCAGCCTAGAAAAATCGCAACTTTTCATTTTGCGCCGGTCTTAGTACACGATATAACTACAGAAGAGTCAAGTTTTAAATAGGAAAACTATTGAAACTCTTTGGTCATTTTTGAACGCGATGCTACTGGTCTAATCGGATTCAATGATCTATGCTAAAAGTGCTATCGCCAGACCCGGAGATCGGCTGAATGGATTCAAAAACGGTAAAACTCAACTTATTAATTATTTCCAAAAAAAGTGGAGTGTTCCTTTAAGGCATGAGAAAATTATTTTCACAAGAAAAAACATTTAAATAGGTCAGTTTGATGATCAAAGATAAGTTTTAAGGGATAAAATATTTGACTACAGGGGGACTTTAAGATACCAGCACAATAACACACTCATATCGTCTGATTATCGTTATCGATAAAATCCCAGAAAATAGAGATATTATTTTTTGTCAATATCGCACACCCCTAAGCAGCAGTATTTCTTATGCGCTAACAGCATATAATGTTGTGGATGCATTGGCAGTAGCAAGTCATTAAATGCGGCATAACACAAAGTTTCACCCAATCTCATGTTAACCTTGAGTACCTATAGAGTAGTACTGCATCCTTCATATCTCCAAAAAGTCTTTAGTTTTATCATATTTGTAAAAGAAATATACAGCTTTACGATTCTTCCCAAAAAAAAGCAGAGTTCCTGGAGCCGTGACGTGGGGGGAGCTAAAGAGTGACGAGCACTTGAGTGCCGAGTGCCGATTGCCAACAAAACACAGGCATTTGATGCCGTTTCACTTACCGTCTGCAGTTTTGAATCTGACTAGGATCTTTTATAGCTGGGACCGCTCTATCTTTCAGTATCAAACGATGTGCAAATCCAGCATCGAACTGGGCCTCGTTTATAAAACGTTCATCAACAAACACACTTGCAAAACTCTGTTGCTGCCCCGGAAAAACAAAATGCATCCACTGTTTACGTAACGCTGGGTTGTTTGGGAAGCTGAACAAGGTTATCTTTCCCTTACAACCAAAAACACTTCTTAAGAGACATTCTTCCCAAGCAAGTCCCGTGCAGTGCTGCCTAATGAAGCGTGTTGATGAGCACACTCTTGTTCTCGCGCTGGGCGATGGGTGTGCTCTTCTGGGAGAAATGCCCACATAAGGAGTTTCACCATTCATTAAGTCATGAAGAGCCATGATCGGGTAAAAAAAAAACAAAAAAAAACCTTTCTGAAATTTTAAAGAAAACCGGAAGTACGTACACTTGCAAATCTTTTTTTTGAAACTTTGGCCATGTTTAGCATGAGAATCCAACTCTTTAACAGTGTAAATAACTCAACATTCATGAAATCCCACCTTTAACATTGTCATGTACATTATCATGCTAAAACTCTAAAATGTCAAAAGTAGTTCAAAAGGCTGTATATCAATGTGAAAGCTTTGTGTGCCAGGTGTACCTTACATGATCTTGTTGAAACCTTAATTGTACAGTTCACCCAGAATAAAAAGGCCTCATTTACTCACCCATAAGCGGTTCCAAACCTGTGTTAGGTTTTCTTCTGTTGAGCACAACAGATAATATGAAGAATGCTTGTAACCAAACAGTTGATGGCAGCCATTGACTTATAGTATATTTTACTATACTATGAATGTCAACTGTTTGATTACCAACATTCTTCATAATACCTTTGTGCTAAATAGAAGAAATAGTCTTACAGGTTTGGAACAACTTGAAGGTCAGGAAACGATGAGAATTTCCATTTTTGGGTAAACAATCCCTCCCTTAACTACCATTTTTTGAAGTGTTCATGAGAGAAGTCTGATTTATGAATGATTATTTTGAGAGTGAAAAAATAAAATAAAATAAAATACTTATTCACAAATTGAAACTGAATGTTGTCTTTTTAACTTCAATTCACATCAAATTTTAGGAGCAGAACTTCCATGTATAAATCCAGATCAGTTCAAAGCTTCTCCAAGTGTATAGCTATTGGCAATGAGTGCAAATCAATTATAAAGATAGATTGTGGCATCCCTGGCTGTAGGGTGCGTTCAGCATTACTCATTCTACAGGCACATGACTATAAACAGAGCTGACAGCGAGAACACACTTTAACTGTGATTAGCTTTCAGCACTCTTTCATGTTCACAAGTGCCAGGAATGCTACAACATGACTAAATCCCAAATAGAGTCTTCCATTAAACCTGGGGTCAAAAAAAAAAACAGAAGAGAGGATTGCGTCTCTATGGACACAGCAGGCTGTTAACGTCTGACTTTAATTATGACTGCTAAAAAGCAACAGAAATAAATTTGTTGGTCAATTAATTCCTACTATACCATAGGACTGTTGAATGCTTGATTGACGAACAACTAGGCCTATTAAATATGTGGGAACATATATGGAACATGCATACATGCAACTTAATGTTGTTCTTTTTGAATGAATTATTCCTTGAAGATGCACTTGTAAAAAGGAAGAGGGCTTTTAGTGCTCTCCAATTCCATCCCAGCAGCCACTACAGAGGAGAGATCAGGATCACTTTACTAGCTCACCTTCGTTACAGAAACACTTAAAAATACAGACCAGACACACACTTGTGTTCACATGGACAGACGCTCGTCTCAGAGGCAAAGCATCCTTATATCCTTTTTGATCTACAGTAAGAGAGTATTTTTTCTGTGATATGGGAAGTCAATGTCTACAGGGTACGAAGAGGAAAAGATGCTTATGTGCAGCATAATGCAACAGAAGCTCTTCCTTGGATGGCGAGTATCTACTTTCTGTATTTCCAGGATCAGGTAACTGGACCTCAGTAAACCAGCCCTTTCAGAACAGTACAGCTGCATCTACAATTTCAGCCAGGCTGAAATACAGAGAGAGATAGAGAGAGGGCAAGCTAGGACTGCAGGACAAAAAGGACTGCATGTTATACTCAGTTCCCTCGAGTCCTTTGAGATGATGAAAATATAAGTCTTTTCTTGAGAAATGAGCTCTCTAACAGCTGTAAGCTAGTTAACAACTGTATTGTCATCCAATAGATATTGGAAGGCAAGAAGACCGATTGAGCTGTCATGTTTCAGACAGGAGAGATTCTGTGGATATCTTAGCTTCCCATCCTCTTATAAGAGTGCAACTCTTCCACTCAAAAAACGGTTGGACAGTCACATTTAAAGGCCGAGGGACTCATAATTAAATGGTGAGGCATTTTTAAAGAAACTACAGCTTCCACTTTAAAAAAAATAAAATAAAAAATGTATGCTCTGTCTCATATAGTGCCTCACTAACTGTAGTTACAGATATAGTGCCAAGGGACCCAGTCCTGAGGGGGTCCTATTCCTGGAAAGCTAAAGCAATTATGAGTTTCAGATTTGCAAGAATGAGTTTAAGAAAAGGAGACATATGCAAGTTGTCATGAAATTCAATTTTTCTATGTTACCGATATTGAATTCTGTGAACAATTTCATCCATTTTCTCCCAAGTCAAGTCTTAACTAGATATGTCTGATGTTTCACTGAAACGGAGTTATGTATGCTGTACTTAGGGCTGGGCGATGTTTCCGATTTTATTGATTAATTCGAATTTAATGTGTTAATGTGTTTTGCCAATGTGTGCTTTGATTAACTGCTCACGTGTGACACGCTCATATTGCGAGGCGCCATTCACACAGAATATGCTTTTGTGTTGACAAAGATGTGACGTGGGCAGTGGAATAGGAAAAACATGCAAGAAGATGGGAGTGAACTTCTTTTAACTTGAGTGCTGCGTTTCATGCATGAGATGCGAGCGCAATAGTCAAACGCATCCATGTTTACATAGCAAAAACAATGAAAAAGCAACGCAATTGAATAAAAAAAGCCTGAGAAGAACTACTACTATATGTCTAATATTTCATGTTTGCATCATGGTGACAGGCTGAAAGCTGCTGTTCATTGTCTTTACAGAACATTTATAGTTAATAAGAGTCTACTGGTGTTGTACCTTAAGTCATTTTGAATTTGAATTACCTTGACTTGAGAAGTTAAGCATTTTTCTCGTAGTATTTCTGAACATATAATATGTATAAGACAAGTTTAAGATGTAGTTGTACTTCATGCATATTTTCAAAGTGATTTGTTTAACATTTACATCATGTTGACAACTTCATGTGTAGTGCACTTGGAATAGAACTTTCTTTAACTAGAGGGTTAATAAAGAACAAGTTACATGAATCATGTCGTAGTTACATTTTCAATTTGACTAGTTAAAAATCGTAAAAAATAAATAGTGAGATTTTAATTTTTTGCCATATCGCCCAGCCCTAGCTGTACTTCTTCAATCATTTAGTCTCCATAAATGCCACCTGTTTCCTACAATTGACTACAAGCTCACATTCAGATCTGCAATCCAAACAACCAACAGATTGAAAAAAGACCCATCCTATTTATTTATATATTTTTTTTTTATGATAAACTATTTCACTTGGATGTCAGTCAAGAAATACTGAAGAAAATATGGTATCTACTTTCATTGCAACTTTAATGATCCAACAACTGTGAAACTACTTCTTACAAAGTAAAAAAATCAATTAAATACAGTATTTTGCACATTCATCCCATGTTTCCAAACAGTTTTTTGGCTCCAGTTCTTATAACTTATTTACACATTAACAAATAATACAATTGTGTGATTCCAAACATAAAAGTACAGAGACTGATGAATGCATTTTTTTTTTTTTAGTATATTAATCACACTGACGTTAATACTGTGCTTACTGATAAACAGCAACACTCGGTATTCAAAGGTAAAGTAGCCTATCTTTAAATGTATTTACTGTATTAACAGTCTCAAAAAATATGAAAAACAAATTTGCAGCCATTGAGATTTTAAAAAACATTAATATAAAAAAAAATAATAATAATTATAATTGTGCATATGCATGTATGTTTTGTTCTAGCCTAATGTTTATTTGTTCCATTGTTCTCTTTGTTTATGATGTTCCAGGAAATCCCTAATATGGATAAAGGCATCGCCATTGCCGTATGAATAAAAAGAAGATATAACATTAAATGTTTTGAATGATGAAATGTAAGGACATTAAACACTCGCCTGTGACAATATATGGTTTATCTTTGTTCTTCAAGCCATCTCTGGTATTTTCATAATGATCAAGTATATTTGTAAGCCATTTCTAATCGACATAGACTTTATTAAAGAATAGAACATATTTTCTGCCTCATTCTGTGATAAGAATCTACATCAGATCACAAAAGGAAGTTATTTCAAACACTCGACTGATGTTGTGAAGTAAAAACAAGTTATGATGTTCTCTTTTGTTGGACAACAGAAAGGCTTATTGCATGTCATTGCTTTTTCAAATATCAGCGGGGATGTGTTTCCTCAGCACGTAAAACCAGAGACACACACAGCCAATTCTGGGAGAAATAAAACACGGAAATTATTTAAACGCAAAACTGAAAAACCGCAATTGACAAGCACGTATTGAACCGTGGATGTTGTACCAAACGGTTCGATATTATATTGAGAATTGTGACATCCCTAATGTAAATCAAGGTAATCCTGCTGTTAACAATGTAAAGTTATTGCGAGGCATGCAGTGATGGGGTTCTCGTTTGTCCTAATGGTGCAAGAGAACCGACTCATCTGCTACACGCTGTGCCACCTAGTCAGCGTTCCCAGATCAAACAAACGGGGCTTAGTGACACTCACTCATGTCTGAAACGATATGCTGCTACAGAAAGATTCTGATCCACAGGGCCTGTTGTGCCAGCTGGTTTTAGTTGTTAGCTCTGAGTATGTCTGTAACAAAAGGATCATAAAGTCAATTAAAAGACTAAAACAACTGAACATGCTGCTAATTAGACAAAAGCGTGTAGCAGCATTCTGATGGCAGACTTGAGTGCCAAGACAATGAAATCAAGGGCTTTTCTATAAAAAATAAAATAAAAAAAAACCCAGCCTATTAATACAATTAGGATTATGAAAGAAAATGATTCCCGCAAGCTTCAATTACTAGCTGGATTGCTGCCTCACAACAACTTTTTTTTTTCCTGGAAACTGATCGGATAGGTGCTGACAGATAAACAACAAGCCCGTGAGGATCCTCAGTTCCAGCAGTCTACTTCTCCAGGAATCCAGTGGAGGCCATGAGTTCTGTCATCCCATGGGGGACGCCACCAGAAATAGAAGCAGGCGTGGATTGATGGAGGACTGTGGGGAACACAGCCAATGAAAATTAAGGAACGAGAGAACACAACAGCTGTCAGGTTGTTGGCATAGCAATGGGAGGAGGGAGAGCCGAGTAGACCAATCAATAGAACAACAGTGAAAACAAATGCGATCTTTCCAGTGATGTGCTTGGGATATATATATATATATATATATATATATATATATATATATATATATATATATATATATGTATGCAGATATCCATTCCTGCTATCTACAAAAAAACAAACAAACAAACAAACAAAAAAAACACACCACAACAACGCAGGAAACTTTGGAACCTCTAATAAACAAAACAGAATCCAACGATAAACAAAAAGACCCAAGGAAAAACCCACTGCCCTACTTGTGGTTTTCTCTTCCCATTAAAAGACAGTGTGCTGCAAGGATGATGTGTTTTTTTTAGGCCAAAACTCAGAAACGACTTTGCATTTTATCTCATCAGACTCCATCATCCACGAGTCAGTGTTTGTAATCGCACCCTTGCAAACTATTCTAACTCAAACTTTCAGGATTTTGTTTTGTTTTATAAATCAAGACTGAAAGGGAGTTGAAAGCTTAAAGGGATAGTTCACCCAAAAATGACAATTCTGTTATTAATTACTCACCCTCATATCGTTTCAACCGTAATTTTATGAAGCTATGAGAAAACTTTGTGCGCAAAGAAAACAAAAATAGCGACTTTATTCAACAATTCTTCTCCTCCTCATCCCAAAGGTCTTATAGGTTTGGAACGACATGAGGGTGAGTAATTAATGACAGAATTTTCCTTTTTGGGTGAACTAACCCTTTAATGACAATGAAGTCATGCAATCGTGGTGTAGTTCATTTATAGCCTGTTTAGCTTTTTACTTCTGCCGACCTTATTTTATTAAGGCTTCAAAATTCATAATGTTCTTTTGTGAAAATGAATAAACAAAACGTGAGTCAAACAATTTTGTTGGTCACCGAGCTTATTGCAGTAATCCTAAAGTAAGTGGAAAAAAAGTTTTTTTTTGTGTGTGTGAGAATTTGAAGGGAACCAGGGTGATGCAAACTTCCAATGTGGCCTATAAAATACATCATAATTTCAGTGCTCTGTGTAGCAAGACCTCTTCATGTTTCAGGTACCTTACAGGGAAGGAACAAAAACAGATTTTGGCTAAGCCACGTCTAATGTATCTGGATACAGTTTCATAATCTATGCATCTTCGTGCTCCATCAGTGCATAAAACATCAGCTCCTGCTGCAATGACAGAGAAACACCTCCACTGCAGGAGTGAAATAAAGCAGATCAAAGAGTCCTGCTGAGAATCGTCCTCATGGGAACAGATATGAGCAGGCTCTAAAACACAGATGTGCCGGTAAGCTGTATCAGCACGTATGCCAAATGCTTCTCATGGCACCTGAAATAACAGCTCACACTGCCTTGGTAAATGAAGGGTTCACAGTGATGGAATGCCTCTCTTTGACAAACCCAGTCATCTAATTTCATGAGACAGTGACTGTGAAAATGGTGGCAGACTGATTAGCATAGCTTACATTGAGGAAAAGGAAAAAAGAGAGAGAGAGAAAAATAGCACATTGGCCCTAATGCTAGCTATATAAAATCTGAATCAGAAGAGAAATATGCACAGATCAAGCACTGTTTACAAGTAAAAAGAGTTGTAGTAGTTAGCCTATTTATTTTTATTGTCATGTGCAGCATATAAGGTTTTCTTCATGGCAAAACTGAGCTAGAATAATACAAGTTACACGCAAAGTAAAAACAGAGCAAACACAAAAATATTTAAAATTAATAAAATTAATTAATTAAAAGTATAAAATATTTTTAAATTAACAAAAAAAAAATCTAAAATCTCTTCTGGTAAATTCTCACTAAACAATTCCCTGAGTAAGCATACTTCATAAAAAAAAAAAAAAAAAAAAGTTTTCTACTTCATTAAAACCGGGACAGTCCAGTAAAATATGTTTAATGAAAAGGGGGTCTTGCAGAACATGCATAGAGTTGGGTCTTCGACTTTAAGCAAAAAGGCATGGGTCAAGCTTGTATGGCCTATACAAAATCTCGTAAACACCACTTGATTAAATCTTATTTTAAGGGAGATAAAAGTCTCTTTGAGACTTCAGGATAGATTTCAGAATTTGTTGTTTGAAGTTTGAACATGTATAACACTCTTCTTGCCACTTATTTAACATATAATGATTGATTGTAGGTTTAAGATCTGATGAAGGAATTTGACACTCTTCAACCTCCAAACCTAGCCTTCTTTGCAGCAAAGTTAAAACACATTAATGACGGATTTAAAAATAAATAAATAAATAAAATAAATATATGCAGCTTTTTGCTTCTCAAGATATTAATTGAAGGACTGTTTGGATTACTTGTGGATTGTGATGTTTTTTTTATCAGCTGTTTGGACTCTCATTCTGATGGCACCCATTCACTGCACACTGTTAGACATTTCTGTAATTTCTACAGTTATTTACTGTATATCACCCAGTATAATACTGCAAATTCCCTTTACAGTAAATAACTGTAATACCCTTTGCATCATGGGAATTTTCTGTGACGTCAGACCCCACCTACAGAGACTTATTGTATTTTTTAAAATTGCTGTATTCTACTGTATTTGCTGTAATGGCCTCTTTGGCGCCATTCTATTGAGGTTGTTTTATTTTCCTCATTTCTTACATTTGAATTGACAAGATTTGCCCTACACCGTGTCTACAACGCTGCAACAGCTTGGGACTGACTACAGGATTACATCGCTTGTAATGATTGGAAAATAGTTTGTCCTTCATGTCAGAAACAGCGCGAGCGCTTGGAGTACAACTGTAACTTACGTCAGAAATATACCGGGGCATCACTTTACTGTTCGCATCCACTGTAGTATATATAATGGGTTCTATATAGTCTTATCGAGTCACGCCACTTGCGTCCGAGGAAGACACGGAAGCAGCGAGGCAGCGCTGGGGATGAACCCGCGAGAGTGGAAGAGCTCCGGAGAACATCTGCGCTGTGTGTCGATGCACCTTACGGGAGAATAAGACCAGCAAGCAAGGTAAAAATATATGTACGTTTGTCTGTGTGTTTGTGTCAGATTTTTGCACACCAGTTTAACCTACCTAGTAACATTTATCCGTCAACATGGCAGTAACCAACTTTACTATGGTAAACTGTGCTGTCCTTTCAAACGACTTTTGTCAGCTTATTGAATTAAGTTACCAAATTAAAATTATTTTTAACAAGCAATGCTTATCTTATATTAACATTAGGTTAACTAATGTGAAATTTTGTTCAGGTGTTAGTAGTTAATGTTGGCCAGTAGCCTATTGAGAAAATAAAATTGTATGGCTAGCTGCCCATCTACTTTTAGAATTAGTTTGTTATAGTTTTTAAATGGAATTTAAGATTTACTGCATTTTTTTTGTATTTGTATTTTAAAAGCAACTGCAATGAAGCATCAATAAAGAAATGAGCAGGCCAGCCACCCTGAGACTGATAAGTCTTGGTAAGAGAACAGCTATGGTATTGAGAGGTTTGTGTATTCTATGTGCGGTTTGCCTTTTAAAAGTGTGCCATTTCTAATTCTTGTTTTTCCAGAAGACATTTCTGTCAAAGTGGATGGTGAGCAAAGGTGGTGGCCACGTTTTGGAGAAGCACCTGGGTTTTGTAGATGGCCATGTATTCTTTGGCTGCTTGTCTTTTTTCCCCATTATGTTTCTGTTGCCTGAAGATTATTTGTGAGGATAAATCCAGAGGATACAACATAATGCACTGCAAAACGTCCTAAGACAGGAGAAATGGTGAAGATGCACTGTTCCAGCATTGGAAGACTATATTTTTAAGTGCTATACATGCAATGTTTTAAATAAAGAATTTGATATTTTGTAATTATTGTGTCTGTTTTAATTGAATGACAGTAGTACCTATGTAGAGTAAAAACACAATGAATTGTATATAAAAATAATAAAATCTAATGAAATCTATATTAAAATGAATGAATTACAGTAGTATGCTGATGAATTGGTTTTTTTTACAGTAATTTACTGTAAAACAGTAAGGTTTGCAACTGTAAATCAAATACAATTTGCTACTGTAAATCTTAATTACAGTAACTTACTGACAACAGTGTTGCCAGAAAAATACTGTAAAAACCCTTTGAAATATCTAACAGTGCAGAGGATCCATTGGTGAGCATGTGATGTAATGCTACATTTCTCCAAATCTTTTTTAATGAAGAAACTCATTTACATCTTGAATGGCCTGAGAGTGAGTAGGTGAACCATTCCTGTGAACAGATCACACAAAACTGAAATTCTGTCATCAGTTTCATATTGAAATGTCATTCCTCTATCACTGTGATCCACTCTGGCTTTTGTTCATCTTAAAAACACCAATACATTTTAAATGAAACTTGAGAGATTTCCCTTCATTAAAAGCTGTTCCACCAAAAACTCTGTCGCTTTGTAAAACATTGAGAAAACAATCAGTTTAATCCACAATCACTTTATGTGATGAGCAGAATTAATTTAGGCTTTTAGTCACATGTGATTACTGATCAAGCAACATACATAGAACTCATCAAATATGGTAAACGTAAGCTCAAACATGCTTGTTCGACACACAAGAAAAACCTCATTGGGTTTACTAAAATATCTTACATTTAATATTAAAAGAATAAGACAACTAATACTTTAATATTAAAGGTGCAGTAAGATTAGCAAAAGTATAACACAAAATATTAAACAAAGAACATAATTTCAATAGAAAGTCAATATTTGTTTTTCAATAACACAACATCCCAAGCACTGAAACATGACAAATTTATAGCATTTCAACAACGAGAGGTTGTTGCACTAGAGCAGGGATGAGCAAATTTATGCTGGAGTGTAGGGCTGGGCGATATATCGCATGTGATTATCATGCGCATCTAGTCAGTAAAGCTCTGTGTATTAAATGCCAGCCATTTGAAAGCAGTTGATGGAGATTTACCGCTAATCACAGAACCAGTTTTACTGACGAGATGCGCATGATCATCGCGTTCAATATATCGCCCAGCCGTACAGGAGTGCCGCTGTCCTGCAGAGCTTAGCTCCAGCCTCCAACCCTAATCAAGTACACCAGAACCAGCTAATCAGTGTCTTCAGGTTTACTAGAAGGCTGCAGGCAGGTGAGTTTTCTCAGGGGTAGATCTCAACCCTGCAGGACCAAGTTTGCCCATCCCTACACTAGAGTAACCTGGGGACCCTGGGAACGCAGGAGCCCATGAAACATTGGCACACTGAAAACAAAAGAAAGGTGTAGGATTTACTACAATTTTTACTCAGGAATTGCTACATTTCACAATAAATAAATTAAATTAACAAAACCTCCGCACACCTGACGGCAATAAATAGGTGCGTAGGAAACAAAGATAAATTAAAAATAAATTAAAAAAATAAATAAATTTAAAAAAAAAAGTATTTAAGTATAAAGATTGATTTTTTTACTACATTATAATTAACTAGAGTAAACTAGGTAAATCTATTTTGCCCTGGCCGAACTCACATTAACCCCCAACCTCCTCCACAAAATCATTTTTATTTATTTGAAGTCTCTACAACTCTATTATTACTCAGTGAGTGTTGGACTTTTACATAATCAAAGTCATACTCAAACCACAAAAAAAGGTGGAAGTGATCCTCATGATACATTGAAATATAAAAGCTCTAAAAAATGAAACACTTGAAGACATATAGTATTATTGCTTAAATATATCATACACCTGCTATCTATAGCTAGTAGCCTCAGTGGGTTTAAAAAAAATGTAGCTCTGCCAACACTGCCCAAGGAATTTTTCAATTTGGCCCACTTGTTGGTGAACAGCCCTGCACTAGAGCATCTGGACTCATGTCACTAATCAGATGGCTTTGCTGGTGCTGTGTTGTTTCACTTGCAGTATTTTGGGAAACTGGGTTAGAAGCCCTTTTATAAAACACGTGCAGAGATGCCCAATGACGCCCAATGACTAGCCCCATTGTATCTATGGCAACACAGCATCATTTATTCAAAACTGATCCAAGTTGTATCAACGAGGGACACATTTCAGATAGAATAGAGATTTATGTTCAGCAACATATTATAAGTAACAGTCTCTCCCTGTCTGAAGAGACTAAAGTCCAAACGGGGCTGATCATGGAAGTAACGTTAAGTTACTCAGTGGACAAGTTAACGTTAAACTCAGCACTTCAGAGTGCTAAACAGCGGTTAACACGTTCAAACAAACAAACACTAAATATAAACAACACCAAAACCATAAATCACACGTACACAATTTAAACCAACAGTCCGATTTTACAACCATTACATATGCACTAGATATGACAGGACTAACGTTAGCTGGTGACGGTTTTCAGCCTTCAACACAACCACGCTTCAAGAAGTAACGAGGAAAGAGGCGATAATGACAGTTACCTTCCTCGATGTCTATTCTCGACAAAACAGCTCTATTTTTAAGTATTATGGACTGAGCGTCCCGTTAGGTCTCATTCGGTTGTTTTCTCGCGCTAGCCTGCCGTTAGCTCGCGTTCAACACGGAGCGCTCGCGCAAGAACTGACGAACTCAGCGACTTCATGAAATACATTCAAACACCAGGACTTAAAAACGAAAAGATATCACCACTCACCGTTCAAGAAGATCAAAATGTGCTGGATAGGAACTGAACGCAGCCGGAGAGACTTGTACGGTGTGTTGTGGTCACTGGAGAGCGCGAGCGAGTGGCGGAGCTCTAGTCGCTTCCTCGCGCTGACGGAGGAGGAGCTCACGAGAGCTGACAGACATTCAGCGCGCGCAGCCTCAGGTGACGCATTTAACTTCACATTTTTAGTAATAGGCTTCATTGGCTACATGTAATTACACTTAACCGTGTATTTAAGCGTTTATTTAAAGAAAAAGCAAAAATGTTTAATTTGTTGTGATTATTTTTGCATATTTATGTTTCCCTGGACCACAAAACCAGTCATAAGGGTAATTTTTTTTTAAATTGAGATTTATACATCTGAAAGCTGAATAAATAAGCTTTGCATTGATGTAGGTTATGGTTTGTTATGACAGGACAATATATGGCTGAGATATAACTATTTGAAAATCTGGAATCTGAGGGTGCAAAAAAAAAAAAAAAAATATATATATATATATAAATAAATATTGACAAAATCGCCTGTAAAAGAGTCTAAATTAAATTCTTAGCAATGCATATTACTAATCAAAAATTACATTTATATTTGATGCATTTACGGTAGGAAATTTACAAAATATATTCATGGAACATGATCTTTACTTAATATCCCAATGATTTTTGGCATAAAAAAAAAAATTGATAATTTTGACCCATACAATGTATGTTTGACTATTGCTACAAATATACCCCAGCGACGTAAGGTCCAGGGTCACATACGATTTAAAATAATCACTTAAACGTTATTAAAGTGTGAACTATAATTCTGTTAGTCCACTATTTTGCAATAAAACATTGTTTTTTTTTTTTAATCTTCTAGGAATTTAAAGCAGAGTAAAAACAAACAAATTGAAGTTTAAATGTTTGCATTTATTTTCTTGCAGTTGGATTACGTGTATATTTTCCAAAACCTATTATAGATTCCCAGGGACCCCAACGTAAAAAGATGCCAACAATGGAAAAATTAAATGTAAAAATAAAAAGGACTGCAATACTTGTAAATCATAACTAGTTTTTCAATGCCTGGAAAGCAACAGGGCAGATGTAAAAATATAATACACAATACTGAGAAACAATCAATGGACTGTCAGTCGCTCACTAGCTGTACAGAGAAAGTTAAGAACAAAACAAACCCTTCAAATACCTGTTGGCAGGATTTTATAAATCCACAGATTTATAACAAATGTAGTTTGCGTATTTGAGGGTGAACGACACTCAGATGGGCCTGAAATAATATATCAGGCACAGTTTGATTTTTTTTTTTTTTAAACCGTAATAGTCTAGAGAGAAAAAAAAAAATACACCACAGGGTGAGAACACTAAAAAAGACCCCAGCTTTTCTCTCGTTCTCTTTCTGACCACACAATACTCAGACTCGCACCGTATAAAATAAAAACCAACAAACAGATGTAAAAAGGCGGCAGAATCAATAACTTAAATTCACAATTATAATAACTTAAAGGCATCTAATGTCTTAATCAAAATCAATCTTGTAGACTTGAAAGCAACAGAAAAATTAACAAAACAGTATCAGAAACAGCGAAACTTTGGAAAAAAAAAAGAAATACACATACAAAGATTCAGTATGCAAGAGAACAACATTCTGTGCTTGTTTTATGTACCAGTAGAAACAAAGTTCCCCGATTTTAAATGAAAGCAACATCAATTGTCAAAAATTAGAGGGTTATAGGCAGAAAGCCCACAACTACAGTATTCACAATAGATCAAAGTTTACAGAAAGTCTTTACTGTAACTGCAACAGTTTAGATCAAAAATAAAAAAAGAACATGAAAGCAATTGGTTGGGTTATTTACAGGATTACATGACTTCTTAGTACAAATATAGAAGTAAAATGCACATATTTTCAGATTAAAATATATTTTTCCATATCGTTATACTCATATTTAACATTTCTTCTTTAACTACAGCAAAATACCATTCGGGTCCTTAAGCTCTTCACCCAGAGCAAGACGTGCCAAGAGAGTCCAAAATGATCACTTATTAAACACTTATGAATTAACATAAAACAAATATTTAGCATGTGAAGAATACAGAGAAAATTACATGGACAAAAAAAACAATAAAATATCTCCTAAGTCTATTATAGACATAGCTAAGTGCTACAATGAAGCATTATATTCCACGAAAAAACAAACAAAAAAAAAACGTTTGTTTGCATCAGGTATCATTAGCCTCGATTTCCATCAGTCTTTTCTAAATCGGTGACTACTGTTAAACTGCTGACCAGACCCATCATCCAACACGCATGTGCCACAGAAACGGTCACGTTGACATTAGCTTGAATCATTTAAGGGTTTCCTCTCAAAACACAGGCACATGTAAGTATTTCAGCAGTTTTAAGGAACTCTGTGTGCATTCGATTGAGTGCGAACTGTTTGCTTGTTCTCTGGTGCCCTCAAGAGGATGAGGAGCAGAGTGCGATCTGCTGCACTGTTCCCAGGTCGGTCAGGAGCTGTCTGATGCGATGTTTCAGTTGAGGGAGGCGCGCGAGTGGATCTGGAGGTTCCAGTTCACCTGTGTAGTCTAGCCAACTCTCCAGCACTGCATAATGATATCGACATGTTAATAACAAAGCAATCAAGTATATCAATCTGAGATTATGTTTGCAGTTTAAAGATTTGTTTGTAAGTGTCTCACCGTCTAGTTCTCGCTCGATAAGGTCCATTCTGTGCGTCACCTCGTCCTGCACTGCTTCAATGTGCTCCAGCAGGTTCAGCTGCCACTGCTGGTGCAGCACAAGGTCAGGGTCAGGCTTTGGGTCAGGGGTCTCAGGGTCAGGCTCCTCTTCCTTAATTTCTACCACACAACTCTTTTCCTGCTCTGCGGAAACCAGTCGTTTCATACGGCACTCCAGCTCCTGACAACAGAAACCAATGAGACGCATGTTTGGTGTGTACTGATGTTCTCATGTTTTTGATGATGAAGAATGAATGAATGAAGCATGATAGTAATTCAATAATCTAAATGTGTCCAATGAGACATTTGTTTGCAGTCCAAAACAAATTAGTTCAGGTTTTTTTTTATATGCACAGCAAAACAAAATGCATGAAATATGGTTATCTTCTGTGTGGTATGAAAAAATTTAAAACCATTTTTTTAAATCAGATTTTGAACTGTTTTGATGACAGACATCAAGCTGGCTTGAAGACAGATAAATCAACCATTTTGAAAACAGACTTTGAACTGGTTTAACAAGACATCAAATTGATTTGAAAATAGAACTCAAACTGCTTTGAAAACAGACTAAATTGGTTTGAAAACAGATTATCAACTGGTATGAAAACAGATTTCAAACATATTAAAATCAAACTTTGAACTGATTTGAAACAAGTTCTCAAACTGATTTGAAAACATTTTAATTCTGACAATGTTGCAACATGAATTAGTTGTGTACCAACAGAACATAACTGAATCTTTAAATGAACACTGGCCAACAAGCTCCTTTCTTGTAGTGTGCATTTGGCAGAAAAGTTAACAAGTTGCATGTAACTTACCTTACTAAAGGAGCGCTCGGCCAGCTGAAGCTTGTGCTGTTCGTGGTCCAGCTGCGTGCCGTACCTCTGCTCGGCCATCTCTAATAGGTCTTCGGTGCTCCTGAGACTGTCCTCCAGCTCAGAACCGCACCGCGTCTCCACCACCAGTCTTCTCTCCACTGCCGGGTAGTATGTACGGGGCTTCTGGTAGCAGTGCTCGCTGCTAATGTACGAGTCCTGGAAAGAGCAATGCGTCTCTACAGGCGATGGGACTTCGCTCTTCAATGTCTCAAACTCGTTCACTCCCATTTCAGGGGGCGAAGAGGGGAAGGGAGTAGCAATGCCCGAGTCACCTGCCGTCTTCCTCCGTAGGCCGTCTGCAGACTTCCAGGGCTGCCGCCAGAACTTCAGGTCTGGATGGGCTTGTGTCCTAAAAAGGGCAGCTTTGATTCATACCTCAAGCTTTCATTGCCACGTACTTTATTAATCAAACAGCTAGTCGCATCGAGAGTATTCAAGCAGGGGAATTACTTACTGTAAGATGCTCATCTTCAGCTGAAGGCCATTCAGGACCTCAAACACACGGTGTACGTCCCCCAGGAGCTGATGGGCTGTTGCCACTTTCTTACTGTTCTGGTGGGAGTAGTTCTCCTCCAGGAAAGACAAGCCATACATGTGACCGCTGCTCAGCCAGTCTTTATCATACCAGTACCTTTGACTCTGCCTCTGGGCTGCATACAGAAACATGCATATTTAAAGATTAACACAAAGCCAGACAACAAAATGTATTGAAGTGGTTGTTATATTTTGATCCTTGTTCTTTTTTGCCAACACACACAGACCAGACAGATGAATAACAAAGCTACTATACGCTAAACTGAGATGGTTTGGGGAAGTTCTGGTGTCTCACCTGGTGGGTCTCTGCAGATGTAGCAGCTGTAGCTGTCTGGCACACTGTCCTCATACAGTCCCATACACGTCCCATGCTGCCAGCACAAACACTCATCACACTGCAGAGAGCACAGGAAACATCCTTCAGTCTCCCAGACAATTACTGAACATGCATCACCACATTAAATAATTAATAATTCACAAAATAAGTCAAATAATTGCACCAGTGCTTAATAGTTTTAAAATCTGTGCACTATTTTTTTGTCATTATACTATAATGATTTTCAGGAAATACAAAACGGACACCATCAGATGAGAACAAATCTTGAACTGCATTAAAGGGATAGGGTTATGCATCATGGTACTCCCATGAAAACGTATTGAAGACAGACACAGAAGAGAAGAAATTGTTGAAGGAAGTTGTTATTTTTGTTTTCTTTGCACATAAAAAGTATTCTTGTAGCTTTGTAAAATTAAAGTTGAACCACTGATGTCGCATGGACTATTTTAACAATGTCCTTGCTACCTTTCTGGGCCTTGAACGTTATAGTTGTGTTGCTGTCTATGGGGAGTCAGAAAGCTCTTGGATTACATCAAAAATATCCTCATTTGTGCTCCGAAGATGGACGGAGGTCTTACAGGTTTGGAACGGCATGAGGGTGAGTAATTAATGACAGAATTTGCATTTTTGGGTGAATGATCTCTTTAAGCTGGATGATTATTGTTCTCTGCAGAGCTCAATATTTACAGCTGATTTGCATCTTGTATTAACACTGATACTGATGTGAACTGAATCAACATTGATCTGACTTGAGCTGCTGTTCATTAACAACATAGCTGCCTTTTGTGGAACTGCTTATAGCTGAATTGAACGGGTTTCAAAACTGACTTTTTGATCTGAACTGAATTAACACTGAACTGACCTGAGCAATGATGCTACTGTCTTTTAGAGCTGCTTTACAGTAGAATCTCAATTGTCTCCATAGTTGAGTTTCCACACACATAAATTTACATATACACAAACTTTAGTAATATTACATTATGTATACACACACACAAATAATGTAATGTATAATAAAATTATTATTCAATTACAGTGAAATACCTGTATATTTAATCGTGTTTATGGTCAAAACAGACTTTTCCATTTGAGTTTGGTTTGCCAACAAATGTATCAAATGGAGAAAAAAGAACAGATAGACCAAATACAGAAGACGGTAGTTCACCTGTATCATGAAGTCGTTCTCTTCCTGCACTTCACAAATACAGCGTACGATCTCAGAGCCGTGAGTGACCGTTTCCACACCCTGCTCGGAGAGGGGCATGTTCAGATCCAGCTCAGCGTCAGACTCGTCCTCACTCCATACAGGACTGTCTGAAGACAAATCACTGCTGCTGTCTTCACCTGGAGGAAACAAGACGACCACAATATGCACTAAAGCAGCAGATTTGATCCGTTTTTATAACACAGCAAGACAATCAGCTACTCTTTTCACACATGCACACACGTTAAACACTCTAGAGAGAAAAATCTACAGAGCAGGAATGACTAAACCCATCTGACGGTGACAACTAGTCAAGACAAAGCAGGAGAAAAACAAAGCAGGAAGCTGTGAGTTATGAGGACCTGTGCTCTGTGGTACCCACCCTGGCTGAGCATCTTTTCGGGGCAGTGTCCCGTGTAGGATCGGTGTGTGAGGGAGAGGGGCAATTTGTGGGCCGAATTCAGATTGCAGGGGAGAGGCTTTAGGCCAATGCTCTCCTCAGTGCTGTAAAAGTCTGTCAGAGGAGGAAGAGCAGACGCCACACAGGGTTAAAAACAGACCGAGTTGTTCCTCACCGACGAGGCGGCCTGTAGATCTGATTCAGTTCTTGATGTTGTCAAGAGGGATTGGCAACCAAAACGCTCATTGCGTGGGCAGCTCTGTACTTTAGGAGTCTATTAATAACTCAAGACGAATGACACATAGATGTGGTGTCCCAATGCTGACACATTGTGCTGCGATTTAAATGTGTTGGGCGCTTCTTAGAAAATGATTGAGAGTTTCTATATTCAAAATTCAGTAATAAGTTGATTGAATAAATATTGGGTAAAACGAGTGCGTTTCATTTACTTTGAGTGGCATGTGGGAGAGGGAGTGGCTCTTGAAAATGAATCAAAAGCTGATTGGTTGCTCCCATGAGTGAAATGTCCAATAGCATTTATCATCTCAAATGGTAAATGAACAAAAAACCAAAAAAAAAAAAAAACCAACAACAACAACAACAACTTGAAAACGTTCTTTAAAATGCTATTTAAAATGTGTATTTAAAACAATAATAGAAACATTTTTATTATTTTATTTAAACATTTTAAAAATCATAAATTGTTTTAAATATAGTTAGTAAGTAAATATCAATTTATTTTTTAATATTTATTTACTATTATTTTAAATCATGAATTAAATAAACAGTCTTAAATATATTCATTAATTTATTCGTTTAAAAAAAAAAATTTTTTTTGACAAACAGAGGATCTAAACCTCACCAACTAAGAATTAAACATGTAAGAAACTCATTTCATCAATCCAGCTTTAAAGGAATATTTAAAAAATAAGTTTACAAAGCTGGATGGTTTTTAGCATGACATTAGAAGATATAATTGTCCCTATATTTTTACATTTAAATGCATAACTTGTCATAAATAGTTTATTTTTCATGCCAAACAGAAACCCTAGAGAATTACATCATATCCTGTTGCTCAAATATATTGTTAGGGTCGCAGTAATTTTACATAATTGAGAAATACTTTAGAGAAAGTTTGCAGCTCCAGCAGACGAACAGAGGGGACAGCAGAGAGCCGAAGACACACAGAGACACCACTGCACTAAAATAGCCATCTCACCTGACTTCGACTTCCTTTTCTTCTTCTTCTTTTTCTTCAGTTTGATGCGGAAGAAATCCCTCTGCCGCTTCTCCCTCAGCCTCTCCCGTTCTTTCGCTCCTTCAGATGAGAAAATCAATCTGTATTACTGTCATGGCCCGACTGTGGTAATATGCAGAGGAATCAGTGTGAGCATGTGCACAGAAATGGAAGGAATGATCACGATGTTCTGCAATACCTGTTTCCTTGGCAACCCAGTCTCTGTCGTCATGCAGCGAGCGGTTGAAGTGCTGGTTCTCTTTGCTCCTCTCTGCGCCCAGCGTGGCCGAGCGCTGCCGGTGCATGCTGCCAACAGCAGGGGGCGACAGAGCGTGACCTGACTTACTGTCACTCAGAGGAGAGGGAGTATCTGTGGGAGGAAGTTCATTTAACAGACAATTATTAATGCTTTTTTTTCCCTGTAATGCAGGGTTCCTCAAATCTTTCCCTGGAGGGCCAATCTGCTGCAGAGTTTATTTTCAACCCTGATCAAACTCACCTACCTGTGATTTTCTAATGATCTTGAAGACTCTGATTAGCATGCTCAGGTGTGTTTGATTCGGGTTAGAGCTAAACTCTGCAGAAGTGGGCCAGATTTGAGGATGCCTGCTGTAATGTATAACATTGCTGTTTATGCATGTAAACGATTTGCAAAGCACAAAATCCACTGCAATAGGAGTTATAAACATTTTGCAATTCAGACTTTTTTTCCCTCAGAATTCAGTTTAAATCTCACAGTTCTGACTTTCACACAATTCGAACAACTGTGGGTCTACATCTCACAATTCACTTTTGTTTCCACAGAACCAAGTTAACAATTCAGACTTTTTTACTTGTAAACGTGCAATTATGACTTTAACTCGCTATTCTGTATTCTCTCTGAAAGTTAACATCTTTCAATTGCTCAGAATTCGGAGTTTACATTTCAAAAATAAAAGGGGTAATTGTGACATTTTTTATATATATTTTTTTTCTTTCGTCTGAAAATTGTGACTTATGAACTCATAATTGCAAGTTTACATCTCAATTCTTTATTTTTATTCTCTGAATTCTGAGTTTGCATCTCGCAATTCTGTTTTTTCCCCACTTTTTATCTCACAATTAAGATTTTTTTTTTACTTGTAAACATAAATTATGATTTTAACTCACATCTTTCAATTTCGCAGAATTCTGAGTTTACATCTCACAGTTTTTTTTTTGCACCATGGAATAAAAACAAAAAAGGTAAAAAAAAAAAAAAAAGAAGAAGTTAATTGTGACTTTGTATTTCACAATTGTGACTTTTTTCTTGTAATTTTAAGTTTTTGATTTTTTCTTTATTCTGAAAATTGTGATTTATAAACTCATTATTGCAAGTCTGCATTTCACAATTCTGTATGCATTTTCTCTGAATTCTGATTTTACATCTCACAGTTCTATTTTTCTCGTTTTGCCACAGAAATACACAAATAAATAAAATGTAACTGCGTTTTCTTTTTGGGGGCGTTAGGACAAAAGTTTTCAACTAAAAATGGAAAACCTTTTATGCACGTCGCATGTATTTCATGCATGTCATTCTCATGACAACGGCATTTTTGGGAGCCTGAAAATGCAAATGTTTGAAAACAGGTTTCAAAGTGCACATTTTTGAAAATGATACAATTATCATCTTAATGTAAACTACAAAAACGTGAACATTTGATAACAGTGACATCTTGTGTACTAAGTACTGACGTGGCATGAATAATACGTTTTTAGTCATTTTCACAGATTTGTGTGGACAGGAATCGTTTTGAGAATGTTGTTGTCAATACACAAAACTTTTCAAAAAATGCAAACCTTTACATTTTTAGTACATAACACAGACTGGGCTTTTTGGAAAAGCTGGCTTTAAAGTGTCATGAAACCCTTAAACACATTTTTTGAGATGTTAACATACATGAACAGGTTGCACATCAGTAAAAACAACTTTAGCACTCATTATGTCTATTATTAAGGTAAAAGTGATTATTTTTTCATTTTTTGAACCAATTTCATTCTTTTAGTTCAAAAAGCAAAATTGAGCCCAAGTCACGAAAAGTGACGTATAAGCGTTAATCTGGAGTGGTGATTGGCTGGAGAGTACACGTCTACGTCATCAGTTTTCTGAGCTTTTCTCAGTATTATTTATGAAAATTAACTCTAATATGATCCAATCACTGCGCTGTATTATGCATGAGGTCGTCTTACATCAGAGAATTCAAATCTCATGAAAGAGCTTCACACTGTCAGTTCATTTCTGTAAACATGACCATAACAATATTTAATATGACAACAAGTGGAGCGCGCACGAGAGAGCGGTTTCTGCGTGGGACGCCACGATGGGTTTAATAACACTCGCTGCGTGGATCATGGTTCATATCCGGACTCCAAACATGAACTAGCACGCGCACATATCATGTTTTCTTCAAATAAAAGATGTGCAAATAAGGGCGCTTATACAGCAGCAGCTGCGGCTGATCACGAACGCGATCACGACGGATTATTGTGATACACAGCAAATGATACAGACCGAAAATTCAAAGAAAAGTAAACAGAAAGTAACTCTTTAGTTTCATGACACTTTAAAGAGACTGGAACTAAAACCGAGCATTTGAGGCAGAGGGTGAAAAGAGGTGCTGCAGCGATCTACAGTATGAGAACAATTGTGTGTTTTATAACTTTAAATCATGTAAATGCCTCCTAGCAGACCCCCCAAAAATAAGATGAACTTGTAAATGAGCATTATATGGGCACATTAATAATGCTAATGCAAATAAACAGACATAAATATGTACAAAATACCAATGGCCAGCAACCCAAACACAAACAGCTAACGTAAATACTGATAGATGAAGTGTGCACTAACGGTGGGAAGACGAGACGGTACGGCGCCTGCGAGGGGTCTCCTGGCTGTGGTTCTGTTTGTCTGTGGAGCGCGTCTGGACGCAGCGAGAGGGGCTTGGGTCGCTCTGTGCGTGATAGTACTTCATGTGGTAGTGCAGCAGAGACGCCTTGCGGAAAGACTTGAGGCAGCCTGCGATCTTGCATTTGAACAGGTTGTGGTCCAGCTCGATGGACAGGATAGGGGGCGGCTGGTTTTTGATGACCCTGTACACTGAGGGAGGAAAAGGGCAATGAGGTCACATACCGGCAGGTTTTTATATATCGGTGAGAGAGAGTGAAAGCGAGGGTTGTGTACTCACATGGTTCTCTGCTATACTTGTTTGTGGTTGGAAGGTGGATTGTTTGCGGCTGCTTGACTGCTGCAGCTGAGAAAGCAATGCATCAGTTAGCACATCACATATCTGCATAAATGTCCAATTAATAAGATTTGTACATATTCTGAAGAAAATGTGAGTGGTGTGCCTCATGACAATTTCACTGGCACTGCTTAGCGTGAGAAACAGCAATAATGATTCAGTCTAAGCAAACACATTTGATTATCAAACTGAAACACAGGAGGATGTTTACCGAGATCAGGTGTGGATCCTGCCTCCTCTTTGGGTGCTGCATTTTCTGCAGGACTGGTTGAGACATCCTTACTTTCTGAAGTCTCCGGGACAGAGTCCGGTTTGATTTGGGATCGACTGTTTCTGTCTATGAGGGGATCAGAGGCACAATGTCCTGTCAGTTGGTTTAATCACCAACTAGTATAAAGAACAGCAGAAGGATGGTAAAAGAGAGTGAACCTGTGCTTGAATTGGTTCTGCTCCTTTTGGACGGTGGCATCTGTCCTGTTGATGCACGTCTCTTCCTCAGTTCTGGACCGTTGGACTTTTCCACATCTTTTCCTGTGAGAGACACAAGCCAAGAAATTGAATCATCAAGTCTGAGCCTAATACACCAGTAAGTCTTTACTGGAAAAAAATGACCAAAATACTAAGTTAACTCTTGACATGGTCAAAAATGCATTGCCACCAGCAAAAATAAGTAACTTGGTGGTCATTTTGATATCAGTTATTTTCTGTTGGATGATATTGGTAAGTTCAGTAAGATTTTTAAAATGTTTTTGTATGAAGTCTCTTATGCTCACTAAGGCTGCATTTATTTGACCAAAAATATAACAAAACGGTAACATTATAAATATTATTACAATTTAAAATAACTTTTCTATTTAAACATTTTAAAATACGTTACATTCTTTTAAGGATTCTTTGATACATAGAAAGTTCAAAAGAACAGCATTTATTTGAAATAGAAATCTTTTGTAACATTAAGTAACGACCAAATCTCCACGTCAAATCAGCAATAAACTGACAACAATGGTACCACAAATTAGCTTCTATAGCTCAGATCATTGGTCCAGCTAACAGACATGCATGTTCTGGTGTAAACGAAAACTGACATTTTCTATCAACAAAGCAATTTGCTCTTTTAACTGAAAGGCAGGACCCCCTGTCCTACAGATATCAAATTAAGCATCCCATTCATATTTATTCAAGTGGTCCATCTCCTCTCTTGATACTATCTCTCTATTTGCAACTCCGTCTGCTGGAGTGTGTGCGAGGTTGAATCTAGCTCTTGGAATTGAATCACAACCAAATCAAATATTCAGATGATACACCACCATGTTCCTCCAAACCAAACTCACCATCTGCCACCTTACTCCGTGTCCTTCTGGGCAGACTGGGGCTTTCATCTGTTGCTTCTTCCTTCTCTTTCTTGTCTCCGTCGTTCTGGTCAACGCCATTTTGAAGTGCTTGGGACTCCTCCTGTCCTCCATTCATCTCTTTCTCCTCTGGTTTGTTCGTTTCTTCATTCTCAAGTGGTTCTGTCTTGTTTTCTTCACTGGGCTGTTTTTCGTTGTGCTCAGCAGAACTCGGCTCTGACTCGTTCAATATCTGAGCTGCTGTGCTTTCGCTCTCTCCACCATTCTGGAGAGTTCTGGACTCATCCATCACTGTGGCGTCATCTTCATCCTCCTCCGATTCGCTCTCCCCATCCTGGTCTGACGTGCTGTGTCTCGAACCATTACTTCTGCTGTTGCCGTTCTCCTTGGCCTTCCATTTTTTCCCGTTCTGATCTCCCCGCTTTCGAGTCTGCCGATTGGTCTTGTCATCAGACCTCTGCACATGAAGACAAACTCATTAATCCTGTATTTTAATGGCCTGGTTTAATAATTATTAGAGCTGAGGCAATCATTTCTCGTACCTTGCGGAATGGCTTCACCTTAATCCCCTTCACTGTCTTTATGACTCCATCAAAAAACTTCACTGTGTAGAAACCTGAGACACCACAGAAGCACAGCCATTTGTAACGCTCAACACTTTCATAATGTATTGTGCATACATGTAAAATACACAGCTACAAAAAGATGCACTGATATATCGGATATTAAAATGAAATACTATTGTATAAAAACAGAATTAAAAACTTTAATCAATTATTTTAAATGTTACAAGTGAATGTGGGTATCACAACTTTATAAGTAACATTATGAAAAACAGACATTTATTTTGAGATTGAGATTCTAAATTCTAATTTTCTAAAATTAAAATTTTCATTTAACAGTGTTATTAAATTATTAGTGTTTTATTAAGTTGAAGTGACAGCAGGTAATGTAAAAATATGTGAAATGAGCAGCACAATTAAATATGCAATGTTAAATATTCATATGCATGTATTACTGTACAAATGTTTAGGGTTAAGAAATACATTAAAAAGAGTAATACTGTGAAATATAACTAGAATGAACTAATTTTACATGTTTTTATTTGTTATAATAATGTGTTATTTTTATTTTATTATAATATTTTTAAAATGATTTCAGTAATTTACTTGAGTCTCACAATCTTTCAGAAATCATTCTAATACACTGATTTGCTGCTCAAGAAACATTTAAACATTTATTATTATGAATGTTGAAAATATTTAGCTACTTAGTATTTTTTATGGAAATGGATCAGTGTAATGCATCTTTGCTCAAAAGTATTAATTTCTTCATTAAAAAAATTAATTAGAATGATAGTAATTTTTAAATATAATTTAATAAATTATATACATTTAAAAACTAATTTATATATATATATATATATATGTGTGTGTGTGTGTGTGTGTGTGTGTATATACACACACACACAGGTTTGTTTTGCTATCCTTGTGGGGACTTTCCATAGGCGTAATGGTTTTTATACTGTACTTACTGTATGTGCTATTGTCCTACACCAACCCTACACCTAAACCTACCCCTTACAGGACACTTTCTGCATTTTTACTTTCTCAAAAAAAACTCACTCTGTATGATTTTTAAGCTTGTTTCCTCATGGGGACCTAAAAAATGTCCCCATAAGGTCAACATTTACTGGTTTTACTATCCTATATAGATATACAGATACACACACACACACACACACACACACACACACACACACACACACACACACACACACAGGTGCATCTAAAAAAATTTGAATATCGTGAAAGTTTTTTTTTTCTTTTTGTAACTTTTCAAAAAATGAAACTTTCATATATTCTAGATTCATTATATGTAAAGTAAAATATTTCAAAAGTTTTTTTTGTTTGTTTTAATTTTGGTGATTTGAGCTTGCAGCTCATGAAATTCAAAAATCCAGTATCTCAAAATATTAGAATATTTCCCAAGATCAATAAAAACAAAAAGGATTTGCAAAACAGAAAAGTTTAAGTTCTTTAAAGTATGTTGATTTATGCACTCAATACTTGGTCAGGGCTCCTTTAGCACAAACTCCAGCATCAGTGAGGTGTGGCATGGAAGCGATATTGAGCCTTCAGCTCGTCTGTATTGTTGGATCCACTGTTTCTCATCTTTCTCTCGAAAATATCCCATAGATTCCATATGGGGTTAAGGTTAGGCATGTTGACTGGCCAATCAAGCACAGTAATATCATGGTCAGCAAACCACTTGGAAGTGGTTTTGGCAGTGTGGGCAAGTGTTAAAGTCCTGCTGGAAAAGGAAATCAGCATCTCCATAAAGCTTGTCAGCAGATGGAAGCATAAAGTGCTCCAAAATCTCCTGGTAGACAGCTGCACTGACTTTAGACTTGATAAAACACAATGGACCAACAACAGCAGACGTCAAGACTGACAAATCAATCACTGACTTCAGAAACTTCACACTGGACTTCAAGCAGCTGGGATTCTGTGCCTCTCCAGTTACATTTATCTGAAAAGAGGACTTTGGACCACTGAGCAACAGTCCAGTTCTTTTTCTCCACAGCCCAGGTAAGACGCTTCTGATGTTGTCTCTGGTTCAGAAGTGGCTTGGTGGCCCTTTTCCTGAAGACGTCTGAGCGTGGTGACTCTTGATGCACTGACTCCAGCTTCAGTCCACTTGTGAAGCTCTCCCAAGTGTTTGAATCAGCTTTGCTTGACAGTATTCTCAAGCTTGCAGTCATCCCTGTTGCTTGTGCACTTTTTCCTACCCAATTTCTTCCTTCCAATCAACTTTGCACTTAATATGCTTTGATACAGCACTCTGTACTGTAGGGATAGCCATTTAATGAAACTCAAATGTAAATATTCTAATATTTTGAGATACTGGATTTTTGACTTTCATCAAAAATCATCAAAATTTAAAAAAAAAAAAAAAAACATTTTTGAAATGTTTTACTTTACATGTAATGAATCTAGAATATAGGAAAGTTTCAGTTTTTTAAATAAAAAAATCGTTTTTCACTACATTAATTTTTTTTTTTTTGATGAACCTGTGTGTATGTATATACATATACGTTTTTTTTTTTTTTTTATTAACATCAGCCAAAAACAATGGTACACTTATGTTTCGGCTGCCAGTTTACTCTGGACCATTCAGAAGATAAACTGAGCATTAATGATGTGAGTGTTGCGAGTACACACCATCTTTATCCCGGGACAGGATCTTAGCAGGGTAGTACCGACAGTCTGACCAGCTGGCAAGAACTTTCTGGTTGACATGAAAGCCCTGAGAAAAGAAACATATCTATATATATAATCTTGCAACATTATGAGTCAGAGTACAACTTTGCCCATCCAGACTGTGAGTGACTCAGCACAGTTTGACAGGAAGTGCTTACTGGAGCGCTCTGCCGTACAGGGAGACCTTGTTTCCTCAGCTGGATTCGTTCCACAGGTCTCAGGTATGGACTGCTCCAGTCAAACCATTCATCATAACGGTGACTCCACTGCCTGTAGTGAATCAAAACCTTCTCATCTTCATAGTCGATCTTCTCAATGCTAGCTGCATACCTGTCAACACAAAACAGAGTCATTTCAGATTAGTTACAGATTACATCTGGGTCTCTAAAGGTTGAAAAATGTTTGAGGGGAGAATAAATCAATAAATCTTTAAAAACTCAGTTGGAAATGCACAAAGTTTGTGGAATAGGATTTAAAATGCTAAATTTAGAACTTTTTCAATAATATTGGAATGCAACAGAACTAGAGGCATCAGCGCCAGCGAAGCATCTGAATTTCAATCAGGCCGAGTGAATGAACGGATGGAAGAACGGAAGCAGAGGAAAGACACTGACCAGTTCTTCAGACTGTCCCTCGCCTCCAGCTGCGCTCCCACCTCGAACGTGATCCCACGCCTGTGAGGAGGGCTCTTTGTCATGCTGGTCACACACACTCACACACCAACCTATCAAACCAGAGAAACACATCATGGGGTCAGAGGTAAAGGATGCTACGGATGTCATGGACGGCACAACCTAACCAAGGTGCTCATAAACAAACAGTACACTACATTATAATAGAGACCTTTTCCAGCACTTTTCCCCAACAATTTTATTAGACTTTTCAAAGCTGATTATTTCAAAGCTTATCTTTTCCCCAATACAAATTTTCATTAGTGCCAGATTTCAGATGTGCATTGGTTATCTGCTTTTTCTAAATGTCCTAAAAAAAATATAATTTCAATGAATGACTGAACTTTTGGGCGATTGGAACTGCCATTTTTCACCACCAAAAAGCTGGCATGAGAAATCACAGTTCAGATAATATTGTTCATAAAATAAAATTGCATACTGATATTGGATCTCTGCTATTTAGGGTGTAATGTATTCTCTAATTCATGTTTGTTTATATTGTTTATGCTTCAATCAATTTCAATAATCAATACAGACTTCTTGTCATCAGCCAGTATATTGACTGACATATGCCATAGATTTCAAACATATGGGTTACTTGAGCTCTTTTGCATTTAGTCATTTAGCAGTAGTGCAGTGTTCGATACGACGATGTAGCCGTCTCTGTATCGATATTGTGGCACGTGCGCTGTAGTGGACCGCACTTAATTTGAATACAAGAACACCGTTTAAAATAGAGCAGAAAAGTGCAGGGTTTCTAAAAATAACGAATAGAGCATAATATATTGGCTACAACAAGGTTTAATCTGGCCGCAGAGGAACACAACTGGGTTGCCTGGTGTAAATAGACGCTTCCCAGTTGCGCAATACGGAAATATCTGCTAATTGCTTATCTTTGTCAACCTGGCAACCATGTGCACGGGTGTCACGTGTCAGAATCTCTCAGCCCAGGTTCGAATCCCGGGTGAAGTAGGCTATGTATATAATTAATAATAAATACTTAAAAGTTGTGTTTTTATTGTTCTGTTCTTGTAATGTGTTGTAGCATCTCTCTGACAACGGAATTAACTCTTTGTGAATATGTTATTTTGGTCATGCAAAAATAAAAATATCATTGTTTTTTTTGTTACCAGCTCCTTGTTGAGAAAGATAATGTAGCTCTTGAGCAATTAAGGCATTTTATTGATAAAATAGCGGGGCAGCGCTAAAAAGTTTGTTTCTGAATGTCTGTGCGCGTGCGCAGCGTGATCTGTGTGAGTGAGCGTGTGCGCGCGTGAGATACTAAATTATTATTTATGGGCTTAAAAACAAGATGCAAACAATCAGAATATTTTACCTGGTGGGGAGTGCCCAATGTAATCATTAAACGTGCCATTATCTATATTGTACTGTGGTAGTTATGGAAGCCCTTCATAACGCAGAGGTCTACTGCCTGCTCTGCCAATAGTTAGCAATGGCCCTATAGTATGCAGTGTTTAATAAACAGCTGCTTTACCAAATTCTTCCGAGGTGAAATTCAGTGCAGTCCTGTACCGTATCGTATCGTGACTTTGCTGGTGATACTCAGCCCTATTTAGCAGATGCTTTTATCCAAAGCAATTTACAAATGAGGACAATAGAAGCAATCAAACCCAACAAAAGAGCAATAATATGCAATATTTAGCACATCTCTCATGCTGATTTGTTTACAGCATGCATGATTCTTTTGCTTCAGCGTGATTTATGTCATGCTCAAAAAACACAACAACTCTCAGGAAGTGATTATCAGCCGGTTCTTAACAGCGATCGATCTGAAGCAACCCTAAATGTGTGGGTTTTTTTAAGTTTGTTGATCAAAACCACACAATGCAAAACATGGTTTTAAAACAATTATTCATAAATCATACAACCCCTGAACAGCAGAAGGATTCATAAACAGTAATTATGCAAAGACCTCCTAATCATGGGCCTAAATGATTACTGACTGTCCATCGAGCTCATTCACGAATAACTGATCATTAAATCATCAAAAAAACTACACATTACAACAAGCCATAAACAAAACTGTCATACACACAATAACCACAGAAAACTGACCATAGAAGAGGAAAAACAGGTTATGTAAAAATCAGGAGCAGGGCAAACAGGAGATATTTAAGTACACTGACTCAAACTCACCACATTCACTAACCTCCTCATTCAAACCAACAGCATACTTGTTTTGTAATATGGCCTAATATTTTGACATTACCTGTACATTGGATTTGTCATTGTATAATTGTAATTATTACTAGTGCTGTCAAACGATTAATCTCATCCAAAATAATAGTTTTTGTTTACATAATATGTATGTGTACTGTTTATTATGTATGTATGCATGTATGCATGTGTATTATATATAAATAAATATACACACATACAGTATATATTTTGAAAATATTTACATGTATATAAATTTATTTATATTATATATAAATATTTAATATATAAACAACATTTTTCTTAAATATACACATGCATTTGTATTTATATAAACAATAAATATACACAGTATGCACTCATATATTATGTAAACAAAAACTTTTATTTTGGATGTGATTAATCGTTTGACAGCACTAATTATTACAAAGTCACTTAGATGTTTAATAGTATGGTGCCACTATTACTCATATTGCATGATGATAAATACATTAATAAAAACAATAACAATGTCTTAGCCTTCGGGAAGTAATAAATTACATAATTGTTGTTCAGCAAGACACTATAATAATAATAAAAAAATGCATACTAATTATTTTATTCATATTTTGTCTGATAATAACCCACATGTAGAAGCTGTGCTTGCTGTCATCTTGTAACGGTGTTAAAAATAAACACTCTGCCATCCATAAGTATATTATCAGATAAGATGTGCAGGGGAAAAACAGCAGACATTTAGTTTTCATAACACCGTTTCCCCATCTCAGCAGCGACGCGGTTAATAATGCATTTTAGAATAATTAAAGTGCATTAAGTAATATTAGGAAACGACTTGAGGGTGAGGAGGTGATGGCATAATTTATTTTTGTGAGTCCCTTTAAGCACTTTCCCAAAGCTGGTAGAGTGAGGAAAAACATTTAAATCTAAATGAGACAATTTTGCCAGTCTGGGAAGTGGAAAAAGGCAAAGGAAACTTGATGCATCGTAGATCCAGGATGATTACCCAGGAAAGACTGACATCATTCGCACTAAAATCCACCGTTCATCATCATTAATGATCTTCTTCATGATCACATGAGAGAGCGCTGTGTCATCACACACAAGTTTCATAACTGACTCTCGCGCGCTTAATCCAACGCGCAGCGCGCGCAAGCGCCGGGCTCGTGTCCGTCCTCGTGGACAGACACGTTCCTACAGGGAGCATACATTTTAAATACGTCATAATCGCGGGAAACCGGCACATTTGGTTAAATCAATGCATTCACAAACCCCACAGCTCTTCCACTTAACGGTCACGTATATCTGCACGCGCTCGAGCGCTGCCTGACGCAAATGGCGCGCAATACGTTTCCTCCTCGTTGTTTACATATCAGGCCAGCGGCTCATTTTTACATGCCTGTCATAACAAGTCGCAATCAGCACATCAAACGACGGTGACTGAAGAGAAACGGTTTTTTGAGTACGAGGAGGGAAATATCAGCGCAAATATCAAAGAAATCAGGCGTTTGACTTTTCCTCCACTTCGCATGCGAAGAAAACGTGGGTGCAACGTTGTCTGCGAACTTGACGCTCGCTGCTGTGTTTAGTTTAAGACAGCAGGCGTACAAAACCGCTATGCGATACGAACTGCATTACACAACAACGAGTCAGGCCCTCAAAATAAAGTTTAAGTAATTTGCTTGGCATTTTAAATTGCTGTTTTGACATTACATTGTTCAGTCGCAGACAACGATGCGCAACAACAGCAAACCATTTGATTGGGTGAGAGCCCTGACTGACGCGAACTCCAGCGTTCTGATTGGTTCGCGCACCTGTCATTCAAACTCTGACGCTCAGCGGCCTCCGCTCGGCCTACTCCTTGCTGCATGGGACTACCGTAATTACGAGGCGAACAAAAGTCTCCCAGCTATTTTAGAAGCCTAAACGCGCATTTATCGCGATCTGCTTAATAAACATGACCGGAGCTGCCGACACAGTCCATTAATGCACTATTTGACAAAATCACTTTCACGGGTCCCATTAGCATCAAACAGTGGAACACATGCATGGAGGCAAGTTTCGTTTTAACAGCATCATCTCATAAAAATGATAAATTTCACAATTACAACAAATAAAACGTCCAAGACAGCTACTTAGTATTTTCCAATAGATAATCAAAGCGCCGTTTACCTTTATTGCTGATAAATGTACTCCGACACCGAAGAAAGCAAGTCCAAATGCGCGAGGAGTGCTTTAAGTCGCATGCTTTGAGAGCGCATCCACGCAGTTTGTTTTCTCCGGCGCGAGCAGCCAGGCCGGTGTCCGCGAGGTGGAGTCTGTCTGCGCATGCGCGCAGCGAATTTTCCTTGCTCCCCGTTGGTTTATTCCTCATTTAATGGAGTTTTTTTTTTCCTGCGTCGTCTTCTCGTTTTACACGCTTCCCGTCAAAAGGTGACGGAATAGTTTAGGCCTGCAGTACAGAAGCTGTATTCTTGAAAGTTATGTGAAGTTCAGAGCAGTTCTCTGAAGATAGCTGTCACTGTTATTAGAGAAAGGCAGGTGTCTTCCCTGACACGAGTTAAATAATGCGTTCAATAATAAAAATAATTCATTTTGTACTCTAATCAAGAGACTAATGTGTTCATACCTTATTTTATTTACATCCCAGATGATCTTAGTCACGGTGTAGGCCTATAGATAGTTTAAAACGCATATGGAAAGTTAATAGAAAATCAATTTTTGTATTTATTTTGTTTCATATGTTTTTGAAATACGTCGATACAGTTATACTGTGTGCGTGGGGTAAGTTGTCACCTGTCATTAGTCCGTTTCAGTAAAATATTTAATGGGAAATTATTATTTTAAGACTGTTTGAAAACAACATACAAAACCAATGATAGAGAAAACACTGACATTTTGAATCAAAATCTTACAGTTACTGAAATGCAGCCCTTGTAACATCTAGTTTCATGTCTATCATTTAAAAATAATTGAACATGAATAAATATAACATAGATTTTCATCAACTTACCCTAGTTTGCAAAACCCTAATCTAATAAAAGCGGTTTTATTTGTGATGGAGTCAGTCATTATGTTGAGACATTGAGAAATATTCCCTTATTGGCCAGTTTCATTCACAAACTATCGGCAGACTGTGAATAGAGCATTTCTATAATGAAATCACTAGTTAAAACTGTTGCTGTGGTGTGATGTTGCATTTACACCACTAGGTGATAGTATAAGGTTTCTGCTATGTCAACACAATAAATATGCAGTCATAGTCAACCTTCATTTCATAAATGTAAAATATGTCCAGTATGTGTTCTCAAGTGAATGTCTGTATGATTTTGTCCCTTCCTTTTCATGTTTCTTTAATAGCCCTGGACACAAAATAGAGCACCATTGGCTCAATGGCTTGATTGCACAATCAAACTGACATCGAAGCAGCATATGCATAACACATCACATGTGATTAGATGACTGCTCGAACTGAGCAAAGACAACAAAGGCAATGGACTGACAGGTAAGAGCTGACAAAGACACGAGACACTGACAGAGCATTACTCTTTGACCGGCATGAGAAATCCTGTGTAATGAAATTTGAGTCCTGTTTAGAAAGAAATTGAGCTCCATTGCAAAAAAAAACAAAAACAAAAAAAACCTGGAAAGAAAAGTATTCTGTTTGGTGTAGAAGAAATACAGCTCACTACCCAGGGTTTATTTTTCAGAACGTGGTTATACTTGTAGCCACAGGTAGCCTGATTCATAAAAGATTGTTTTTTTGAGCTTTAGTATTGTTTCCAGATAATGACAAATTTGCATTACTTCAGTTGGTAACAGTACTGGAGGAGATTGCTGACTTCACCACAAGAGGTCAGTAGAGCTCAAAGTAGCTTAGATGCTCTCAAGTATATTATTCATTGAATCTAATCTAAAATTATTCTCTCTCTATCTCGCTCTCTTTTATTTTTTTTGCAATACAGTGACTAAACTAATGAATATCCTTCTATTTTTCATAATACTACAAACTAAGCACCGTATGAGCCAATCATTCCATTGATTTTGGGCTGAAATGAAGAAATACGATCTTAATAAAAATAATACTTTGTGGCATAGAATTCTCTAGGTCTGTGCTTATTGTGTTTCAGCATCTGGCAAACTCCTGCTCTGTCCATATAGGGTGGAAAGACCGAGACAAATTAAGGAAGTGAAACTCCCAACCACTTCTGTACAATTATACAAATTTACAAATTTTATTACAGAGTGCTTTATGAAACTATGCAAATTTAAACACACATCATTCATATCATAATTCACTGTCATCTCCTACACACAACCTCACACAGATAGAACAAAATGAGACAAAATCCATAAGAAGCATTTACAGTAATAGTGCCGGAGGAGTATCAGTCTGTGCAGTGACCCACAGGAAGGGAAAGGAACTGAGGGGGAAGTGCAACAAGGGAGGGGCTCACTTTAACTTCACCATTCGGCTTTATAATCACAACTATCCATCAGGTGAGAGGCTTATATACAGAAGCACAGGCAGAGCTGATGGCGGATCCCACATTATATCAATAGCAAATGTGACTGATTGTATATCAGAGATGAATCATTGAAGTTCAGTTTTGAGTAATGGATCAAGAACAGTGTTGATGTGAAGACCTGAAGTCCTCTAAATGCTTAGCTACACAAGATCGATTTCTGTTTCATGATGCAAGTGCACACTTTACTCTCAGCTTTGCCTCAAGGGGCACTAAAGCCAACATTAGCATAAACACTCTTCTTCTGGGGTCAGTTTTTTTTCTCTGTCAGGTAAACAGCAATGTCATGGCAGTAATTTTGAGGAGAATCTGAGCGCATCAGTTTAATGGCACAGCCATCTGAAGGTAATCTGTGTCTGAGAGGATTTGAGAGGACTGCTATTTGCCAGCATGCAGTGGTGTCCAAAATCATAGTGGATATTAGAGTGCTCAATCCCATAATGCACTGCAACAACGAGTGTACGATCTATGTATGCTCAATGGCTAACCACTAGTAAATACCCATGCACTGTAACGTTAAGTGTTGTGACAAATGAATTCCTGCATCTAATGGCGTCCGCTTCCAGCTCACTAGTATTCATTCACTTCTTAAAGTGGACTATATCAGTGGACTAATTTAGGAAATAGTGAATGGGAGGAGAGTTATATAAAGGGTATATATATCTCCACTTTGAGTGAATTTAGTATGGCCACAGTAACGCAAAAATCCTTGTCATCTTATTGAGGTTTCAGTATTTTCCTCTATACCAAAATAACACAGTGATAAGTATAAGCCAGTCATTTGTAGATTGATTCCCCTGAAAAATGTAAACATGTTGTTTAAACATTTAGACTACTAGCCTGACATGGCAACAGCTCGACCAATGCTGCGAGTTTGGGGCGGAGCTATGTGTTTGTTTAAACAATGGCAGACAGGAGAGGTGTTTAAGGAAATATAAGAGTGTAAAAAAAGTCATTAGTCAGTGGCAAAGAAATTACATTTGTGTGACACGACCTCATGCCTGCATTGGCCAATATTTGTGTGTTTTTTTTTGTATTTGTATACTTGTGTAGAGTATGTTTCTGGCCTAAGTGTTTATTCAGCCTGGGCAAATCTGAACACAACATTTTTGGTCATCCCTTGATGTTGGAGCTGCTGGATCAACTGAAAACGAAGGTATGTCCGAAATGAAATTTGTATGTATTACATCCGCCATGTTGTTATTGTCACATGACCTACCAGCGTTGCTTCACTGTCATTCATAAATCTTCTCCCATGGACGCATATTATGTAGTAGGGAAGTATGCAATTTTGCACTTTCAGAGGGCCAATGAGCAGCAGCTATCTTGTGAGAGGAGCAGTTCCTGATTTAACTTACTACTGAATAGTTCTGCATAATCATCTTGGATGCAGCCAGACCACATCTGGAAATATAATTTTCTATTTCCAAATGGGACGACTGGGAAAACTACTGAGAGAGACTGAATGAAAATTTCTTGTGGTACCAGTTCATTTGGAGTCTATGACAATACAGAAACGTGGAGGGTGTGTTTATGGGCACTTGTGCATCAGCGATCATTCTCCATTTAAGGCACCAGACCTCAAGCTCAAAGCTTGACCACTATTATTTCAGAGCTGTCTTTGTGGTCCACAGCTCTGCAATGTTAATTCACCCTTTTCTTGCTTACACTCAGCCTTATACACAAAACCGAAGTCAGAAATTCTCCCCGCACTCACACTTGAGCTTACAAACAGTTGCTATTAAATAATCATAACACTCATATCATATTAAATTAAGGAACTATGCTGCAGGTCATTTTGCATGTGTTATTAAGATTATGATTGTCCAAAGGATGTATTTCCCTGCTAATCAATATAAAAGACAGAAGAAATAACAAACCCGAAAAGACAAACGTCATGCATTTGTTTTGTTTGCGGAATCAAATTCAGTCAATTGATTCAGTTCAAATAATGTCTGGCTTCAAGAAGAGTCATAAGAGTCAAGTTCAGGATGATTCACATTGAGGCAAAGCCGGATTAGTTGAGACGTTGTCCGAACTAATATTAGGATGCTTAAAGATGATTCTCTGAGCAGAAGAAGGTCCTGAATCCCATCATCTCCTGGATGATTCAATCTGAGCTATGCCGCAAAATAACTAGATTAAGCCCTTGATGAAGCTGGTGTCCAAGTGGACGATGAGTATGCGGAGGAAGGACATCTCTTTCCGCGTGTTTTCAAAAATGATTCGAGGATCGTCAGACTGACAGCGCAGGCAGTTTGGAGCCATGACCATCGCCAAATTATTCACGTCCATCTTAGTCCTACTCACATTCACCGGCTGAGCAAAGACCTGGCATGAGAGAAAGACAGAGCGTTGAAATCAGTGTTGTTATTGTGTATCGCACCGCAGGGTTGTGTTCACGTGGCTCTACCTGTAGGGATGCATCGATCCGATACCCAGTATCGGTATCGGCTCCGATAATGCCATTTTCTGCCGGATCGGGTATCGGTCAAAAAAGACAGATCCAAATCCAATATTGTGCGTATACTATTCTATTATTGTTGAGCCCCACAAAAGGCACCAAAACATTATAAAGCACCATAAAGTTTTCGTGCACTATATTTCAAGTGTTCTGAAGCTGTTCAATGTGAGGTACAGATGAATATTTAAGTCATTAAATTCAAGTTCAAATAAACTCTTCTTTCCGCTGCAGCTGCCTGTAATCCTCCATTCAGCATTCAAACTGTGTGTTGCGTTCGGTTACTACAGTCAAAACGATTAAACTCTTCAAGAGCGCACAGTAACTGAGGTTTAAAACTGTTAAAAGAAAAGGTTCAGTAAACTAACGCACAGATTTAATACACTACGCATCAATATCTCTTCCCTTTGTACTTTGAGCTTTTCTGTGCGGACTCGGAGGGCACGGGATGTGCATAAGCGCTTTGTGCCGCTCTGTATTAGAGCTTTTCGTAATATAATACTTTTCTGCGCAATGAAAGATTATTAATAGTCTTTCTTGTTCTGTCCTATCATATGCTGCTGCCTTCATTACTGTGCTATTCATTTAAAAGAAACGTCTTTTAATTGTATAGCATATATTTAAATATAAATGTATTTACTTGTTGTAAAATACATTCAAGAACAAACAATACAAAGAGCAATGTGTAACACTTTACCAGATTTAGTCGTACACTTATTCACTTTTATTGCTAAATAAAAATGTTTCACTAAATTTTATAAAATTATTGTGCACCCGTGACTTTTCTAGAGTATCTGCTGAATCTAACCTAGTTTATAATAGTATTTTTGTCATAGATTATAATTATATATTTTTCATGAATTGAAGTTGTCTATATGTAGTAGATTGTGTTTAGCACACAAAAGAGTGACGATCAGGTCAACACAGAGAAGTAAAGAAGTTCTACATTGATTAAAAATAAATAAAACTATGCTGGTATCGGATCGGTTATGAAAAAAATGGTATTGTTGCATCCCTAGTTACCTGTAAGAAGTTGATGAAGTAGCAGAGCACGAGTCTGTTGAGCTCCGGGAGCGACTGAACCACACCGATGGCTGCATCGGGATCTTCATAGTGACTGATGCACTGCTTATAGAAGCTCTGAGGAATCACCGGCTCCTCCAGCTCCCTGTACCACAACTTCAACAGAGACGCTGACACACAGAAAGAGAGAGAGAGAGAAACCTTACATTCCTGTCCTGCTTGTCCATATTTTATAGGAATTCAGAAATATTCACACTTCACAAGATATGCACTCATCTTATAGTATATAGTATATATATATATATATATATATATATATATATATATATATATATTTGCCCCTTGAAATCTAATTGGGAACGTAACATTTAAGTAGAGAGAATATGTTTTTGGATGCAAACGAAAAGTTATTGAGAATGATTGTACTGCCTTAAAGACCATATTAAATGGTCTGATGAACAATTTTCTTTTCTAGTTTTTACAGAAACATTGTTGGAGCACAAAAAAAATAAACTTGACAATTGTATTTAAATTTCAAAGCAAACCCCTAAATTGCTACTTTCTATTAATAATCAATGACAAGTGTTATTAGTGTGAGTGGATTGTTGTCATTCTAGAGAGTATTTGAAAAATTTGTCCAATATTTTTGGTTTGTTTTCTATGAAGAGAAAGATATTTAAGGCATACTGTATATCTGCTATACACTCTTAAAAATAAAGGTGCTTCATGATACCATAGATTAGAAGAACCTTTTTGTCTAAATGGTTCCATAAAGAACCTTTAACATCTGAAGAACCTTTCTGTTTCACAAAAGGTTCTTTGTGGCAAAAGAAGGTTCTTCAGATTATAAAAAGGTAAGAAAGAGATGGTTCTTTGACTGAATGGGTCTTTGTGGAACCAAAAATGGTTCTTCTATGGCATCGCTGTGAAGAACCTTTTAAGCACCATTATTTTTAAGAATGTAATTCATTTTGTCAGCTTTTAGGAGTATAATAGATGCTAAAAAGCTAACAGGCAAGGACTGAACAGACAATATTTTCTGTCTGCTGAAAATTTGTGGAAAGACATATTTTCAGTATTTTGTAGACGGAACAATTATCTCCCAGCTACAACAATCAACAGAAACTAAAAACATGAAATCCCTCAACCAGGGGGCCACATGATGAGGTCAGAGTATTTAAATTAATAAATTATAAATATTAATTATGATGATTATTATATTAATATGTTAACACATATTTAAAATAATCTAACTCTACTCAATTTTTCCACATCTCTATCAATTGTTTAAAAAAATTGTTTTAAAAAAAACTTCTGGAATCACAAAATGCATTTAATAGAATAGCCCTGGTTTCTGCTACTAAAAGAGCTTAAAAACAAGCAGTTTTTTCATAACTATAGCAGAAGTACAGTAGCCTATATATATTCGGGGATATAATGTCAGACAATGGGGGGCCTTCAGTCCAGAAGGTTGAAAACCTCTGGTCTAAAGGTCTCACTTTCTCTTTCAGTGTAAATGCTGTTTGAGATATGAATGTGAATGTTTGATGTTCTCACCAGGGACATTGGGATCAGAGAGGTTTTCTGGAAGTTTCCACTGGTCCACCTGTAGCTTGAGAGCATTCACCTCATCAATATCTCCTGGTACCCTACAAAATGAAGACAACAGATTCAGCTAAGACTGCTTATGATACACATATTCGTCTGTTTCTGAAAGCTATTTACCTCTTTTAATAGCCATAAGTGTTTGGACACTTCAATAGCACTAAGAACCTAAATGTCTTAAATGCTGCCCTCAGCCTTTGCGCTCCACACTTTGGCTACACTGTAGCAATAAAGGGGCCTACTCAATCATAAAATGACAAATGGGACAGCCTAAAATCTTGAGGACCGTATGGACATGCACAAACAAAAGCCACATCAAGGGCACCATGTGGGGACTTGGCTAAGAATAGTGTGCTGGATCATTTGACCACAAGGTGGAGCCAATGTCACAGGCTTAAAATGGCATGAAAGAGCCGTGGTGCACGGGATTTAAAGAAAACATGTTCCGGTTACATGTAATTTCATGGATGATGCAGAAGGGAAGAGAAAGTAAAGACTTCATACTTCAGAATGGCTATGTAGTTTAGTAATTAGCAGAGTTTGAATTACATTATAATGTGCTCTATATGAGACACTTAACACCATGATCTGATTCTCTGTGTATGTCCTACCTGAAGATGCCCTCCGTCTGGGCTCCACCCAGGGCCAGCACATACTGAGAGAGCTGCACCTGCACCCAGGGCAGTTTCCTCTCGGGGAAGAGCTCACTCTGCCTCTCCATGATCTCCTCCAGAGCGCTGCCGAACAGAGACGGGGTCACGATGGCGTTCCGACCGTGATCAATTTCCTCCAAAGTAGGCTTCCTCAGGCCCTACAGATGAAACAAATATTGTACATACTTTGTCACTGCAATCTGAGTAAAAGAACTAATAAAATGTAGTGATATCAAATTTATATAGACTTATCAGTTACGTACTAAGTTTGGGGTTGGTAAGATTTACAATCTTTTAAAGAAGCCTTTTAAGGAGCAAAATACAGTAAAAAATGTAATATTGGGAAACATTGTTAGACATTTAAAATAACTGTTTTCTAATTGAATATATTTTCAAATGTAATTTATTCCTTATTTATTATCATTATCAATGTTGAAAACAGTTGTGCTGTATAATATTTTTGTGTAAACCATGATACTTTTTATTTTTAGGATTATTTAATGAACAGAAAGTTCTAAGTAACAGCATTTATATAGTATACAATGCAAGTCTTTATATTCACTTTTGATCAAAATAATGCATCCTTGCTGAATAAAAGTATTAATTTCTTTTTTTCTTCTTCTCAGTATCAGCCCAATGTTGTAACTTATTTTTACACTTAAGGTTAATTACTTTTTTTATTATAATTTATTAACACTGTTAAATATAATATTTTTTAATAAATCTCAAAATGAATATCCATTTTTCACGCATTATAAATATTATGATGCCTAAATTCACTTGTAGTGCCTAAAACAAATGATTTTAGTTTTTTTTTTATAGTATTATGTAGCCAATTATTTATTCATACAAAATAGCACATTATTTAAATATTGATATTTATCAGTTATCAGGCATACAATTAATAAAAAATACTTTTCAAAAATACTTTTCTAGTGTTTTTGAGGAACTTTTGTTATTTTTGGAGCTTGACAGTCTGTG